>OZ010603.1:17474193-17962193 GCA_963932145.1 Acanthosepion lycidas
AGATTAGATCTTTCCCTGTCCATAATGCTAAATTGAGGAGGTAAAATAGAAATATTAATAGGAAGTAGAAGAGAAATGTACAGTAATCACCCATTATCTGCGCACATCTTTTTCATGGAAATCCCAGTCATATGAGTCGAGTCCATGCATGCTACGATCACGGTATGAATTTGAAGGCAAAATATTTTTGTGCAGATCTTAGATTAGGTCTTTCCCTGTCCATAATGCTAAATTGAGGAGGTAAAATATAAATATAAATAAGAAACAGAAGAGAAATGTACAGTGATCACCCATTTTCGGCCCACAATTTTTTTCATGTAAATCCCAATCATATGAGTCGAGTCCATGCATGCTATGATCGCGGTATGAATTTGAAGGTAAAATATTTTTGTGCAGATCTTAGATTAGGTCTTTCCCTGTCCATAATGCTAAATTGAGGAGGTAAAATAGAAATATAAATAGGAAACAGAAGAGAAATGTACAGTGATCACCCATTTTCGGCCCACAATCTTTTTCATGGAAATCCCAATCATATGAGTCGAGTCCATGCATCCTACGATCCCGGTATGAATTTGAAGGTAAAATATTTTTGTGCAGATCTTAGATTAGGTCTTTCCCTGTCCATAATGCTAAATTGAGGAGGTAAAATAGAAATATAAATAGGAAACAGAAGAGAAATGTACAGCGATCACCCATTTTCGGCCCACAATCTTTTTCATGGAAATCCCAGTCGTATGAGTCGAGTCCATTCATGCTACGATCACGGTATGAATTTGAAGGCAAAATATTTTTGTGCAGATTTTAGATTAGGTTTTCCCTGTCCACAATGCTAAATTGAGGAGGTAAAATAGAAATATTAATAGGAAGCAGAAGAGAAATGTACAGTAATCACCCTTTTTCTGCCCACAATCTTTTTCATGGAAATCCCAGTCATATGAGTCGTGTCCATGCATGCTACGATCACTGTATGAATTTGAAGGCAAAATATTTTTGTGCAGATCTTAGACTAGGTCTTTCCCTGTCCATAATGCTAAATTGAGGAGGTAAAGTAGTAATATAAATAGGAAACAGAAGAGAAATGTACAGTGATCACCCATTTTCGGCCCACAATCTTTTTCATGTAAATCCCAATCATATGAGTCGAGTCCATGCATGCTACGATCACGGTATGAATTTGAAGGCAAAATATTTTTGTGCAGATCTTAGATTAGGTCTTTCCCTATCCATAATGCTAAATTGAGGAGGTAAAATATAAATATAAATAGGAAACAGAAGAGAAATGTATAGTGATCACCCATTTTCGGCCCACTGTCTTTTTCATGGAAATCCCAATCATATGAGTCGAGTCCATGCATCCTACGATCCCGGTATGAATTTGAAAGTAAATTATTTTTGTGCAGATCTTAGATTAGGTCTTTCCCTGTTCAAAATGCTAAATTGAGGAGGTAAAATAGAAATATAAATAGGAAACAGAAGAGAAATTTACAGCAATCACCCATTTTCGGCCCACAATCTTTTTCATGGAAATCCCAGTCATATGAGTTGAGTCCATTCATGCTACGATCACGGTATGAATTTGAAGGCAAAATATTTTTGTGCAGATTTTAGATTAGGTTTTCCCTGTCCACAATGCTAAATTGAGAAGGTAAAATAGAAATATAAATAGGAAACAGAAGAGAAATGTACAGTGATCACGCATTTTCGGCCCACAATCTTTTTCATGGAAATCCCAGTCATATGAGTCGAGTCCATGCATGCTACGATCACGGTATGAATTTGAAGGCAAAATATTTTTGTGCAGATCTTAGATTAGGTCTTTCCCTATCCATAATGCTAAATTGAGGAGGTAAAATAGAAATATAAATAGGAAACAGAAGTGAAATGTACAGTGATCACCCATTTTCGGCCCACAGTCATTTTCGTGGAAATCCCAATCATATGAGTCGAGTCCATGCATGCTACGATCACGGTATGAATTTGAAGGCAAAATATTTTTGTGCAGATTTTAGATTAGGTTTTCCCTGTCCATAATGCTAAATTGAGGAGGTAAAATAGAAATATTAATAGGAAGCAAAAGAGAAATATTCAGTGATCAAACATTTTGTGCCCACAATCTTTTGCATGGAAATCCCAGTCATATGAGTCGACTCCTTGCATGCTACGATCACGGTATGGATTTGAAGGCAAAATATATTTGTGCAGAGCTTAGATTAGGTTTTCCCTGGCCATAATGCTAAATTGAGGAGGTAAAATATAAATATAAATAGGAGACAGAAGAGAAATGTACAGTGATCACCCATTATCTGCCCAGAAACTTTTTCATGGAAATCCCAGTCATATGAGTCGAGTCCATGCATGCTACGATCACGGTATGAATTTGAAGGCAAAATATTTTTGTGCAGATCTTAGATTAGGTTTTTCCCTGTCCATAATGCTAAATTGAGGAGGTAAAGTAGTAATATAAATAGGAAACAGAAGAGAAATGTACAGTGATCACCCATTTTCGGCCCACAATCGTTTTCATGGAAATCCCAGTCACATGAGTCGAGTCCATGCATGCTACGATCACGGTATGAATTTGAAGGCAAATTATTTTTGTGCAGATTTTAGATTAGATCTTTCCCTGTCCATAATGCTAAATTGAGGAGGTAAAATAGAAATATTAATAGGAAGTAGAAGAGAAATGTACAGTAATCACCCATTATCTGCGCACATCTTTTTCATGGAAATCCCAGTCATATGAGTCGAGTCCATGCATGCTACGATCACGGTATGAATTTGAAGGCAAAATATTTTTGTGCAGATCTTAGATTAGGTCTTTCCCTGTCCATAATGCTAAATTGAGGAGGTAAAATATAAATATAAATAAGAAACAGAAGAGAAATGTACAGTGATCACCCATTTTCGGCCCACAATTTTTTTCATGTAAATCCCAATCATATGAGTCGAGTCCATGCATGCTATGATCGCGGTATGAATTTGAAGGTAAAATATTTTTGTGCAGATCTTAGATTAGGTCTTTCCCTGTCCATAATGCTAAATTGAGGAGGTAAAATAGAAATATAAATAGGAAACAGAAGAGAAATGTACAGTGATCACCCATTTTCGGCCCACAATCTTTTTCATGGAAATCCCAATCATATGAGTCGAGTCCATGCATCCTACGATCCCGGTATGAATTTGAAGGTAAAATATTTTTGTGCAGATCTTAGATTAGGTCTTTCCCTGTCCATAATGCTAAATTGAGGAGGTAAAATAGAAATATAAATAGGAAACAGAAGAGAAATGTACAGCGATCACCCATTTTCGGCCCACAATCTTTTTCATGGAAATCCCAGTCGTATGAGTCGAGTCCATTCATGCTACGATCACGGTATGAATTTGAAGGCAAAATATTTTTGTGCAGATTTTAGATTAGGTTTTCCCTGTCCACAATGCTAAATTGAGGAGGTAAAATAGAAATATTAATAGGAAGCAGAAGAGAAATGTACAGTAATCACCCTTTTTCTGCCCACAATCTTTTTCATGGAAATCCCAGTCATATGAGTCGTGTCCATGCATGCTACGATCACTGTATGAATTTTAAGGCAAAATATTTTTGTGCAGATCTTAGACTAGGTCTTTCCCTGTCCATAATGCTAAATTGAGGAGGTAAAGTAGTAATATAAATAGGAAACAGAAGAGAAATGTACAGTGATCACCCATTTTCGGCCCACAATCTTTTTCATGTAAATCCCAATCATATGAGTCGAGTCCATGCATGCTACGATCACGGTATGAATTTGAAGGCAAAATATTTTTGTGCAGATCTTAGATTAGGTCTTTCCCTATCCATAATGCTAAATTGAGGAGGTAAAATATAAATATAAATAGGAAACAGAAGAGAAATGTATAGTGATCACCCATTTTCGGCCCACTGTCTTTTTCATGGAAATCCCAATCATATGAGTCGAGTCCATGCATCCTACGATCCCGGTATGAATTTGAAAGTAAATTATTTTTGTGCAGATCTTAGATTAGGTCTTTCCCTGTTCAAAATGCTAAATTGAGGAGGTAAAATAGAAATATAAATAGGAAACAGAAGAGAAATTTACAGCAATCACCCATTTTCGGCCCACAATCTTTTTCATGGAAATCCCAGTCATATGAGTTGAGTCCATTCATGCTACGATCACGGTATGAATTTGAAGGCAAAATATTTTTGTGCAGATTTTAGATTAGGTTTTCCCTGTCCACAATGCTAAATTGAGAAGGTAAAATAGAAATATAAATAGGAAACAGAAGAGAAATGTACAGTGATCACGCATTTTCGGCCCACAATCTTTTTCATGGAAATCCCAGTCATATGAGTCGAGTCCATGCATGCTACGATCACGGTATGAATTTGAAGGCAAAATATTTTTGTGCAGATCTTAGATTAGGTCTTTCCCTATCCATAATGCTAAATTGAGGAGGTAAAATAGAAATATAAATAGGAAACAGAAGTGAAATGTACAGTGATCACCCATTTTCGGCCCACAGTCATTTTCGTGGAAATCCCAATCATATGAGTCGAGTCCATGCATGCTACGATCACGGTATGAATTTGAAGGCAAAATATTTTTGTGCAGATTTTAGATTAGGTTTTCCCTGTCCATAATGCTAAATTGAGGAGGTAAAATAGAAATATTAATAGGAAGCAAAAGAGAAATGTACAGTAATCACCCATTATCTGCCCACAATCTTTTTCATGGAAATCCCAGTCATATGAGTCGAGTCCATGCATGCTACGATCACGGTATGAATTTGAAGGCAAAATATTTTTGTGCAGAGCTTAGATTAGGTCTTTCCCTGTCCATAATGCTAAATTGAGGAGGTAAAATATAAATATAAATAAGAAACAGAAGAGAAATGTACAGTGATCACCCATTTTCGGCCCACAATCTTTTTCATGGAAATCCCAGTCATATGAGTTGAGTCCATGCATGCTACGATCACTGTATGAATTTGAAGGCAAAATATTTTTGTGCAGATCTTAGATTAGGTCTTTCCCTATCCTAAATGCTAAATTGAGGAGGTAAAATAGAAATATAAATAGGAAACAGAAGAGAAATGTACAGGGATCACCCATTTTCGGCCCACAAACTTTTTCATGGAAATCCCAGTCATATGAGTCGTGTCCATGCATGCTACGATCACGGTATGAATTTGAAGGCAAAATATTTTTGTGCAGATTTTAGATTAGGTTTTCCCTGTCCATAATGCTAAATTGAGGAGGTAAAATAGAAATATTAATAGAAAGCAGAAGAGAAATGTACAGTAATCACCCATTATCTGCCCACAATCTTTTTCATGGAAATCCCAGTCATATGAGTCGAGTCCATGCATGCTACGATCACGGTATGAATTTGAAGGCAAAATATTTTTGTGCAGATCTCAGATTAGGTCTTTCCCTGTCCATAATGCTAAATTGAGGAGGTAAAATATAAATATAAATAAGAAACAGAAGAGAAATGTACAGTGATCACCCATTTTCGGTCCACAATCTTTTTCATGTAAATCCCAATCATATGAGTCGATTCCATGCATGCTACGATCACGGTATGAGTTTGAAGGCAAAATATTTTTGTGCAGATCTTAGATTAGGTCTTTCCCTGTCCATAATGCTAAATTGAGGAGGTAAAATAGAAATATAAATAGGAAACAGAAGAGAAATGTACAGTGATCACCCATTTTCGGCCCACAATCTTTTTCATGGAAATCCCAGTCATATGAGTCGAGTCCATGCATGCTACGATCACGGTATGAATTTGAAGGCAAAATATTTTTGTGCAGATCTTAGATTAGGTCTTTCCCTGTCCATAATGCTAAATTGAGGAGGTAAAATAGAAACATAAATAGGAACCAGAAGAGAAATGTACAGTGATCACCCATTTTCGGCCCACAATCTTTTTCATGGAAATCCCAGTCATATGAGTCGAGTCCATGCATGCTACGATCACGGTATGAATTTGAAGGCAAAATATTTATGTGCAGATTTTAGATTAGGTCTTTCCCTGTCCATAATGCTAAATTGAGGAGGTAAAATAGAAATATAAATAGGAAACAGAAGAGAAATGTACAGTGATCAACCATTTTCGGCCCACAATCTTTTTCATGGAAATCCCAGTCATATGAGTCGATTCCATGCATGCTACGATCACGGTATGAATTTGAAGGCAAAATATTTTTTTGCAGATCTTAGATTAGGTCTTTCCCTGTCCATAATGCTAAATTGAGGAGGTAAAATAGAAATATAAATAGGAATCAGCAGAGAAATGTACAGTGATCACCCATTTTCGGCCCACAATCTTTTTCATGGAAATCCCAGTCATATGAGTCGAGTCCATGCATGCTACGATCACGGTATGAATTTGAAGGTAAAATATTTTTGTGCAGATTTTAGATTAGGTCTTGCCCTGTCCATAATGCTAAATTGAGGAGGTAAAATAGAAATATAAATAGGAAACAGAAGAGAAATGTACAGTGATCACCCATTTTCGGCCCACAATCTTTTTCATGGAAATCCCAGTCATATGAGTCGAGTCCATGCATGCTACGATCACGGTATGAATTTGAAGGCAAAATATTTTTGTGCAGATTTTAGATTAGGTCTTTCTTTATCCATAATGCTAAATTGAGGAGGTAAAATGTAAATATAAATAGGAAACAGAAGAGAAATGTACAGTGATCACCCATTTTCGGCCCACAATCTTTTTCATGGAAATCCCAGTCATATGAGTCGAGTCCATGCATGCTACGATCACGGTATGAATTTGAAGGCAAAATATTTTTGTGCAGATCTTAGATTAGGTCTTTCCCTGTCCATAATGCTAAATTGAGGAGGTAAAATATAAATATAAATAGGAAACAGAAGAGAAATATAAAGTGATCACCCATTTTCGGCCCACAATCTTTTTCATGGAAATTTCAGTCATATGAGTCGAGTCCATGCATGCTACAATCACGGTATGAATTTGAAGGCAAAATATTTTTGTGCAGAGCTTAGATTGGGTCTTTCCCTGTCCATAAAGCTAAATTGAGGAGGTAAAATATAAATATAAATAAGAAAGAGAAGAGAAATGTACAGTGATCACCCATTTTCGGACCACAATCTTTTTCAGGGAAATCCCAGTCATATGATTCGAGTCCATGCATGCTACGATCACGGTATGAATTTGAAGGCAAAATATTTTTGTGCACATCTTAAATTAGGTCTTTCCCTGTCCATAATGCTAAATTGAGGAGGTAAAATAGAAATATAAATAGGAAACACTAGAGAAATGTACAGTGATCACCCATTTTCGGCCCACAATCTTTTTCAGGGAAATCCCAGTCATATGATTCGAGTCCATGCATGCTACGCTCACGGTATGAATTTGATGGCAAAATATTTTTGTGCAGAGCTTAGATAAGGTCTTTCCCTGGCCATAATGCTAAATTGAGCAGGTAAAATAGAAATATAAATAGGAAACAGAAGAGAAATGTACAGTGATCACCCATTTTCAGCCCACAATCTTTTTCATGGAAATCCCAGTCATATGAGTCGAGTCCATGCATGCTACGATCACGGTATGAATTTGAAGGCAAAATATTTTTGTGCAGATCTTAGATTAGGTCTTTCCCTGTCCATAATGCTAAATTGAGGAGGTAAAATATAAATATAAATAGGAAACAGAAGAGAAATGTACAGTGATCTCCCATTTTCGGCCCAAATTCTTTTTCATGGAAATCCCAGTCATATGAGTCGAGTCCATACATGCTACGATCACGGTATGAATTTGAAGGCAAAATATTTTTGTGCCAATCTTAGATTAGGTCTTTCCCTGTCCATAATGCTAAATTGAGGAGGTAAAATAGAAATATAAATAGGAAACAGAAGAGAAATGTACAGTGATCAATTATTTTCGGCCCACAATCTTTTTCATGGAAATCCCAGTCATATGAGTCGAGTCCATGCATGCTACGATCACGGTATGAATTTGAAGGCAAAATATTTTTGTGCAGAGCTTAGATAATGTCTTTCCCTTGCCATAATGCTAAATTGAGGAGGTAAAATATAAATATAAATAGGAAACAGAAGAGAAATGTACAGTGATCACCCATTTTCGGCCCACAATCTTTTTAGTGGAAATCCCAATAATATGAGTCCAGACCATGCATGCTACGATCACGGTATGAATTTGAAGGCAAAATATTTTTGTGCAGATCTTAGATTAGGTCTTTCCCTGTCCATAATGCTAAATTGAGGAGGTAAAATAGAAATATAAATAGGAAACAGAAGAGAAATGTACAGTGATCACTCATTTTCGGCCCATAATCTTTTTCAGGGAAATCCCAGTCATATGAGTCGAGTCGATGCATGCTACGATGACGGTATGAATTTGAAGGCAAAATATTTTTGTGCAGATTTTAGATTAGGTCTTTCCCTGTCCATAATGCTAAATTGAGGAGGTAAAATATAAATATAAATCGGAAACAGAAGAGAAATGTACAGTGATCACCCATTTTCGGCCCACAATTTTTTTCATGGAAATCCCAGTCATATGAGTCGAGTCCATGCATGCTACGATCACGGTATGAATTTTAAGGCAATATATTTTTGTACAGATCTTAGATTAGGTCTTTCCCTGTCCATAATGCTAAATTTAGGAGGTAAAATATAAATATAAATAGGAAACAGAAGAGAAATGTACAGTGATCAGCCATTTTCGGCCCACAATATTTTTCATGGAAATCCCAGTCATATGAGTCGAGTCCATACATGCTACGATCACGGTATGAATTTGAAGGCAAAATATTTTTGTGCAGATCTTAGATTAGGTCTTTCCCTGTCCATAATGCTAAATTGAGGAGGTAAAATATAAATATAAATAGGAAACAGAAGAGAAATGTACAGTGATCACCCATTTTCGGCCCACAATCTTTTTCATGGAAATCCCAGTCATATGAGTCGAGTCCATGCATGCTACGATCACGGTATGAATTTGAAGGCAAAATATTTTTGTGCAGATTTTAGATTAGGTCTTTCCCTGTCCATAATGCTAAATTGAGGAGGTAAAATAGAAATATAAATAGGAAACAGAAGAGAAATGTACAGTGGTCACCCATTTTCGGCCCACAATCTTTTTCATGGAAATCCCAGTCATATGAGTCGAGTCCATGCATGCTACGATCACGGTATGAATTTGAAGGCAAAATATTTTTGTGCAGATTTTAGATTAGGTCTTTCCCTGTCCATAATGCTAAATTGAGGAGGTAAAATATAAATATAAATAGGAAACAGAAGAGAAATGTACAGTGATCACACATTTTCGGCCCAAATACTTTTTCATGGAAATCCCAGTCATATGAGTCGAGTCCATACATGCTACGATCACGGTATGAATTTGAAGGCAATATATTTTTGTGCAGATCGTAGATTAGGTCTTTCCCTGTCCATAATGCTAAATTGAGGAGGTGAAATAGAAATATGAATAGGAAACAGAAGAGAAATGTACAGTGATCACTCATTTTCGGCCGATAATCTTTTTCATAGAAATCCCAGTAATATGAGTCGAGTCCATGCATGCTACGATCACGGTATGAATTTGAAGGCAAAATATTGTTATGCAGATCTTAGATTAGGTCTTTTCCTGTCCATAATGCTAAATTGAGGAGGTAAAATATAAATATAAATAGGAAACAGAAGAGAAATGTACAGTGATCACCCATTTTCGGCCCACAATCTTTTTAGTGGAAATCCCAATAATATGAGTCCAGACCATGCATGCTACGATCACGGTATGAATTTGAAGGCAAAATATTTTTGTGCAGATCTTAGATTAGGTCTTTTCCTGTCCATAATGCTAAATTGAGGAGGTAAAATATAAATATAAATAGGAAACAGAAGAGAAATGTACAGTGATCAGCCATTTTCGGCCCACAATATTTTTCATGGAAATCCCAGTCATATGAGTCGAGTCCATACATGCTACGATCACGGTATGAATTTGAAGGCAAAATATTTTTGTGCAGATCTTAGATTAGGTCTTTCCCTGTCCATAATGCTAAATTGAGGAGGTAAAATATAAATATAAATAGGAAACAGAAGAGAAATGTACAGTGATCACCCATTTTCGGCCCACAATCTTTTTCATGGAAATCCCAGTCATATGAGTCGAGTCCATGCATGCTACGATCACGGTATGAATTTGAAGGCAAAATATTTTTGTGCAGATCTTAGATTAGGTCTTTCCCTGTCCATAATGCTAAATTGAGAAGGTAAAATAGAAATATAAATAGGAAACAAAAGAGAAATGTACAGTGATCACCCATTATCGGCCCACCACCATTTTCATGGAAATACCAGTCATATGAGTCGAGTCCATGTATGCTACTATCACGGTATGAAGTTGAAGGCAAAATATTTTTGTGCAGAGCTTAGATTAGGTCTTTCCCTGGCCATATTGCTAAATTGAGGAGCTAAAATAGAAATATAAATAGGAAACAGAAGAGACATATACAGTGATCACCCATTTTCGGCCCACAATCTTTTCATGGAAATCCCAGTCATATGAGTCGAGTCCATGCATGCTACGATCACGGTATGAATTTGAAGGCAAAATATTTTTGTGCAGATCTTAGATTAGTTCTTTCCCTCTCCATAATGCTAAATTGAGGAGGTAAAATATAAATATAAATAGGAAACAGAAGAGAAATGTACAGTGATCACCCATTTTCGGCCCACAATCTTTTTCATGGAAATCCCAGTCATATGAGTCGAGTCCATGCATGCTACGATCACGGTATGAATTTGAAGGCAAAATATTTTTGTGCAGATCTTAGATTAGGTCTTTCCCTGTCCATAATGCTAAATTGAGGAGGTAAAATAGAAATATAAATAGGAAACAGAAGAGAAATGTACAGTGATCACCCATTTTCGGCCCACAATCTTTTTCATGGAAATCCCAGTCATATGAGTCGTGTCCATGCATGCTACGATCACGGTATGAATTTGAAGGCAAAATATTTTTGTGCAGATCTTAGATTAGGTCTTTCCCTGTCCATAATGCTAAATTGAGAAGGTAAAATAGAAATATAAATAGGAAACAAAAGAGAAATGTACAGTGATCACCCATTATCGGCCCACCACCATTTTCATGGAAATACCAGTCATATGAGTCGAGTCCATGTATGCTACTATCACGGTATGAAGTTGAAGGCAAAATATTTTTGTGCAGAGCTTAGATTAGGTCTTTCCCTGGCCATATTGCTAAATTGAGGAGCTAAAATAGAAATATAAATAGGAAACAGAAGAGAGATATACAGTGATCACCCATTTTCGGCCCACAATCTTTTCATGGAAATCCCAGTCATATGAGTCGAGTCCATGCATGCTACGATCACGGTATGAATTTGAAGGCAAAATATTTTTGTGCAGATCTTAGATTAGTTCTTTCCCTCTCCATAATGCTAAATTGAGGAGGTAAAATATAAATATAAATAGGAAACAGAAGAGAAATGTACAGTGATCACCCATTTTCGGCCCACAATCTTTTTCATGGAAATCCCAGTCATATGAGTCGAGTCCATGCATGCTACGATCACGGTATGAATTTGAAGGCAAAATATTTTTGTGCAGATCTTAGATTAGGTCTTTCCCTGGCCATAATGCTAAATTAAGGAGCTAAAATAGAAATATAAATAGGAAACAGAAGAGAAATGTACAGTGATCACCCATTTTCGGCCCACAATCTTTTTCATGGAAATCCCAGTCATATGAGTCGCGTCCATGCATGCTACGATCAGGGTATGAATTTGAAGGTAAAATATTATTGTGCAGATCTTAGATTAGGTCTTGCCCTGTCCATAATGCTAAATTGAGGAGGTAAAATAGAAATATAAATAGGAAACAGAAGAGAAATGTACAGTGATCACCCATTTTCGGCCCACAATCTTTTTCATGGAAATCCCAGTCATATGAGTCGATTCCATGCATGCTACGATCACGGTATGAATTTGCAGGCAAAATATTTTTGTGCAGATCTTAGATTAGGTCTTTCCCTGTCCATAATGCTAAATTGAGGAGGTAAAATATAAATATAAATAGGAAACAGAAGAGAAATGTACAGTGATCACCCATTTTCGGCCCACAATCTTTTTCATGGAAATCCCAGTCATATGAGTCGAGTCCATGCATGCTACGATCACGGTATGAATTTGAATGCAAAATATTTTTGTGCAGATTTTAGATTAGGTCTTTCCCTGTCCATAATGCTAAATTGAGGAGGTAAAATAGAAATATAAATAGGAAACAGAAGAGAAATGTACAGTGATCACCCATTTTCGGCCCACAATCTTTTTCATGGAAATCCCAGTCATATGAGTCGAGTCCATGCATGCTACGATCACGGTATGAATTTGAAGGCAAAATATTTTTGTGCAGATCTTAGATTAGGTCTTTCCCTGTCCATAATGCTAAATTGAGGAGGTAAAATAGAAATATAAATAGGAACCAGAAGAGAAATATACAGTGATCACCCATTTTCGGCCCACAATCTTTTTCATGGAAATCCCAGTCATATGAGTCGAGTCCATGCATGCTACGATCACGGTATGAATTTGAAGGCAAAATATTTTTGTGCAGATCTTAGATTAGGTCTTTCCCTGTCCATAATGCTAAATTGAGGAGGTAAAATAGAAATATAAATAGGAAACAGAAGAGAAATGTACAGTGATCACCCATTTTCGGCCCACAATCTTTTTCATCGAAATCCCAGTCATATGAGTCGAGTCCATGCATGCTACGATCACGGTATGAATTTGGAGGCAAAATATTTTTGTGCAGATCTTAGATTAGGTCTTTCCCTGTCCATAATGCTAAATTGAGGAGGTAAAATAGAAATATAAATAGGAAACAGAAGAGAAATGTACAGTGATCACCCATTTTCGGCCCACAATCTTTTTCATGGAAATCCCAGTCATATGAGTCGAGTCCATGCATGCTACGATTACGGTATGAATTTGAAGGCAAAATATTTTTGTGCAGATTTTAGATTAGGTCTTTCCCTGACCATAATGCTAAATTGAGGAGGTAAAATAGAAATATTAATAGGAAGCAGAAGAGAAATGTACAGTGATCACCCATTTTCTGCCCACAATCTTTTTCATGGAAATCCCAGTCATGTGAGTCGAGTCCATACATGCTACGATCACGGTATGAATTTGAAGGCAAAATATTTTTGTGCAGAGCTTAGATTAGGTCTTTCCCTGGCCATAATGCTAAATTTATGAGCTAAAATAGAAATATAAATAGGAAACAGAAGAGAAATGTACAGTGATCACCCATTTTCGGCCCACAATCTTTTTCATGGAAATCCCAGTCATATGAGTCGAGTCAATGCATGCTACGATCACGGTATGAATTTGAAGGCAAAATATTTTTGTGCAGATCTTAGATTAGGTCTTTCCCTGTCCATAATGCTAAATTGAGGAGGTAAAATAGAAATAGAAATAGGAAACAGAAGAGAAATGTACAGTGATCACCCATTTTCGGCCCACAATCTTTTTCATGGAAGTCCCAGTCATATGACTCGAGTCCATGCATGCTACGATCACGGTATGAATTTGAAGGCAAAATATTTTTGTGCAGAGCTTAGATAAGGTCTTTCCCTGGCCATAATGCTAAATTAAGGAGCTAAAATATAAATATAAATAGGAAACAGAAGAGAAATGTACAGTGATCACCCATTTTCGGCCCACAATCTTTTTCATGGAAATCCCAATCATATGAGTCGTGTCCATGCATGCTTCGATCACGGTATGAATTTGAAGGTAAAATATTTTTGTGCAGAGCTTAGATTAGGTCTTTCCCTGGCCATAATGCTAAATTTATGAGCTAAAATAGAAATATAAATAGGAAACAGAAGAGAAATGTACAGTGATCACCCATTTTCGGCCCACAATCTTTTTCATGGAAATCCCAGTCATATGAGTCGAGTCAATGCATGCTACGATCACGGTATGAATTTGAAGGCAAAATATTTTTGTGCAGATCTTAGATTAGGTCTTTCCCTGTCCATAATGCTAAATTGAGGAGGTAAAATAGAAATAGAAATAGGAAACAGAAGAGAAATGTACAGTGATCACCCATTTTCGGCCGACAATCTTTTTCATGGAAGTCCCAGTCATATGACTCGAGTCCATGCATGCTACGATCACGGTATGAATTTGAAGGCAAAATATTTTTGTGCAGAGCTTAGATAAGGTCTTTCCCTGGCCATAATGCTAAATTAAGGAGCTAAAATAGAAATATAAATAGGAAACAGAAGAGAAATGTACAGTGATCACCCATTTTCGGCCCACAATCTTTTTCATGGAAATCCCAGTCATATGAGTCGAGTCCATGCATGCTACGATCACGGTATGAATTTGAAGGCAAAATATTTTTGTGCAGATCTTAGATTAGGTCTTTCCCTGTCCATAATGCTAAATTGAGGAGGTAAAATAGAAATAGAAATAGGAAACAGAAGAGAAATATACAGTGATCACCCATTTTCGGCCCACAATCTTTTTCATGGAAATCCCAGTCATATGAGTCGAGTCCATGCATGCTACGATCACGGTATGAATTTGAAGGCAAAATATGTTTGTGCAGATTTTAGATTAGGTCTTTCCCTGTCCATAATGCTAAATTGAGAAGGTAAAATAGAAATATAATTAGGAAACAGAAGAGTAAAGTACAGTGATCACCCATTTTCGGCCCACAATCTTTTTCATGGAAATCCCAATCATATGACTCGTGTCCATGCATGCTATGATCACGGTATGAATTTGAAGGTAAATATTTTTGTGCAGATCTTAGATTAGGTATTTCTCTGTCCATAATGCTAAATTGAGGAGGTAAAATATAAATATAAATAGGAAACGGAAGAGAAATGTACAGTGATCACCCATTTTCGGCCCCAAATCTTTTTCATGGAAATCCCAGTCATATGAGTCGAGTCCATACATGCTACGATCACGGTATGAATTTGAAGGCAAAATATTTTTGTGCAGAGCTTAGATAATGTCTTTCCCTGGCCATAATGCTAAATTGAGGAAGTAAAATAGAAATATAAATAGGAAACAGAAGAGAAATGTACAGTGATCACCCATTTTCGGCCCACAATCTTTTTCATGGAAATCCCAGTCATATGAGTCGATTGCATGCATGCTACGATCACGGTATGAATTTGAAGGCAAAATATTTTTGTGCAGATTTTAGATTAGGTCTTTCCCTGTCCATAATGCTAAATTGAGGAGGTAAAATAGAAATATAAATAGGAAACAGAAGAGAAATGTACAGTGATCACCCATTTTCGGCCCACAATCTTTTTCATGGAAATCCCAGTCATATGAGTCGAGTCCATGGATGCTACGATCACGGTATGAATTTGAAGGCAAAATATTTTTGTGCAGATTTTAGATTAGGTTTTTCCCTCTCCATAATGTTAAATTGAGAAGGTAAAATAGAAATATAATTAGGAAACAGAAGAGAAAAGTACAGTGATCACCCATTTTCGGCCCACAATCTTTTTCATGGAAATCCCAATCATATGAGTAGTGTCCATGCATGCTACGATCACGGTATGAATTTGAAGGTAAATATTTTTGTGCAGATCTTAGATTAGGTCTTTCCCTGTCCATAATGCTAAATTGAGGAGGTAAAATATAAATATAAATAGGAAACAGAAGAGAAATGTACAGTGATCACCCATTTTCGGTCCACAATCTTTTTCATGGAAATCCCAGTCATATGAGTCGAGTCCATGCATGCTACGATCACGGTATGAATTTGAAGGCAAAATATTTTTGTGCAGATCTTAGATTAGGTCTTTCCCTGTCCATAATGCTAAATTGAGGAGGTAAAATAGAAATATAAATAGGAACCAGAAGAGAAATGTACAGTGATCACCCATTTTCGGCCCACAATCTTTTTCATGGAAATCCCAGTCATATGAGTCGAGTCCATACATGCTACGATCACGGTATGAATTTGAAGGCAAAATATTTTTGTGCAGATTTTAGATTAGGTCTTTCCCTGTCCATAATGCTAAATTGAGGAGGTAAAATAGAAATATAAATAGGAAACAGAAGAGAAATGTACAGTGATCACCCATTTTCGGCCCACAATCTTTTTCATGGAAATCCCAGTCATATGAGTCGAGTCCATGCATGCTACGATCACGGTATGAATTTGAAGGCAAAATATTTTTGTGCAGATCTTAGATTAGGTCTTTCCCTGTCCATAATGCTAAATTGAGGAGGTAAAATAGAAATATAAATAGGAAACAGAAGAGAAATGTACAGTGATCACCCTTTTTCGGCCCACAATCTTTTTCATGGAAATCCCAGTCATATGAGTCGAGTCCATGCATGCTACGATCACGGTATGAATGTGAAGGCAAAATATTTTTGTGCAGATTTTAGATTAGGTCTTTCCCTGTCCATAATGCTAAATTGAGAAGGTAAAATAGAAATATAATTAGGAAACAGAAGAGAAAAGTACAGTGATCACCCATTTTCGGCCCACAATCTTTTTCATGGAAATCCCAATCATATGAGTCGTGTCCATGCATGCTATGATCACGGTATGAATTTGAAGGTAAATATTTTTGTGCAGATCTTAGATTAGGTCTTTCCCTGTCCATAATGCTAAATTGAGGAGGTAAAATATAAATATAAATAGGAAACAGAAGAGAAATGTACAGTGATCACCCATTTTCGGCCCAAAATCTTTTTCATGGAAATCCCAGTCATATGAGTCGAGTCCATACATGTTACGATCACGGTATGAATTTGAAGGCAAAATATTTTTGTGCAGAGCTTAGATAATGTCTTTCCCTGGCCATAATTCCAAATTGAGGAGGTAAAATAGAAATATAAATAGGAAACAGAAGAGAAATGTACAGTGATCAACCATTTTCGGCCCACAATCTTTTTCATGGAAATCCCAGTCATATGAGTCGATTCCATGCATGCTACGATCACGGTATGAATTTGAAGGCAAAATATTTTTGTGCAGATCTTAGATTAGGTCTTTCCCTGTCCATAATGCTAAATTGAGGAGGTAAAATAGAAATATAAATAGGAAACAGAAGAGAAATGTACAGTGATCACCCATTTTCGGCCCACAATCTTTTTCATGGAAATCCCAGTCATATGAGTCGAGTCCATGCATGCTACGATCACGGTATGAATTTGAAGGCAAAATATTTTTGTGCAGATTTTAGATTAGGTCTTTCTTTATCCATAATGCTAAATTGAGGAGGTAAAATGTAAATATAAATAGGAAACAGAAGAGAAATGTACAGTGATCACCCATTTTCGGCCCACAAAATTTTCATTGAAATCCCAGTCATATGAGTCGAGTCCATGCATCCTACGATCACGGTATGAATTTGAAGGCAAAATATTTTTGTGCAGATCTTAGATTAGGTCTTTCCCTGTCCATAATGCTAAATTGAGGAGGTAAAATATAAATATAAATAGGAAACATTAGAGAAATGTACAGTGATCACCCATTTTCTGCCCACAATCTTTTTCATGGAAATCCCAGTCATATGAGTCGAGTCCATGCATGCTACGATCACGGTATGAATTTGAAGGCAAAATATTTTTGTGCAGATTTTAGATTAGGTCTTTCTTTATCCATAATGCTAAATTGAGGAGGTAAAATAGAAATATAAATAGGAAACAGAAGAGAAATGTACAGTGATCAACCATTTTCGGCCCACAATCTTTTTCATGGAAATCCCAGTCATATGAGTCGAGTCCATGCATGCTACGATCACGGTATGAATTTGAAGGCAAAATATTTTTGTGCAGATTTTAGATTAGGTCTTTCCCTGTCCATAATGCTAAATTGAGAAGGTAAAATAGAAATATAATTAGGAAACAGAAGAGAAAAGTACAGTGATCACCCATTTTCGGCCCACAATCTTTTTCATGGAAATCCCAATCATATGAGTCGTGTCCATGCATGCTATGTTCACAGTATGAATTTGAAGGTAAATATTTTTGTGCAGATCTTAGATTAGGTCTTTCCCTGTCCATAATGCTAAATTGAGGAGGTAAAATATAAATATAAATAGGAAACAGAAGAGAAATGTACAGTGATCACCCATTTTCGGCACAAAATCTTTTTCATGGAAATCCCAGTCATATGAGTCGAGTCCATACATGCTACGATCACGGTATGAATTTGAAGGCAAAATATTTTTGTGCAGAGCTTAGATAATGTCTTTCCCTGTCAATAATGCTAAATTGAGGAGGTAAAATATAAATATAAATAGGAAACATTAGAGAAATGTACAGTGATCACCGATTTTCCGCCCACAATCTTTTTCATGGAAATCCCAGTCATATGAATCGAGTCCATGCATGCTACGATCACGGTATGAATTTGAAGGCAAAATATTTTTGTGCAGATTTTAGATTAGGTCTTTCCCTGTCCATAATGCTAAATTGAGGAGGTAAAATAGAAATATAAATAGGAAACAGAAGAGAAATGTACAGTGATCAACCATTTTCGGCCCACAATCTTTTTCATGGAAATCCCAGTCATATGAGTCGATTCCATGCATGCTACGATCACGGTATGAATTTGAAGGCAAAATATTTTTGTGCAGATCTTAGATTAGGTCTTTCCCTGTCCATAATGCTAAATTGAGGAGGTAAAATAGAAATATAAATAGGAAACAGAAGAGAAATGTACAGTGATCACCCATTTTCGGCCCACATTCTTTTTCATGGAAATGCCAGTCATATGAGTCGATTCCATGCATGCTACGATCACGGTATGAATTTGAAGGCAAAATATTTTTGTGCAGATTTTAGATTAGGTCTTTCTTTATCCATAATGCTAAATTGAGGAGGTAAAATGTAAATATAAATAGGAAACAGAAGAGAAATGTACAGTGATCACCCATTTTCGGCCCACAAAATTTTCATGGAAATCCCAGTCATATGAGTCGATTCCATGCATGCTACGATCACGGTATGAATTTGAAGGCAAAATATTTTTGTGCAGATCTTAGATTAGGTCTTTCCCTGTCCATAATGCTAAATTGAGGAGGTAAAATAGAAATATAAATAGGAAACAGAAGAGAAATGTACAGTGATCACCCATTTTCGGCCCGCAATCTTTTTCATGGAAATCCCAGTCATATGAGTCGAGTACATGCATGCTACGATCACGGTATGAATTTGAAGGCAAAATATTTTTGTGCAGATTTTAGATTAGGTCTTTCTTTATCCATAATGCTAAATTGAGGAGGTAAAATAGAAATATAAATAGGAAACAGAAGAGAAAAGTACAGTGATCACCCATTTTCGGCCCACAATCTTTTTCATGGAAATCCCAATCATATGAGTCGTGTCCATGCATGCTACGTTCACGGTATGAATTTGAAGGTAAATATTTTTGTGCAGATCTTAGATTAGGTCTTTCCCTGTCCATAATGCTAAATTGAGGAGGTAAAATATAAATATAAATAGGAAACAGAAGAGAAATGTACAGTGATCACCCATTTTCGGCCCAAAATCTTTTTCATGGAAATCCCAGTCATATGAGTCGAGTCCATACATGCTACGATCACGGTATGAATTTGAAGGCAAAATATTTTTGTGCAGAGCTTAGATAATGTCTTTCCCTGGCCATAATTCCAAATTGAGGAGGTAAAATAGAAATATAAATAGGAAACAGAAGAGAAATGTACAGTGATCACCCATTTTCGGCCCACAATCTTTTTCATGGAAATCCCAGTCATATGAGTCGATTCCATGCATGCTACGATCACGGTATGAATTTGAAGGCAAAATATTTTTGTGCAGATCTTAGATTAGGTATTTCCCTGTCCATAATGCTAAATTGAGGAGGTAAAATATAAATATAAATAGGAAACAGAAGAGAAATGTACAGTGATCACCCATTTTCGGCCCACAATCTTTTTCATGGAAATCCCAGTCATATGAATCGAGTCCATGCATGCTACGATCACGGTATGAATTTGAAGGCAAAATATTTTTGTGCAGATTTTAGATTAGGTCTTTCCCTGTCCATAATGCTAAATTGAGGAGGTAAAATATAAATATAAATAGGAAACAGAAGAGAAATGTACAGTGATCAACCATTTTCGGCCCACAATCTTTTTCATGGAAATCCCAGTCATATGAGTCGATTCCATGCATGCTACGATCACGGTATGAATTTGAAGGCAAAATATTTTTGTGCAGATCTTAGATTAGGTCTTTCCCTGTCCATAATGCTAAATTGAGGAGGTAAAATATAAATATAAATAGGAAACAGAAGAGAAATGTACAGTGATCACCCATTTTCGGCCCACAATCTTTTTCATGGAAATCCCAGTCATATGAGTCGAGTCCATGCATGCTACGATCACGGTATGAATTTGAAGGCAAAATATTTTTGTGCAGATTTTAGATTAGGTCTTTCTTTATCCATAATGCTAAATTGAGGAGGTAAAATAGAAATATAAATAGGAAACAGAAGAGAAATGTACAGTGATCAACCATTTTCGGCCCACAATCTTTTTCATGGAAATCCCAGTCATATGAGTCGATTCCATGCATGCTACGATCACGGTATGAATTTGAAGGCAAAATATTTTTGTGCAGATCTTAGATTAGGTCTTTCCCTGTCCATAATGCTAAATTGAGGAGGTAAAATAGAAATATAAATAGGAAACAGAAGAGAAATGTACAGTGATCACCCATTTTCGGCCCACAATCTTTTTCATGGAAATCCCAGTCATATGAGTCGAGTCCATGCATGCTACGATCACGGTATGAATTTGAAGGCAAAATATTTTTGTGCAGATTTTAGATTAGGTCTTTCTTTATCCATAATGCTAAATTGAGGAGGTAAAATGTAAATATAAATAGGAAATAGAAGAGAAATGTACAGTGATCACCCATTTTCGGCCCACAAAATTTTCATGGAAATCCCAGTCATATGAGTCGAGTCCATGCATGCTACGATCACGGTATGAATTTGAAGGCAAAATATTTTTGTGCAGATCTTAGATTAGGTTATTCCCTGTCCATAATGCTAAATTGAGGAGGTAAAATGTAAATATAAATAGGAAACAGAAGAGAAATGTACAGTGATCACCATTTTCGGCCCACAATCTTGTTCATGGAAATCCCAGTCATATGAATCGAGTCCATGCATGCTACGATCACGGTATGAATTTGAAGGCACAATATTTTTGTGCAGATTTTAGATTAGGTCTTTCCCTGTCCATAATGCTAAATTGAGGAGGTAAAATAGAAATATAAATAGGAAACAGAAGAGAAATGTACAGTGATCAACCATTTTCGGCCCACAATCTTTTTCATGGAAATCCCAGTCATATGAGTCGATTCCATGCATGCTACGATCACGGTATGAATTTGAAGGCAAAATATTTTTGTGCAGATCTTAGATTAGGTCTTTCCCTGTCCATAATGCTAAATTGAGGAGGTAAAATAGAAATATAAATAGGAAACAGAAGAGAAATGTACAGTAATCACCCATTTTCGGCCCACAATCTTTTTCATGGAAATCCCAGTCATATGAGTCGAGTTCATGCATGCTACGATCACGGTATGAATTTGAAGCAAAATATTTTTGTGCAGATTTTAGATTAGGTCTTTCTTTAACCATAATGCTAAATTGAGGAGGTAAAATAGAAATATAAATAGGAAACAGAAGAGAAATGTACAGTGATCACCCATTTTCGGCCCACAAACTTTTTCATGGAAATCCCAGTCATATGAGTCGAGTCCATGCATGCTACGATCACGGTATGAATTTGAAGGCAAAATATTTTTGTGCAGATTTTAGATTAGGTCTTTCCCTGTCCATAATGCTAAATTGAGGAGGTAAAATATAAATATAAATAGGAAACCGAAGAGAAATGTACAGTGATCACCCATTTTCGGCCCAAATTCTTTTTCATGGAAATCCCAGTCATATGAGTCGAGTCCATACATGCTACGATCACAGTATGAATTTGAAGGCAAAATATTTTTGTACAGATCTTAGATTAGGTCTTTCCCTGTCCATAATGCTAAATTGAGGAGGTAAAATAGAAATATAAATAGGAAACAGAAGAGAAATGTACAGTGATCACCCATTTTCGGCCCACAAACTTTTTCATGGAAATCCCAGTCATATGAGTCGAGTCCATGCATGCTACGATCACGGTATGAATTTGAAGGCAAAATATTTTTCTGCAGATTTTAGATTAGGTCTTTCCCTGTCCATAATGCTAAATTGAGGAGGTAAAATATGAATATAAATAGGAAACCGAAGAGAAATGTACAGTGATCACCCATTTTCGGCCCAAATTCTTTTTCATGGAAATCCCAGTCATATGAGTCGAGTCCATACATGCTACGATCACAGTATGAATTTGAAGGCAAAATATTTTTGTGCAGATCTTAGATTAGGTCTTTCCCTGTCCATAATGCTAAATTGAGGAGGTAAAATATAAATATAAATAGGAAACAGAAGAGAAATGTACAGTGATCACCCATTTTCGGCCCACAAACATTTTCATGGAAATCCCAGTCATATGAGTCGAGTCCATGCATGCTACGATCACGGTATGAATTTGAAGGCAAAATATTTTTGTGCAGATTTTAGATTAGGTCTTTCTTTATCCATAATGCTAAATTGAGGAGGTAAAATGTAAATATAAATAGGAAACAGAAGAGAAATCTACAGTGATCACCCATTTTCGGCCCACAAAATTTTCATGGAAATCCCAGTCATATGAGTCGAGTCCATACATGCTACGATCACGGTATGAATTTGAAGGCAATATATTTTTGTGCAGATCTTAGATTAGGTCTTTCCCTGTCCATAATGCTAAATTGAGGAGGTAAAATAGAAATATAAATAGGAACCAGAAGAGAAATGTACAGTGATCACCCATTTTCGGCCCACAATCTTTTTCATGGAAATCCCAGTCATATGAGTCGAGTCCATGCATGCTACGATCACGGTATGAATTTGAATGCAAAATATTTTTGTGCAGAGCTTAGATTAGGTCTTTCCCTGTCCATAATGCTAAATTGAGGAGGTAAAATATAAATATAAATAGGAAACAGAAGAGAAATGTACAGTGATCACCCATTTTCGGCCCACAATCTTTTTCAGGGAAATCCCAGTCATATGATTCGAGTCCATGCATGCTATGATCACGGTATGAATTTGAATGCAAAATATTTTTGTGCAGAGCTTAGATAAGGTCTTTCCCTGGCCATAATGCTAAATTGAGGAGCTAAAATAGAAATATAAATAGGAAACAGAAGAGAAATGTACAGTGATCACCCATTTTCGGCCCACAATCTTTTTCATGGAAATCCCAGTCATATGAGTCGAGTCCATGCATGCTACGATCAAGGTATGAATTTGAAGGCAAAATATTTTTGTGCAGATCTTAGATTAGGTCTTTCCCTGTCCATAATGCTAAATTGAGGAGGTAAAATATAAATATAAATAGGAAACAGAAGAGAAATGTAAAGTGATCACCCATTTTCGGCCCACAATCTTTTTCATGGAAATCCCAGTCATATGAGTCGAGTCCATGCATGCTACAGTCACGGTATGAATTTGAAGGCAAAATATTTTTGTGCAGAGTTTACATTGGGTCTTTCCCTGTCCATAAAGCTAAATTGAGGAGGTAAAATATAAATATAAATAAGAAAGAGAAGAGAAATGTACAGTGATCACCCATTTTCGGACCACAATCTTTTTCAGGGAAATCCCAGTCATATGATTCGAGTCCATGCATGCTACGATCACGGTATGAATTTGAAGGCAAAATATTTTTGTGCAGAGCTTAGATAAGGTCTTTCCCTGGCCATAATGCTAAATTGAGCAGGTAAAATAGAAATATAAATAGGAAACAGAAGAGAAATGTACAGTGATCACCCATTTTCGGCCCACAATCTTTTTCATGGAAATCCCAGTCATATGAGTCGAGTCCATGCATGCTACGATCACGGTATGAATCTGAAGGCAAAATATTTTTGTGCAGATCTTAGATTAGGTCTTTCCCTGTCCATAATGCTAAATTGAGGAGGTAAAATAGAAATATAAATAGGAATCAGCAGAGAAATGTACAGTGATCACCCATTTTCGGCCCACAATCTTTTTCATGGAAATCCCAGTCATATGAGTCGAGTCCATGCATGCTACGATCACGGTATGAATTTGAAGGCAAAATATTTTTGTGCAGATTTTAGATTAGGACTTGCCCTGTCCATAATGCTAAATTGAGGAGGTAAAATAGAAATATAAATAGGAAACAGAAGAGAAATGTACAGTGATCACCCATTTTCGGCCCACAATCTTTTTCATGGAAATCCCAGTCATATGAGTCGAGTCCATGCATGCTACGATCACGGTATGAATTTGAAGGCAAAATATTTTTGTGCAGATTTTAGATTAGGTCTTGCCCTGTCCATAATGCTAAATTGAGGAGGTAAAATATAAATATAAATAGGAAACAGAAAAGAAATGTACAGTGATCACCCATTTTCGGCCCACAATCTTTTTCATGGAAATCCCAGTCATATGAGTCGAGTCCATGCATGCTACGATCACGGTATGAATTTGAAGGCAAAATATTTTTGTGCAGATCTTAGATTAGGTATTTCCCTGTCCATAATGCTAAATTGAGGAGGTAAAATATAAATATAAATAGGAAACAGAAGAGAAATGTACAGTGATCACCCATTTTCGGCCCACAATCTTTTTCAGGGAAATCCCAGTCATATGATTCGAGTCCATGCATGCTATGATCACGGTATGAATTTGAATGCAAAATATTTTTGTGCAGAGCTTAGATAAGGTCTTTCCCTGGCCATAATGCTAAATTGAGGAGCTAAAATAGAAATATAAATAGGAAACAGAAGAGAAATGTACAGTGATCACCCATTTTCGGCCCACAATCTTTTTAATGGAAATCCCAGTCATATGAGTCGAGTCCATGCATGCTACGATCACGGTATGAATTTGAAGGCAAAATATTTTTGTGCAGATTTTAGATTAGGTCTTTCTTTATCCATAATGCTAAATTGAGGAGGTAAAATGTAAATATAAATAGGAAACAGAAGAGAAATGTACAGTGATCACCCATTTTCGGCCCACAATCTTTTTCATGGAAATCCCAGTCATATGAGTCGAGTCCATGCATGCTACGATCACGGTATGAATTTGAATGCAAAATATTTTTGTGCAGATCTTAGATTAGGTCTTTCCCTGTCCATAATGCTAAATTGAGGAGGTAAAATATAAATATAAATAGGAAACAGAAGAGAAATGTACAGTGATCACCCATTTTCGGCCCACAATCTTTTTCAGGGAAATCCCAGTCATATGATTCGAGTCCATGCATGCTATGATCACGGTATGAATTTGAATGCAAAATATTTTTGTGCAGAGCTTAGATAAGGTCTTTCCCTGGCCATAATGCTAAATTGAGGAGCTAAAATAGAAATATAAATAGGAAACAGAAGAGAAATGTACAGTGATCACCCATTTTCGGCCCACAATCTTTTTCATGGAAATCCCAGTCATATGAGTCGAGTGCATGCATGCTACGATCAAGGTATGAATTTGAAGGCAAAATATTTTTGTGCAGATCTTAGATTAGGTCTTTCCCTGTCCATAATGCTAAATTGAGGAGGTAAAATATAAATATAAATAGGAAACAGAAGAGAAATGTAAAGTGATCACCCATTTTCGGCCCACAATCTTTTTCATGGAAATCCCAGTCATATGAGTCGAGTCCATGCATGCTACAGTCACGGTATGAATTTGAAGGCAAAATATTTTTGTGCAGAGCTTAGATTGGGTCTTTCCCTGTCCATAAAGCTAAATTGAGGAGGTAAAATATAAATATAAATAAGAAAGAGAAGAGAAATGTACAGTGATCACCCATTTTCGGACCACAATCTTTTTCAGGGAAATCCCAGTCATATGATTCGAGTCCATGCATGCTACGATCACGGTATGAATTTGAAGGCAAAATATTTTTGTGCAGATCTTAAATTAGGTCTTTCCCTGTCCATAATGCTAAATTGAGGAGGTAAAATATAAATATAAATAGGAAACACTAGAGAAATGTACAGTGATCACCCATTTTCGGCCCACAATCTTTTTCATGGAAATCCCAGTCATATGATTCGAGTCCATGCATGCTACGATCACGGTATGAATTTGAAGGCAAAATATTTTTGTGCAGAGCTTAGATAAGGTCTTTCCCTGGCCATAATGCTAAATTGAGCAGGCAAAATAGAAATATAAATAGGAAACAGAAGAGAAATGTACAGTGATCACCCATTTTCAGCCCACAATCTTTTTCATGGAAATCCCAGTCATATGAGTCGAGTCCATGCATGCTACGATCACGGTATGAATCTGAAGGCAAAATATTTTTGTGCAGATCTTAGATTAGGTCTTTCCCTGTCCATAATGCTAAATTGAGGAGGTAAAATAGAAATATAAATAGGAAAGAGAAGAGAAATGTACAGTGATCACCCATTTTCGGCCCACAATCTTTTTCATGGAAATCCCAGTCATATGAGTCGAGTCCATGCATGCTACGATCACGGTATGAATTTGAAGGAAAATATTTTTGTGCAGATTTTAGATTAGGTCTTTCCCTGTCCATAATGCTAAATTGAGTTGGTAAAATATAAATATAAATAGGAAACAGAAGAGAAATGTACAGTGATCACCCATTTTCGGCCCAAATTCTTTTTCATGGAAATCCCAGTCATATGAGTCGAGTCCATACATGCTACGATCACGGTATGAATTTGAAGGCAAAATATTTTTGTGCCAATCTTAGATTAGGTCTTTCCCTCTCCATAATGCTAAATTGAGGAGGTAAAATATAAATATAAATAGGAAACAGAAGAGAAATGTACAGTGATCACCCATTTTCGGCCCACAATCTTTTTCAGGGAAATCCCAGTCATATGATTCGAGTCCATGCATGCTACGATCACGGTATGAATTTGAATGCAAAATATTTTTGTGCAGAGCTTAGATAAGGTCTTTCCCTGGCCATAATGCTAAATTGAAGAGCTAAAATAGAAATATAAATAGAAAACAGAAGAGAAATGTAAAGTGATCACCCATTTTCGGCCCACAATCTTTTTCATGGAAATCCCAGTCATATGAGTCGAGTCCATGCATGCTACAGTCACGGTATGAATTTGAAGGCAAAATATTTTTGTGCAGAGCTTAGATTGGGTCTTTCCCTGTCCATAATGCTAAATTGAGGAGGTAAAATATAAATATAAATAATAAAGAGAAGAGAAATGTACAGTGATCACCCATTTTCGGACCACAATCTTTTTCATGGAAATCCCAGTCATATGAGTCGAATCCATGCATGCTACGATCACGGTATGAATTTGAAGGCAAAATATTTTTGTGCAGATCTTAGATTAGGTCTTTCCCTGTCCATAATGCTAAATTGAGGAGGTAAAATAGAAATATAAACAGGAAACATTAGAGAAATGTACAGTGATCACCCATTTTCGGCGCACGATCTTTTTCAGGGAAATCCCAGTCATATGATTCGAGTCCATGCATGCTACGATCACGGTATGAATTTGAAGGCAAAATATTTTTGTGCAGAGCTTAGATAAGGTCTTTCCCTGGCCATAATGCTAAATTGAGGAGGTAAAATATAAATATAAATACGAAACAGAAGAGAAATGTACAGTGATCACCCATTTTCGGCCCACAATCTTTTTCATGGAAATCCCAGTCATATGAGTCGAGTCCATGCATGCTACGATCACGGTATGAATTTGAAGGCAAAATATTTTTGTGCAGATTTTAGATTAGGTCTTTCCCTGTCCATAATGCTAAATTGAGAAGGTAAAATAGAAATATAATTAGGAAACAGAAGAGAAAAGTACAGTGATCACCCATTTTCGGCCCACAATCTTTTTCATGGAAATCCCAATCATATGAGTCGTGTCCATGCATGCTACGATCACGGTATGAATTTGAAGGTAAATATTTTTGTGCAGATCTTAGATTAGGTCTTTCCCTGTCCATAATGCTAAATTGAGGAGGTAAAATAGAAATATAAATAGGAAACAGAAGAGAAATGTACAGTGATCACTTATTTTCGGCCCACAATCTTTTTCATGGAAATCCCAGTCATATGAGTCGAGTCCATGCATGCTACGATCACGGTATGAATTTGAAGGCAAAATATTTTTGTGCAGAGCTTAGATAATGTCTTTCCCTGGCCATAATGCTAAATTGAGGAGGTAAAATAGAAATATAAATAGGAAACAGAAGAGAAATGTACAGTGATCACCCATTTTCGGCCCACAATCTTTTTCATGGAAATCCCAGTCATATGAGTCGCGTCCATGCATGCTACGATCAGGGTATGAATTTGAAGGTAAAATATTATTGTGCAGATCTTAGATTAGGTCTTGCCCTGGCCATAATGCTAAATTGAGGAGGTAAAATAGAAATATAAATAGGAAACAGAAGAGAAATGTACAGTGATCACCCATTTTCGGCCCACAATCTTTTTCATGGAAATCCAAGTCATATGAGTCGATTCCATGCATGCTACGATCACGGTATGAATTTGAAGGCAAAATATTTTTGTGCAGATCTTAGATTAGGTCTTTCCCTGTCCATAATGCTAAATTGAGGAGGTAAAATAGAAATATAAATAGGAAACAGAAGAGAAATGTACAGTGATCACCCATTTTCGGCCCACAATCATTTTCATGGAAATCCCAGTCATATGAGTCGAGTCCATGCATGCTACGATCACTGTATGAATTTGAAGGAAAATATTTTTGTGCAGATTTTAGATTAGGTCTTTCCCTGTCCATAATGCTAAATTGAGTTGGTAAAATATAAATATAAATAGGAAACAGAAGAGAAATGTACAGTGATCACCCATTTTCGGCCCAAATTCTTTTTCATGGAAATCCCAGTCATATGAGTCGAGTCCATGCATGCTACGATCACGGTATGAATTTGAAGGCAAAATATTTTTGTGCAGATCTTAGATTAGGTCTTTCCCTGTCCATAATGCTAAATTGAGGAGGTAAAATAGAAATATAAATAGGAAACATTAGAGAAATGTACAGTGATCATCCATTTTCGGCGCACAATCTTTTTCATGGAAATCCCAATCATATGAGTCGTGTCCATGCATGCTACGATCACGGTATGAATTTGAAGGTAAAATATTATTGTGCAGATCTTAGATTAGGTCTTGCCCTGTCCATAATGCTAAATTGAGGAGGTAAAATAGAAATATAAATAGGAAACAGAAGAGAAATGTACAGTGATCACCCATTTTCGGCCCACAATCTTTTTCATGGAAATCCAAGTCATATGAGTCGATTCCATGCATGCTACGATCACGGTATGAATTTGAAGGCAAAATATTTTTGTGCAGATCTTCGATTAGGTCTTTCACTGTCCATAATGCTAAATTGAGGAGGTAAAATAGAAATATAAATAGGAAACAGAAGAGAAATGTACAGTGATCACCCATTTTCGGCCCACAATCTTTTTCATGGAAATCCCAGTCATATGAGTCGAGTCCATGCATGCTACGATCACGGTATGAATTTGAAGGAAAATATTTTTGTGCAGATTTTAGATTAGGTCTTTCCCTGTCCATAATGCTAAATTGAGTTGGTAAAATATAAATATAAATAGGAAACAGAAGAGAAATGTACAGTGATCACCCATTTTCGGCCCAAATTCTTTTTCATGGAAATCCCAGTCATATGAGTCGAGTCCATACATGCTACGATCACGGTATGAATTTGAAGGCAAAATATTTTTGTGCCAATCTTAGATTAGGTCTTTCCCTCTCCATAATGCTAAATTGAGGAGGTAAAATATAAATATAAATAGGAAACAGAAGAGAAATGTACAGTGATCACCCATTTTCGGCCCACAATCTTTTTCAGGGAAATCCCAGTCATATGATTCGAGTCCATGCATGCTACGATCACGGTATGAATTTGAATGCAAAATATTTTTGTGCAGAGCTTAGATAAGGTCTTTCCCTGGCCATAATGCTAAATTGAGGAGCTAAAATAGAAATATAAATAGGAAACAGAAGAGAAATGTAAAGTGATCACCCATTTTCGGCCCACAATCTTTTTCATGGAAATCCCAGTCATATGAGTCGAGTCCATGCATGCTACAGTCACGGTATGAATTTGAAGGCAAAATATTTTTGTGCAGAGCTTAGATTGGGTCTTTCCCTGTCCATAATGCTAAATTGAGGAGGTAAAATATAAATATAAATAATAAAGAGAAGAGAAATGTACAGTGATCACCCATTTTCGGACCACAATCTTTTTCATGGAAATATCAGTCATATGAGTCGAATCCATGCATGCTACGATCATGGTATGAATTTGAAGGCAAAATATTTTTGTGCAGATCTTAGATTAGGTCTTTCCCTGTCCATAATGCTAAATTGAGGAGGTAAAATAGAAATATAAATAGGAAACATTAGAGAAATGTACAGTGATCACCCATTTTCGGCGCACAATCTTTTTCATGGAAATCCCAATCATATGAGTCGTGTCCATGCATGCTACGATCTCGGTATGAATTTGAAGGTAAATATTTTTGTGCAGATCTTAGATTAGGTCTTTCCCTGTCCATAATGCTAAATTGAGGAGGTAAAATAGAAATATAAATAGGAAACAGAAGAGAAATGTACAGTGATCACTTATTTTCGGCCCACAATCTTTTTCATGGAAATCCCAGTCATATGAGTCGAGTCCATGCATGCTACGATCACGGTATGAATTTGAAGGCAAAATATTTTTGTGCAGAGCTTAGATAATGTCTTTCCCTGGCCATAATGCTAAATTGAGGAGGTAAAATAGAAATATAAATAGGAAACAGAAGAGAAATGTACAGTGATCACCCATTTTCGGCCCACAATCTTTTTCATGGAAATCCCAGTCATATGAGTCGCGTCTATGCATGCTACGATCAGGGTATGAATTTGAAGGTAAAATATTATTGTGCAGATCTTAGATTAGGTCTTGCCCTGTCCATAATGCTAAATTGAGTTGGTAAAATATAAATATAAATAGGAAACAGAAGAGAAATGTACAGTGATCACCCATTTTCGGCCCAAATTCTTTTTCATGGAAATCCCAGTCAAATGAGTCGAGTCCATACATGCTACGATCACGGTATGAATTTGAAGGCAAAATATTTTTGTGCCAATCTTAGATTAGGTCTTTCCCTCTACATAATGCTAAATTGAGGAGGTAAAATATAAATATAAATAGGAAACAGAAGAGAAATGTACAGTGATCACCCATTTTCGGCCCACAATCTTTTTCAGAGAAATCCCAGTCATATGATTCGAGTCCATGCATGCTACGATCACGGTATGAATTTGAATGCAAAATATTTTTGTGCAGAGCTTAGATAAGGTCTTTCCCTGGCCATAATGCTAAATTGAGGAGCTAAAATAGAAATATAAATAGGAAACAGAAGAGAAATGTAAAGTGATCACCCATTTTCGGCCCACAATCTTTTTCATGGAAATCCCAGTCATATGAGTCGAGTCCATGCATGCTACGATCACGGTATGAATTTGAAGGCAAAATATTTTTGTGCAGATTTTAGATTATGTCTTTCCCTGTCCATAATGCTAAATTGAGGAGGTAAAATATAAATATAAATAGGAAACAGAAGAGAAATGTACAGTGATCACACATTTTCGGCCCAAATTCTTTTTCATGGAAATCCCAGTCATATGAGTCGAGTCCATACATGCTACGATCACGGTATGAATTTGAAGGCAAAATATTTTTGTGCAGATCTTAGATTAGGTCTTTCCCTGTCCATAATGCTAAATTGAGGAGGTAAAATATATAAATAGGAAACAGAAGAGAAATGTACAGTGATCAACCATTTTCGGCTCACAATCTTTTTCATGGAAATCCCAGTCATATGAGTCGATTCCATGCATGCTACGATCACGGTATGAATTTGAAGGCAAAATATTTTTTTGCAGATCTTAGATTAGGTCTTTCCCTGTCCATAATGCTAAATTGAGGAGGTAAAATATAAATATAAATAGGAAACAGAAGAGAAAAGTACAGTGATCACCCATTTTCGGCCCACAATCTTTTTCATGGAAATCCCAGTCATATGAGTCGAGTCCATACATGCTACGATCACGGTATGAATTTGAAGGCAATATATTTTTGTGCAGATCTTAGATTAGGTCTTTCCCTGTCCATAATGCTAAATTGAGGAGGTAAAAGATAAATATAAATAGGAAAAAGAAGAGAAATGTACAGTGATCACCCATTTTCGGCCCACAATCTTTTTCATGGAAATCCCAGTCATATGAGTCGAGTCCATGCATGCTACGATCACGGTATGAATTTGAAGGCAATATATTTTTATGCAGATCTTAGATTAGGTCTTTCCTGTCCATAATGCTAAATTGAGGAGGTAAAATAGAAATATAAATAGGAAACAAAAGAGAAATGTACAGTGATCACTCATTTTCGGCCCATAATCTTTTTCTGGGAAATCCCAGTCATATGAGTCGAGTCCATGCATGCTACGATCACCGTATGAATTTGAAGGCAAAATATTTTTGTGCAGATTTTAGATTAGGTCTTTCCCTGTCCATAATGCTAAATTGAGGAGGTAAAATAGAAATATAAATAGGAAACAGAAGAGAAATGTACAATGATCACCCATTTTCGGCCCACAATCTTTTTCATGGAAATCCCAGTCATATGAGTCGAGTCCATACATGCTACGATCACGGTATGAATTTGAAGGCAAAATGTTTTTGTGCAGATCTTAGATTAGGTCTTTCCCTGTCCATAATGCTAAATTGAGGAGGTAAAATATAAATATAAATAGGAAACATAAGAGAAATGTACAGTGATCACCCATTTTCGGCCCACAATCTTTTTCATGGAAATCCCAGTCATATGAGTCGAGTGCATGCATGCTACGATCACGGTATGAATTTGAAGGCAAAATATTTTTGTGCAGATCTTAGATTAGGTCTTTCCCTGTCCATAATGCTAAATTGAGGAGGTAAAATATAAATATAAATAGGAAACAGAAGAGAAATGTACAGTGATCACCCATTTTCGGCCCACAATCTTTTTCATGGATATCCCAGTCATATGAGTCGAGTCCATGCATGCTACGATCACGGTATGAATTTGAAGGCAAAATATTTTTGTGCAGATCTTAGATTAGGTCTTTCCCTGTCCATAATGCTAAATTGAGGAGGTAAAATATAAATATAAATAGGAAACAGAAGAGAAATGTACAGTGATCACCCATTTTCGGCCCACAATCTTTTTCATGGAAATCCCAGTCATATGAGTCGAGTCCATGCATGCTATGATCACGGTATGAATTTGAAGGCAAAATATTTTTGTGCAGAGCTCAGATAAGGTCTTTCCCTGGCCATAATGCTAAATTAAGGAGCTAAAATAGAAATATAAATAGGAAACAGAAGAGAAATGTACAGTGATCACCCATTTTCGGCCCACAATCTTTTTCATGGAAATCCCAGTCATATGAGTCGAGTCCATGCATGCTACGATCACGGTATGAATTTGAAGGCAAAATATTTTTGTGCAGATCTTAGATTAGGTCTTTCCCTGTCCATAATGCTAAATTGAGGAGGTAAAATAGAAATATAAATAGGAAACAGAAGAGAAATGTACAGTGATCACCCTTTTTCGGCCCACAATCTTTTTCATGGAAATCCCAATCATATGATTCAAGTCCATGCATGCTACGATCACGGTATGAATTTGAAGGCAAAATATTTTTTTGCACAGCTTAGATAATGTCTTTCCCTGGCCGTAATGCTAAATTGAGGAGGTAAAATAGAAATATAAATAGGAAACAGAAGAGAAATGTACAGTGATCACCCATTTTCGGCCCACAATCTTTTTCATGGAAATCCCAATCATATGAGTCGTGTCCATGCATGCTACGATCACTGTATGAATTTGAAGGTAAAATATTTTTGTGCAGAGCTTAGATAAGGTCTTTCCCTGGCCATAATGCTAAATTGAGGAGCTAAAATAGAAATATAAATAGGAAACAGAAGAGAAATGTACAGTGATCACCCATTTTCGGCCCACAATCTTTTTCATGGAAATCCCAGTCATATGAGTCGAGTCCATGCATGCTACGATCACGGTATGAATTTGAAGGCAAAATATTTTTGTGCAGATCTTAGATTAGGTCTTTCCCTGTCCATAATGCTAAATTGAGGAGGTAAAATAGAAATATAAATAGGAAACAGAAGAGAAATGTACAGTGATCACCCATTTTCGGCCCACAATCTTTTTCATGGAAATCCCAGTCATATGAGTCGAGTCCATGTATGCTATGATCACGGTATGAATTTGAAGGCAAAATATTTTTGTGCAGAGCTTAGATAAGGTTTTCCCCGGCCATAATGATAAATTAAGGAGCTAAAATATAAATATAAATAGGAAACAGAAGAGAAATGTACAGTGATTACCCATTTTCGGCCCACAATCTTTTTCATGGAAATCCCAGTCATATGAGTCGAGTCCATGCATACTACGATCACGGTATGAATTTGAAGGCAAAATATTTTTGTGCAGATCTTAGATTAGGTCTTTCCCTGTCCATAATGCTAAATTGAGGAGGTAAAATATAAATATAAATAGGAAACAGAAGAGAAATGTAGAGTGATCACCCATTTTCGGCTCACAATCTTTTACATGGAAATCCCAGTCATATGAGTCGAGTCCATGCATGCTACGATCACGGTATGAATTTGAAGTCAAAATATTTTTGTGCAGATCTTAGATTAGGTCTTTCCCTGTCCATAATGCTAAATTGAGGAGGTAAAATAGAAATATAAATAGGAAACAGAAGAGAAATGTACAGTGATCACCCATTTTCGGCCCACAATCTTTTTCATGGAAATATCAGTCATATGAGTCGAGTCCATGCATGCTACGATCACGGTATGAATTTGAAGGCAAAATATTTTTGTGCAGATTTTAGATTAGGTCTTTCCCTGTCCATAATGCTAAATTGAGAAGGTAAAATAGAAATATAATTAGGAAACAGAAGAGAAAAGTACAGTGATCACCCATTTTCAGCCCACAATCTTTTTCATGGAAATCCCAATCCATGCATGCTACGATCACGGTATGAATTTGAAGGTAAATATTTTTGTGCAGATCTTAGGTTAGGTCTTTCCCTGTCCATAATGCTAAATTGAGGAGGTAAAATATAAATATAAATAGGAAACAGAAGAGAAATGTACAGTGATCACCCATTTTCGGCCCACAATCTTTTTCATGGAAATACCAATCATATGTAAAATATAAATATAAATAGGAAACAGAAGAGAAATGTACACTGATCACCCATTTTCCGCACACAATCTTTTTCATGGAAATCCCAGTCATATGAGTCGAGTCCATGCATGCTACGATCACGGTATCAATTTGAAGGCAAAATATTTTTGTGCAGATCTTAGATTAGGTCTTTCCCTGTCCATAATGCGAAATTGAGGAGGTAAAATAGAAATATTAATAGGAAACAGAAGAGAAATGTACAGTGATCACCCATTTTCGGCCCACAATCTTTTTCATGGAAATCCGAGTCATATGAGTCGAGTCCATGCATCCTACGATCACGGTATAAAATTGAAGGCAAAATATTTTTGTGCAGATCTTAGATTAGGTCTTTCCCTGTCCATAATGCTAAATTGAGGAGGTAAAATATAAATATAAATAGGAAACAGAAGAGAAATCTACAGTGATCACCCATTTTCGGCCCACAATCTTTTTCATGGAAATCCCAGTCATATGAGTCGAGTCCATGCATGCTACGATCACGGTATGAATTTGAAGGAACAATATTTTTGTGCAGATCTTAGATTAGGTCTTTCCCTCTCCATAATGATAAATTGAGGAGGTAAAATAGAAATATAAATAGGAAACAGAAGAGAAATGTACAGTGAACACCCATTTTCAGCCCACAATCTTTTTCATGGAAATCCCAGTCATATGAGTCGAGTCCATGCATGCTACGATCACGGTATGAATTTGAAGGCAAAATATTTTTGTGCAGATCTTAGATTAGGTCTTTCCCTGTCCATAATGCGAAATTGAGGAGGTAAAATAGAAATATAAATAGCAAACAGAAGAGAAATGTACAGTGATCACCCATTTTCAGCCCACAATCTTTTTCATGGAAATCCCAGTCATATGAGTCGAGTCCATGCATGCTACAATCACGGTATGAATTTGAAGGCAAAATATTTTTGTGCAGATTTTAGATTAGGTCTTTCCCTGTCCATAATGCTAAATTGAGTAGATAAAATATAAATATAAATAGGAAACAGAAGAGAAATGTACAGTGATCTCCCATTTTCGGCCCACAATCTTTTTCATGGAAATCCCAGTCATATGAGTCGAGTCCATGCATGCTACGATCACGGTATGAATTTGAAGACAAAATATTTTTGTGCAGATCTTAGATTAGGTTTTCCCTGCCCATAATGCTAAATTGAGGATGTAAAATAGAAATATAAATATGAAAACAGAAGAGAAATGTACAGTGATCACCCATTTTCGGCCCACAATCTTTTTCATAGAAATTCCAGTCATATGATTCCAGTCCATGCATGCTACGATCACGGTATGAATTTGAAGGCAAAATATTTTTGTGCAGATTTTAGATTAGGTCTTTACCTGTCCATAATGCTAAATTGAGGAGGTAAAATATAAATATAAATAGGAAACAGAAGAGAAATGTACACTGATCACCCATTTTCGGCACACAATCTTTTTCATGGAAATCCCAGTCATATGAGTCGAGTCCATGCATGCTACGATCACGGTATGAATTTGAAGGCAAAATATTTTTGTGCAGACCTTAGATTAGGTTTTCCCTGTCCATAATGCGAAATTGAGGAGGTAAAATAGAAATATAAATAGGAACGAGAAGAGAAATGTACAGCGATCACCCATTTCCGGCCCACAATCTTTTTCATGGAAATCCCAGTCATATGAGTCGAGTCCATGCATGCTACGATCACGGTATGAATTTGAAGGCAAAATATTTTTGTGCAGATTTTAGATTAGGTCTTCCCCTGTCGATAATGCTAAATTGAGGAGGTAAAATAGAAATATAAATAGGAAACAGAAGAGAAATGTAGAGTGATCACCCATTTTCGGCCCACAATCTTTTTCATTGAAATCCGAGTCATATGAGTCGAGTCCATGCATGCTACGATCACGGTATGAATTTGAAGGCAAAATATTTTTGTGCAGATCTTAGATTAGGTCTTTCCCTGTCCATAATGCTAAATTGAGGAGGTAAAATATAAATATAAATAGGAAACAGAAGAGAAATCTACAGTGATCACCCATTTTCGGCCCACAATCTTTTTCATGGAAATCCCAGTCATATGAGTCGAGTCCATGCATGCTACGATCACGGTATGAATTTGAAGGCAAAATATTTTTGTGCAGATCTTAGATTAGGTCTTTCCCTGTCCATAATGCTAAATTGAGGATGTAAAATATAAATATAAATAGGAAACAGAAGAGAAATGTACAGTGATCACCCATTTTCGGCCCACAATCTTTTTCATGGAAATCCCAGTCATATGAGTCGAGTCCATGCATGCTACGATCACGGTATGAATTTGAAGGCAAAATATTATGTGCAGATCTTAGATTAGGTCTTTCCCTGTCCATAATGCTAAATTGAGGAGGTAAAATATAAATATAAATAGGAAACAGAAGAGAAATGTACACTGATCACCCATTTTCAGGCCACAATCTTTTTCATGGAAATCCCAGTCATATGAGTCAAGTCCATGCATGCTACGATCACGGTATGAATTTGAAGGCAAAATATTTTTGTGCAGATCTTAGATTAGGTCTTTCACTGTCCATAATGCTAAATTGAGGAGGTAAAATATAAATATAAATAAGAAACAGAAGAGAAATGTACAGTGATCACCCATTTTCAGCCCACAATCTTTTTCATGGAAATCCCAGTCATATGAGTCGAGTCCATGCATGCTACGATCACGGTATGAATTTGAAGACAAAATATTTTTCTGCAGATCTTAGATTAGGTCTTTCCCTGTCCATAATGCGAAATTGAGGAGGTAAAATATAAATATAAATAGGAAACAGAAGAGAAATGTACAGTGATCACCCATTTTCAGCCCACAATCTTTTTCATGGAAATCCCAGTCATATGAGTCGAGTCCATGCATGCTACAATCACGGTATGAATTTGAAGGCAAAATATTTTTGTGCAGATCTTAGATTAGGTCTTTCCCTGTCCATAATGCTAAATTCAGTAGGTAAAATATAAATATAAATAGGAAACAGAAGAGAAATGTACAGTGATCACCCATTTTTGGCCCACAATCTTTTTCATGGAAATCCCAGTCATATGAGTCGAGTCCATGCATGCTACGATCACGGTATGAATTTGAAGACAAAATATTTTTGTGCAGATCTTAGATTAGGTTTTTGCCTGTCCATAATGCTAAATTGAAGAGGTAAAATAGAAATATAAATAGGAAACAGAAGAGAAATTTACAGTGATCACCCATTTTCGGCCCACAATCTTTTTCATGGAAATCCCAGTCATATGAGTCGAGTCCATGCATGCTACGATCACGGTATGAATTTGAAGGCAAAATATGTTTGTGCAGATCTTAGATTAGGTCTTTCCCTGTCCATAATGCTAAATTGAGGAGGTAAAATATAAATATAAATAGGAAACAGAAGAGAAATGTACAGTGATCACCCATTTTCGGCCCACAATCTTTTTCATGGAAATCCCAGTCATATGAGTCGAGTCCATGCATGCTACGATCACGGTATGAATTTGAAGGCAAAATATTTTTGTGCAGATCTTAGATTAGGTCTTTCCCTGTCCATAATGCGAAATTGAGGAGGTAAAATAGAAATATAAATAGGAAACAGAAGAGAAATGTACTGTGATCACCCATTTTCGGCCCACAATCTTTTTCATGGAAATCCCAGTCATATGAGTCGAGTCCATGCATGCTACAATCACGGTATGAATTTGAAGGCAAAATATTTTTGTGCAGATCTTAGATTAGGTCTTGCCCTGTCCATAATGCTAAATTGAGGCGGTAAAATATAAATATAAATAGGAAACAGAAGAGGAATGTACAGTGATCACCCATTTTCAGCCCACAATCTTTTTCATGGAAATCCCAGTCATATGAGTCGAGTCCATGCATGCTACGATCACGGTATGAATTTGAAGGCAAAATATTTTTGTGCAGATCTTAGATTAGGTCTTTCACTGTCCATAATGCGAAATTGAGGAGGTAAAATAGAAATATAAATAGGAAACAGAAGAGAAATGTACAGTGATCACCCATTTTCAGCCCACAATCTTTTTCATGGAATTCCCAGTCATATGAGTCGAGTCCATGCATGCTACAATCACGGTATGAATTTGAAGGCAAAGTATTTTTGTACAGATCTTAGATTAGGTCTTTCCCTGTCCATAATACTAAATAGAGTAGGTAAAATATAAATATAAATAGGAAACAGAAGAGAAATTTACAGTGATCACCCATTTTCGGCCCACAATCTTTTTCATGGAAATCCCAGTTATATGAGTCGAGTCCATGCATGCTACGATCACGGTATGAATTTGAAGACAAAATATTTTTGTGCAGATCTTAGATTAGGTCATTCCCTGTCCATAATGCTAAATTGAGGATGTAAAATAGAAATATAAATAGGAAACAGAAGAGAAATGTACACTGATCACCCATTTTCGGCCCACAATCTTTTTCATGGAAATCCCAGTCATATGAGTCGAGTCCATGCATGCTACGATCACGGTATGAATTTGAAGGCAAAATATTTTTGTGCAGATCTTAGATTAGGTCTTTCTCTGTCCATAATGCTAAATTGAGGATGTAAAATATAAATATAAATAGGAAACAGAAGAGAAATGTACAGTGATCACCTATTTTCAGCCCACAATCTTTTTCATGGAAATCCCAGTCATATGAGTCGAGTCCATGCATGCTACAATCACGGTATGAATTTGAAGGCAAAATATTTTTGTGCAGATCTTAGATTAGGTCTTTCCCTGTCCATAATGCTAAATTGTGTAGGTAAAATATAAATATAAATAGGAAACAGAAGAGAAATGTACAGTGATCACCCATTTTCGGCCCACAATCTTTTTTATGGAAATCCCAGTCGTATGAGTCGAGTCCATGCATTCTACGATCACGGTATGAAATTGAAGGCAAAATATTTTTGTGCAGATCTTAGATTAGGTCTTTCTCTGTCCATAATGCTAAATTGAGGATGTAAAATATAAATATAAATAGGAAACAGAAGAGAAATGTACAGTGATCACCCATTTTCGGCCCACAATCTTTTTCATGGAAATCCCAGTCATATGAGTCGAGTCCATGCATGCTACGATCACGGTATGAATTTGAAGGCAAAATATTTTTGTGCAGATCTTAGATTAGGTCTTTCCCTGTCCATAATGCTAAATTGAGGAGGTAAAATATAAATATAAATAGGAAACAGAAGAGAAATGTACAGTGATCACCCATTTTCAGCCCACAATCTTTTTCATGGAAATCCCAGTCATATGAGTCGAGTCCATGCATGCTACGATCACGGTATGAATTTGAAGGCAAAATATTTTTGTGCAGATCTTAGATTAGGTCTTTCCCTGTCCATAATGCGAAATTGAGGAGGTAAAATATAAATATAAATAGGAAACAGAAGAGAAATGTACAGGGATCACCCATTTTCAGCCCACAATCTTTTTCATGGAAATCCCAGTCATATGAGTCGAGTCCATGCATGCTACAATCACAGTATGAATTTGAAGGCAAAATATTTTTGTACAGATCTTAGATTAGGTCTTTCCCTTTCCATAATGCTAAATTGAGTAGGTAAAATATAAATATAAATAGGAAACAGAAGAGAAATGTACAGTGATCACCCATTTTCGGCCCACAATCTTTTTCATGGAAATCCCAGTCATATGAGTCAAGTCCATGCATGCTACGATCACGGTATGAATTTGAAGGCAAAATATTTTTGTGCAGATCTTAGATTAGGTCTTTCCCTGTCCATAATGCTAAATTGAGGAGGTAAAATATAAATATAAATAGGAAACAGAAGAGAAATGTACAGTGATCACCCATTTTCGGCCCACAATCTTTTTCATGGAAATCCTAGTCATATGAGTCGAGTCCATGCATGCTACGATCACGGTATGAATTTGAAGGAAAAATATTTTTGTGCAGATCTTAGATTAGGTCTTTCCCTGTCCATAATGCTAAATTGAGGAGGTAAAATATAAATATAAATAGGAAACAGAAGAGAAATTTACAGTGATCACCCATTTTCGGCCCACAATCTTTTTCATGGAAATCCCAGTCATATGAGTCGAGTTCATGTATGCTACGATCACGGTATGAATTTGAAGGAAAAATATTTTTGTGCAGATCTTAGATTAGGTCTTTCCCTGTCCATAATGCTAAATTGAGGATGTAAAATAGAAATATAAATAGGAAACAGAAGAGAAATGTACAGTGATCACCCATTTTCGGCCCACAATCTTTTTCATGGAAATCCCAGTCACATGAGTCGAGTCCATGCATGCTACGATCACGGTATGAATTTGAAGGCGAAATATTTTTGTGCAGATCTTAGATTAGGTCTTTCCCTGTCCATAATGCTAAATTGAGGAGGTAAAATAGAAATATAAATAGGAAACAGAAGAGAAATGTACAGTGATCACCCATTTTCGGCCCACAATCTTTTTCATGGAAATCCCAGTCATATGAGTCGACTCCATGCATGCTATGCTCACGGTATGAATTTGAAGGCAACATATTTTTGTGCAGATCTTAGATTAGGTCTTTCCCTGTCCATAATGCTAAATTGAGGAGGTAAAATAGAAATATAAATAGGAAACAGAAGAGAAATTTACAGTGATCACCCATTTTCGGCCCACAATCTTTTTCATGGAAATCCCAGTCATATGAGTCGAGTCCATGCATGCTACGATCACGGTATGAATTTGAAGGCAAAATATTTTTGTACAGATCTTAGATTAGGTCTTTCCCTGTCCATAATGCTAAATTGAGGAGGTAAAATAGAAATACAAATAGGAAACAGAAGAGAAATTTACAGTGATCACCCATTTTCGGCCCACAATCTTTTTCATGGAAATCCCAGTCATATGAGTCGGGTCCATGCATGCTACGATCACGGTATGAATTTGAAGGCAAAATATTTTTGTGCAGATCTTAGATTAGGTCTTTCCCTGTACATAATGCTAAATTGAGGAGGTAAAATATAAATATAAATAGGAAACAGAAGAGAAATGTACAGTGATCACCCATTTTCGGCCCACAATCTTTTTCATGGAAATCCCAGTCATATGAGTCGAGTCCATGCATGCTACGATCACGGTATGAATTTGAAGGCAAAATATTTTTGTGCAGATCTTAGATTAGGTCTTTCCCTGTCCATAATGCTAAATTGAGGAGGTAAAATAGAAATATAAATAGGAAACAGAAGAAAAATGTACAGTGATCACCCATTTTCGGCCCACAATCTTTTTCATGGAAATCCCAGTCATATGAGTCGAGTCCATGCATGCTACGATCACGGTATGAATTTGAAGGAAAAATATTTTTTTGCAGATCTTAGATTAGGTCTTTCCCTGTCCATAATGCGAAATTGAGGAGGTAAAATAGAAATATAAATAGGAAACAGAAGAGAAATGTACAGTGATCACCCATTTTCGGCCCACAATCTTTTTCATGGAAATCCCAGTCACATGAGTCGAGTCCATGCATGCTACGATCACGGTATGAATTTGAAGGCGAAATATTTTTGTGCAGATCTTAGATTAGGTCTTTCCCTGTCCATAATGCTAAATTGAGGAGGTAAAATATAAATATAAATAGGAAACAGAAGAGAAATGTACAGTGATCACCCATTTTCGGCCCACAATCTTTTTCATGGAAATCCCAGTCATATGAGTCGAGTCCATGCATGCTATGCTCACGGTATGAATTTGAAGGCAAAATATTTTTGTGCAGATCTTAGATTAGGTCTTTCCCTGTCCATAATGCTAAATTGAGGAGGTAAAATAGAAATATAAATAAGAAACAGAAGAGAAATGTACAGTGATCACCCATTTTCGGCCCACAATCTTTTTCATGGAAATCCCAGTCATATGAGTCGAGTCCATGCATGCTACGATCACGGTATGAATTTGAAGGAGAAATATTTTTGTGCAGATCTTAGATTAGGCCTTTCCCTGTCCATAATGCTAAATTGAGGAGGTAAAATATAAATATAAATAGGAAACAGAAGAGAAATGTACAGTGATCACCCATTTTCGGCCCACAATATTTTTCATGGAAATCCCAGTCACATGAGTCGAGTCCATGCACTCTACGATCACGGTATGAATTTGAAGGCGAAATATTTTTGTGCAGATCTTAGATAAGGTCTTTCCCTGTCCATAATGCTAAATTGAGGATGTAAAATAGAAATATAAATAGGAAACAGAAGAGAAATGTACAGTGATCACCCATTTTCGGCCCACAATCTTTTTCATGGAAATCCCAGTCATATGAGTCGAGTCCATGCATGCTACGATCACGGTATGAATTTGAAGGCAAAATATTTTTGTGCAGATCTTAGATTAGGCCTTTCCCTGTCCATAATGCTAAATTGAGGAGGTAAAATATAAATATAAATAGGAAACAGAAGAGAAATGTACAGTGATCACCCATTTTCGGCCCACAATATTTTTCATGGAAATCCCAGTCACATGAGTCGAGTCCATGCACTCTACGATCACGGTATGAATTTGAAGGCGAAATATTTTTGTGCAGATCTTAGATAAGGTCTCTCCCTCTCCATAATGCTAAATTGAGGAAGTAAAATAGAAATATAAATAGGAAACAGAAGAGAAATGTACAGTGATCACCCATTTTCGGCCCACAATCTTTTTCATGGAAATCCCAGTCATATGAGTCGGGTCCATGCATGCTACGATCACGGTATGAATTTGAAGGCAAAATATTTTTGTGCAGATCTTAGATTAGGTCTTTCCCTGTCCATAATGCTAAATTGAGGATGTAAAATAGAAATATAAATAGGAAACAGAAGAGAAATGTACAGTGATCACCCATTTTCGGCCCACAATCTTTTTCATGGAAATCCCAGTCATATGAGTCGAGTCCATGCATGCTACGATCACGGTATGAATTTGAAGGCAAAATATTTTTGTGCAGATCTTAGATTAGGTCTTTCCCTGTCCATAATGCTAAATTGAGGAGGTAAAATATAAATATAAATAGGAAACAGAAGAGAAATTTACAGTGATCACCCATTTTCGGCCCACAATCTTTTTCATGGAAATCCCAGTCATATGAGTCGAATCCATGCATGCTACGATCACGGTATGAATTTGAAGACAAAATATTTTTGTGCAGATCTTAGATTAGGTCTTTCCCTGTCCATAATACTAAATTGAGGAGGTAAAATAGAAATATAAATAGGAAACAGAAGAGAAATGTACAGTGATCACCCATTTTCGGCCCACAATCTTTTTCATGGAAATCCCAGTCATATGAGTCGAGTCCATGCATGCTACGATCACGGTATGAATTTGAAGGAGAAATATTTTTGTGCAGATCTTAGATTAGGTCTTTCCCTGTCCATAATGCTAAATTGAGGAGGTAAAATAGAAATATAAATAGGAAACAGAAGAGAAATTTACAGTGATCACACATTTTCGGCCCACAATCTTTTTCATGGAAATCCCAGTCATATGAGTCGAGTCCATGCATGCTACGATCACGGTATGAATTTGAAGGCAAAATATTTTTGTACAGATCTTAGATTAGGTCTTTCCCTGTCCATAATGCTAAATTGAGGAGGTAAAATAGAAATATAAATAGGAAACAGAAGAGAAATTTACAGTGATCACCCATTTTCGGCCCACAATCTTTTTCATGGAAATCCCAGTCATATGAGTCGGGTCCATGCATGCTACGATCACGGTATGAATTTGAAGGCAAAATATTTTTGTGCAGATCTTAGATTAGGTCTTTCCCTGTCCATAATGCTAAATTGAGGAGGTAAAATAGAAATATAAATAGGAAACAGAAGAGAAATGTACAGTGATCACCCATTTTCGGCCCACAATCTTTTTCATGGAAATCCCAGTCACATGAGTCGAGTCCATGCATGCTACGATCACGGTATGAATTTGAAGGCGAAATATTTTTGTGCAGATCTTAGATTAGGTCTTTCCCTGTCCATAATGCTAAATTGAGGATGTAAAATAGAAATATAAATAGGAAACAGAAGAGAAATGTACAGTGATCACCCATTTTCGGCCCACAATCTTTTTCATGGAAATCCCAGTCATATGAGTCGAGTCCATGCATGCTACGATCACGGTATGAATTTGAAGGCAAAATATTTTTGTGCAGATCTTAGATTAGGTCTTTCCCTGTCCATAATGCTAAATTGAGGAGGTAAAATATAAATATAAATAGGAAACAGAAGAGAAATTTACAGTGATCACCCATTTTCGGCACACAATCTTTTTCATGGAAATCCCAGTCATATGAGTCGAGTCCATGCATGCTACGATCACGGTATGAATTTGAAGGAGAAATATTTTTGTGCAGATCTTAGATTAGGCCTTTCCCTGTCCATAATGCTAAATTGAGGAGGTAAAATATAAATATAAATAGGAAACAGAAGAGAAATGTACAGTGATCACCCATTTTCGGCCCACAATATTTTTCATGGAAATCCCAGTCACATGAGTCGAGTCCATGGACTCTACGATCACGGTATGAATTTGAAGGCAAAATATTTTTGTGCAGATCTTAGATAAGGTCTCTCCCTGTCCATAATGCTAAATTGAGGAAGTAAAATAGAAATATAAATAGGAAACAGAAGAGAAATGTACAGTGATCACCCATTTTCGGCCCACAATCTTTTTCATGGAAATCCCAGTCATATGAGTCGGGTCCATGCATGCTACGATCACGGTATGAATTTGAAGGCAAAATATTTTTGTGCAGATCTTAGATTAGGTCTTTCCCTGTCCATAATGCTAAATTGAGGATGTAAAATAGAAATATAAATAGGAAACAGAAGAGAAATGTACAGTGATCACCCATTTTCGGCCCACAATCTTTTTCATGGAAATCCCAGTCATATGAGTCGAGTCCATGCATGCTACGATCACGGTATGAATTTGAAGGCAAAATATTTTTGTGCAGATCTTAGATTAGGTCTTTCCCTGTCCATAATGCTAAATTGAGGAGGTAAAATATAAATATAAATAGGAAACAGAAGAGAAATTTACAGTGATCACCCATTTTCGGCCCACAATCTTTTTCATGGAAATCCCAGTCATATGAGTCGAATCCATGCATGCTACGATCACGGTATGAATTTGAAGACAAAATATTTTTGTGCAGATCTTAGATTAGGTCTTTCCCTGTCCATAATACTAAATTGAGGATGTAAAATAGAAATATAAATAGGAAACTGAAGAGAAATGTACAGTGATCACCCATTTTCGGCCCACAATCTTTTTCATGGAAATCCCAGTCATATGAGTCGAGTCCATGCATGCTACGATCACGGTATGTATTTGAAGGCAAAATATTTTTGTGCAGATCTTAGATTAGGTCTTTCCCTGTCCATAATGCTAAATTGAGGAGGTAAAATAGAAATATAAATAGGAAACAGAAGAGAAATGTACTGTGATCACCCATTTTCGGCCCACAATCTTTTTCATGGAAATACCAGTCATATGAGTCGAGTCCATGCATGCTACTATCACGGTATGAATTTGAAGGCGAAATATTTTTGTGCAGATCTTAGATTAGGTCTTTCCCTTTCCATAATGCGAAATTGAGGAGGTAAAATATAAATATAAATAGGAAACAGAAGAGAAATGTACAGTGATCACCCATTTTTGGCCCACAATCTTTTTCATGGAAATCCCAGTCATATGAGTCGAGTCCATGCATGCTACGATCACGGTATGTATTTGAAGGCGAAATATTTTTGTGCAGATCTTAGATTAGGTCTTTCCCTTTCCATAATGCGAAATTGAGGAGGTAAAATTGAAATATAAATAGGAAACAGAAGAGAAATGTACAGTGATCACCCATTTTCGGCCCACAATCTTTTTCATGGAAATCCCAGTCATATGAGTCGAGTCCATGCATGCTACGATCACGGTATGAATTTGAAGGCGAAATATTTTTGTGCAGATTTTAGGTTAGGTCTTTCCCTGTCCATAATGCTAAATTGAAGAGGTAAAATAGAAATATAAATAGGAAACAGAAGAGAAATGTACAGTGATCACCCATTTTTGGCCCACAATCTTTTTCATGGAAATCCCAGTCATATGAGTCGAGTCCATGCATGCTACGATCACGGTATGTATTTGAAGGCGAAATATTTTTGTGCAGATCTTAGATTAGGTCTTTCCCTTTCCATAATGCGAAATTGAGGAGGTAAAATTGAAATATAAATAGGAAACAGAAGAGAAATGTACAGTGATCACCCATTTTCGGCCCACAATCTTTTTCATGGAAATCCCAGTCATGTGAGTCGAGTCCATGCATGCTACGATCACGGTATGAATTTGAAGGCAAAATATTTTTGTGCAGATCTTAGATTAGGTCTTTCCCTGTCCATAATGCTAAATTGAGGAGGTAAAATAGAAATATAAATAGGAAACAGAAGAGAAATGTACAGTGATCACCCATTTTCGGCCCACAATCTTTTTCATGGAAATCCCAGTCATATGAGTCGAGTCCATGCATGCTACGATCACGGTATGAATTTGAAGGCAAAATATTTTTGTGCAGATCTTAGATTAGGTCTTTCCCTGTCCATAATGCTAAATTGAGGAGGTAAAATATAAATATAAATAGGAAACAGAAGAGAAATTTACAGTGATCACCCATTTTCGGCCCACAATCTTTTTCATGGAAATCCCAGTCATATGAGTCGAGTCCATGCATGCTACGATCACGGTATGAATTTGAAGACAAAATATTTTTGTGCAGATATTAGATTAGGTCTTTCCCTGTCCATAATGCTAAATTGAGGATGTAAAATATAAATATAAATAGGAAACAGAAGAGAAATGTACAGTGATCACCCATTTTCGGCCCACAATCTTTTTCATGGAAATCCCAGTCATATGAGTCGAGTCCATGCATGCTCGATCACGGTATGAATTTGAAGGCGAAATATTTTTGTGCAGATTTTAGATTAGGTCTTTCCCTTTCCATAATGCGAAATTGAGGAGGTAAAATTGAAATATAAATAGGAAACAGAAGAGAAATGTACAGTGATCACCCATTTTCGGCCCACAATCTTTTTCATGGAAATCCCAGTCATATGAGTCGAGTCCATGCATGCTACTATCACGGTATGAATTTGAAGGCGAAATATTTTTGTGCAGATCTTAGATTAGGTCTTTCCCTTTCCATAATGCGAAATTGAGGAGGTAAAATATAAATATAAATAGGAAACAGAAGAGAAATGTACAGTGATCACCCATTTTTGGCCCACAATCTTTTTCATGGAAATCCCAGTCATATGAGTCGAGTCCATGCATGCTACGATCACGGTATGAATTTGAAGGCAAAATATTTTTGTGCAGATCTTAGATTAGGTCTTTCCCTGTCCATAATGCTAAATTGAGGAGGTAAAATAGAAATATAAATAGGAAACAGAAGAGAAATGTACAGTGATCACCCATTTTCGGCCCACAATCTTTTTCATGGAAATCCCAGTCATATGAGTCGAGTCCATGCATGCTACGATCACGGTATGAATTTGAAGGCAAAATATTTTTGTGCAGATCTTAGATTAGGTCTTTCCCTGTCCATAATGCTAAATTGAGGAGGTAAAATATAAATATAAATAGGAAACAGAAGAGAAATTTACAGTGATCACCCATTTTCGGCCCACAATCTTTTTCATGGAAATCCCAGTCATATGAGTCGACTCCATGCATGCTACGATCACGGTATGAATTTGAAGACAAAATATTTTTGTGCAGATATTAGATTAGGTCTTTCCCTGTCCATAATGCTAAATTGAGGATGTAAAATAGAAATATAAATAGGAAACAGAAGAGAAATGTACAGTGATCACCCATTTTCGGCCCACAATCTTTTTCATGGAAATCCCAGTCACATGAGTCGAGTCCATGCATGCTACGTTCACGGTATGAATTTGAAGGCAAAATATTTTTGTGCAGATCTTAGATTAGGTCTTTCCCTGTCCATAATGCGAAATTGAGGAGGTAAAATAGAAATATAAATAGGAAAAAGAAGAGAAATGTACAGTGATCACCCATTTTTAGCCCACAATCTTTTTCATGGAAATCCCAGTCATATGAGTCGAGTCCATGCATGCTACGATCACGGTATGAATTTGAAGGCAAAATATTTTTGTGCAGATCTTAGATTAGGTCTTTCCCTGTCCATAATGCTAAATTGAGGAGGTAAAATATAAATATAAATAGGAAACAGAAGAGAAATGTACAGTGATCACCCATTTTCGGCCCACAATCTTTTTCATGGAAATCCCAGTCATATGAGTCGAGTCCATGCATGCTACGATCACGGTATGAATTTGAAGGCAAAATATTTTTGTGCAGATCTTAGATTAGGTCTTTCCCTGTCAATAATGCTAAATTGAGGAGGTAAAATATAAATATAAATAGGAAACAGAAGAGAAATTTACAGTGATCACCCATTTTCGGCCCACAATCTTTTTCATGGAAATCCCAGTCATATGAGTCGAGTCCATGCATGCTACGATCACGGTATGAATTTGAAGAAAAAAATTTTTGTGCAGATCTTAGATTAGGTCTTTCCCTGTCCATAATGCTAAATTGAGGATGTAAAATAGAAATATAAATAGGAAACAGAAGAGAAATGTACAGTGATCACCCATTTTCGGCCCACAATCTTTTTCATGGAAATCCCAGTCACATGAGTCGAGTCCATGCATGCTACGATCACGGTATGAATTTGAAGGCGAAATATTTTTGTGCAGATCTTAGATTAGGTCTTTCCCTGTCCATAATGCTAAATTGAGGAGGTAAAATATAAATATAAATAGGAAACAGAAGAGAAATTTACAGTGATCACCCATTTTCGGCCCACAATCTTTTTCATGGAAATCCCAGTCATATGAGTCGAGTCCATGCATGCTACGATCACGGTATGAATTTGAAGACAAAATATTTTTGTGCAGATATTAGATTAGGTCTTTCCCTGTCCATAATGCTAAATTGAGGATGTAAAATATAAATATAAATAGGAAACAGAAGAGAAATGTACAGTGATCACCCATTTTCGGCCCACAATCTTTTTCATGGAAATCCCAGTCATATGAGTCGAGTCCATGCATGCTCGATCACGGTATGAATTTGAAGGCGAAATATTTTTGTGCAGATTTTAGATTAGGTCTTTCCCTTTCCATAATGCGAAATTGAGGAGGTAAAATTGAAATATAAATAGGAAACAGAAGAGAAATGTACAGTGATCACCCATTTTCGGCCCACAATCTTTTTCATGGAAATCCCAGTCATATGAGTCGAGTCCATGCATGCTACTATCACGGTATGAATTTGAAGGCGAAATATTTTTGTGCAGATCTTAGATTAGGTCTTTCCCTTTCCATAATGCGAAATTGAGGAGGTAAAATATAAATATAAATAGGAAACAGAAGAGAAATGTACAGTGATCACCCATTTTTGGCCCACAATCTTTTTCATGGAAATCCCAGTCATATGAGTCGAGTCCATGCATGCTACGATCACGGTATGAATTTGAAGGCAAAATATTTTTGTGCAGATCTTAGATTAGGTCTTTCCCTGTCCATAATGCTAAATTGAGGAGGTAAAATAGAAATATAAATAGGAAACAGAAGAGAAATGTACAGTGATCACCCATTTTCGGCCCACAATCTTTTTCATGGAAATCCCAGTCATATGAGTCGAGTCCATGCATGCTACGATCACGGTATGAATTTGAAGGCAAAATATTTTTGTGCAGATCTTAGATTAGGTCTTTCCCTGTCCATAATGCTAAATTGAGGAGGTAAAATATAAATATAAATAGGAAACAGAAGAGAAATTTACAGTGATCACCCATTTTCGGCCCACAATCTTTTTCATGGAAATCCCAGTCATATGAGTCGACTCCATGCATGCTACGATCACGGTATGAATTTGAAGACAAAATATTTTTGTGCAGATATTAGATTAGGTCTTTCCCTGTCCATAATGCTAAATTGAGGATGTAAAATAGAAATATAAATAGGAAACAGAAGAGAAATGTACAGTGATCACCCATTTTCGGCCCACAATCTTTTTCATGGAAATCCCAGTCACATGAGTCGAGTCCATGCATGCTACGTTCACGGTATGAATTTGAAGGCAAAATATTTTTGTGCAGATCTTAGATTAGGTCTTTCCCTGTCCATAATGCGAAATTGAGGAGGTAAAATAGAAATATAAATAGGAAAAAGAAGAGAAATGTACAGTGATCACCCATTTTTAGCCCACAATCTTTTTCATGGAAATCCCAGTCATATGAGTCGAGTCCATGCATGCTACGATCACGGTATGAATTTGAAGGCAAAATATTTTTGTGCAGATCTTAGATTAGGTCTTTCCCTGTCCATAATGCTAAATTGAGGAGGTAAAATATAAATATAAATAGGAAACAGAAGAGAAATGTACAGTGATCACCCATTTTCGGCCCACAATCTTTTTCATGGAAATCCCAGTCATATGAGTCGGGTCCATGCATGCTACGATCACGGTATGAATTTGAAGGCAAAATATTTTTGTGCAGATCTTAGATTAGGTCTTTCCCTGTCCATAATGCTAAATTGAGGATGTAAAATAGAAATATAAATAGGAAACAGAAGAGAAATTTACAGTGATCACCCATTTTCGGCCCACAATCTTTTTCATGGAAATCCCAGTCATATGAGTCGAATCCATGCATGCTACGATCACGGTATGAATTTGAAGACAAAATATTTTTGTGCAGATCTTAGATTAGGTCTTTCCCTGTCCATAATACTAAATTGAGGAGGTAAAATAGAAATATAAATAGGAAACAGAAGAGAAATGTACAGTGATCACCCATTTTCGGCCCACAATCTTTTTCATGGAAATCCCAGTCATATGAGTTGAGTCCATGCATGCTACGATCACGGTATGAATTTGAAGGAGAAATATTTTTGTGCAGATCTTAGATTAGGCCTTTCCCTGTCCATAATGCTAAATTGAGGAGGTAAAATATAAATATAAATAGGAAACAGAAGAGAAATGTACAGTGATCACCCATTTTCGGCCCACAATATTTTTCATGGAAATCCCAGTCACATGAGTCGAGTCCATGCACTCTACGATCACGGTATGAATTTGAAGGCGAAATATTTTTGTGCAGATCTTAGATAAGGTCTCTCCCTGTCCATAATGCTAAATTGAGGAAGTAAAATAGAAATATAAATAGGAAACAGAAGAGAAATGTACAGTGATCACCCATTTTCGGCCCACAATCTTTTTCATGGAAATCCCAGTCATATGAGTCGGGTCCATGCATGCTACGATCACGGTATGAATTTGAAGGCAAAATATTTTTGTGCAGATCTTAGATTAGGTCTTTCCCTGTCCATAATGCTAAATTGAGGATGTAAAATAGAAATATAAATAGGAAACAGAAGAGAAATGTACAGTGATCACCCATTTTCGGCCCACAATCTTTTTCATGGAAATCCCAGTCATATGAGTCGAGTCCATGCATGCTACGATCACGGTATGAATTTGAAGGCAAAATATTTTTGTGCAGATCTTAGATTAGGTCTTTCCCTGTCCATAATGCTAAATTGAGGAGGTAAAATATAAATATAAATAGGAAACAGAAGAGAAATGTACAGTGATCACCCATTTTTGGCCCACAATCTTTTTCATGGAAATCCCAGTCATATGAGTCGAGTCCATGCATGCTACGATCACGGTATGTATTTGAAGGCGAAATATTTTTGTGCAGATCTTAGATTAGGTCTTTCCCTTTCCATAATGCGAAATTGAGGAGGTAAAATTGAAATATAAATAGGAAACAGAAGAGAAATGTACAGTGATCACCCATTTTCGGCCCACAATCTTTTTCATGGAAATCCCAGTCATATGAGTCGAGTCCATGCATGCTACGATCACGGTATGAATTTGAAGGCGAAATATTTTTGTGCAGATTTTAGATTAGGTCTTTCCCTGTCCATAATGCTAAATTGAGGAGGTAAAATATAAATATAAATAGGAAACAGAAGAGAAATGTACAGTGATCACCCATTTTTGGCCCACAATCTTTTTCATGGAAATCCCAGTCATATGAGTCGAGTCCATGCATGCTACGATCACGGTATGTATTTGAAGGCGAAATATTTTTGTGCAGATCTTAGATTAGGTCTTTCCCTTTCCATAATGCGAAATTGAGGAGGTAAAATTGAAATATAAATAGGAAACAGAAGAGAAATGTACAGTGATCACCCATTTTCGGCCCACAATCTTTTTCATGGAAATCCCAGTCATATGAGTCGAGTCCATGCATGCTACGATCACGGTATGAATTTGAAGGCAAAATATTTTTGTGCAGATCTTAGATTAGGTCTTTCCCTGTCCATAATGCTAAATTGAGGAGGTAAAATAGAAATATAAATAGGAAACAGAAGAGAAATGTACAGTGATCACCCATTTTCGGCCCACAATCTTTTTCATGGAAATCCCAGTCATATGAGTCGAGTCCATGCATGCTACGATCACGGTATGAATTTGAAGGCGAAATATTTTTGTGCAGATTTTAGATTAGGTCTTTCCCTTTCCATAATGCGAAATTGAGGAGGTAAAATTGAAATATAAATAGGAAACAGAAGAGAAATGTACAGTGATCACCCATTTTCGGCCCACAATCTTTTTCATGGAAATCCCAGTCATATGAGTCGAGTCCATGCATGCTACTATCACGGTATGAATTTGAAGGCGAAATATTTTTGTGCAGATCTTAGATTAGGTCTTTCCCTGTCCATAATGCTAAATTGAGGAGGTAAAATATAAATATAAATAGGAAACAGAAGAGAAATGTACAGTGATCACCCATTTTTGGCCCACAATCTTTTTCATGGAAATCCCAGTCATATGAGTCGACTCCATGCATGCTACGATCACGGTATGAATTTGAAGACAAAATATTTTTGTGCAGATATTAGATTAGGTCTTTCCCTGTCCATAATGCTAAATTGAGGATGTAAAATAGAAATATAAATAGGAAACAGAAGAGCAATGTACAGTGATCACCCATTTTCGGCCCACAATCTTTTTCATGGAAATCCCAGTCATATGAGTCGAGTCCATGCATGCTACGATCACGGTATGAATTTGAAGGAAAAATATTTTTTTGCAGATCTTAGATTAGGTCTTTCCCTGTCCATAATGCTAAATTGAGGAGGTAAAATATAAATATAAATAGGAAACAGAAGAGAAATGTACAGTGATCACCCATTTTTGGCCCACAATCTTTTTCATGGAAATCCCAGTCATATGAGTCGAGTCCATGCATGCTACGATCACGGTATGAATTTGAAGACAAAATATTTTTGTGCAGATCTTAGATTAGGTCTTTCCCTGTCCATAATGCTAAATTGAGGAGGTAAAATAGAAATATAAATAGGAAACAGAAGAGAAATGTACAGTGATCACCCATTTTCGGCCCACAATCTTTTTCATGGAAATCCCAGTCATATGAGTCGAGTCCATGCATGCTACGATCACGGTATGAATTTGAAGGCAAAATATTTTTGTGCAGATCTTAGATTAGGTCTTTCCCTGTCCATAATGCTAAATTGAGGAGGTAAAATATAAATATAAATAGGAAACAGAAGAGAAATTTACAGTGATCACCCATTTTCGGCCCACAATCTTTTTCATGGAAATCCCAGTCATATGAGTCGACTCCATGCATGCTACGATCACGGTATGAATTTGAACACAAAATATTTTTGTGCAGATATTAGATTAGGTCTTTCCCTGTCCATAATGCGAAATTGAGGAGGTAAAATAGAAATATAAATAGGAAACAGAAGAGAAATGTACAGTGATCACCCATTTTTAGCCCACAATCTTTTTCATGGAAATCCCAGTCATATGAGTCGAGTCCATGCATGCTACGATCACGGTATGAATTTGAAGGCAAAATATTTTTGTGCAGATCTTAGATTAGGTCTTTCCCTGTCCATAATGCTAAATTGAGGAGGTAAAATATAAATATAAATAGGAAACAGAAGAGAAATGTACAGTGATCACCCATTTTCGGCCCACAATCTTTTTCATGGAAATCCCAGTCATATGAGTCGAGTCCATGCATGCTACGATCACGGTATGAATTTGAAGGCAAAATATTTTTGTGCAGATCTTAGATTAGGTCTTTCCCTGTCCATAATGCTAAATTGAGGAGGTAAAATATAAATATAAATAGGAAACAGAAGAGAAATTTACAGTGATCACCCATTTTCGGCCCACAATCTTTTTCATGGAAATCCCAGTCATATGAGTCGAGTCCATGCATGCTACGATCACGGTATGAATTTGAAGAAAAAAATTTTTGTGCAGATCTTAGATTAGGTCTTTCCCTGTCCATAATGCTAAATTGAGGATGTAAAATAGAAATATAAATAGGAAACAGAAGAGAAATGTACAGTGATCACCCATTTTCGGCCCACAATCTTTTTCATGGAAATCCCAGTCACATGAGTCGAGTCCATGCATGCTACGATCACGGTATGAATTTGAAGGCGAAATATTTTTGTGCAGATCTTAGATTAGGTCTTTCCCTGTCCATAATGCTAAATTGAGGAGGAAAAATAGAAATATAAATAGGAAACAGAAGAGAAATGTACAGTGATCACCCATTTTCGGCCCACAATCTTTTTCATGGAAATCCCAGTCATATGAGTCGACTCCATGCATGCTACGATCACGGTATGAATTTGAAGGCGAAATATTTTTGTGCAGATCTTAGATTAGGCCTTTCCCTGTCCATAATGCTAAATTGAGGAGGTAAAATAGAAATATAAATAGGAAACAGAAGAGAAATGTACAGTGATCACCCATTTTCGGCCCACAATCTTTTTCATGGAAATCCCAGTCATATGAGTCGACTCCATGCATGCTACGATCACGGTATGAATTTGAAGGCGAAATATTTTTGTGCAGATCTTAGATTAGGCCTTTCCCTGTCCATAATGCTAAATTGAGGAGGTAAAATAGAAATATAAATAGGAAACAGAAGAGAAATGTACAGTGATCACCCATTTTCGGCCCACAATCTTTTTCATGGAAATCCCAGTCATATGAGTCGAGTCCATGCATGCTACGATCACGGTATAAATTTGAAGGCAAAATATTTTTGTGCAGATCTTAGATTAGGTCTTTCCCTGTCCATAATGCTAAATTGAGGAGGTAAAATAGAAATATAAATAGGAAACAGAAGAGAAATGTACTGTGATCACCCATTTTCGGCCCACAATCTTTTTCATGGAAATCCCAGTCATATGAGTCGAGTCCATGCATGCTACTATCACGGTATGAATTTGAAGGCGAAATATTTTTGTGCAGATCTTAGATTAGGTCTTTCCCTTTCCATAATGCGAAATTGAGGTGGTAAAATAGAAATATAAATAGGAAACAGAAGAGAAATGTACAGTGATCACCCATTTTTGGCCCACAATCTTTTTCATGGAAATCCCAGTCATATGAGTCGAGTCCATGCATGCTACGATCACGGTATGAATTTGAAGGCAAAATATTTTTGTGCAGATCTTAGATTAGGTCTTTCCCTGTACATAATGCTAAATTGAGGAGGTAAAATAGAAATATAAATAGGAAACAGAAGAGAAATGTACAGTGATCACCCATTTTCGGCCCACAATCTTTTTCATGGAAATCCCAGTCATATGAGTCGAGTCCATGCATGCTACGATCACGGTATGAATTTGAAGGCAAAATATTTTTGTGCAGATCTTAGATTAGGTCTTTCCCTGTCCATAATGCTAAATTGAGGAGGTAAAATAGAAATATAAATAGAAAACAGAAGAGAAATGTACAGTGATCACCCATTTTTGGCCCACAATCTTTTTCATGGAAATCCCAGTCATATGAGTCGAGTCCATGCATGCTACGATCACGGTATGAATTTGAAGGCAAAATATTTTTGTGCAGATCTTAGATTAGGTCTTTCCCTGTCCATAATGCTAAATTGAGGAGGTAAAATAGAAATATAAATAGGAAACAGAAGAGAAATGTACAGTGATCACCCATTTTCGGCCCACAATCTTTTTCATGGAAATCCCAGTCATATGAGTCGAGTCCATGCATGCTACGATCACGGTATGAATTTGAAGGCAAAATATTTTTGTGCAGATCTTAGATTAGGTCTTTCCCTGTCCATAATGCTAAATTGAGGAGGCAAAATAGAAATATAAATAGGAAACAGAAGAGAAATTTACAGTGATCACCCATTTTCGGCCCACAATCTTTTTCGTGGAAATCCCAGTCATATGAGTCGAGTCCATGCATGCTACGATCATGGTATGAATTTGAAGACAAAATATTTTTGTGCAGATCTTAGATTAGGTCTTTCCCTGTCCATAATGCTAAATTGAGGATGTAAAATAGAAATATAAATAGGAAACAGAAGAGAAATGTACAGTGATCACCCATTTTCGGCCCACAATCTTTTTCATGGAAATCCCAGTCACATGAGTCGAGTCCATGCATGCTACGATCACGGTATGAATTTGAAGACAAAATATTTTTGTGCAGATCTTAGATTAGGCCTTTCCCTGTCCATAATGCTAAATTGAGGAGGTAAAATAGAAATATAAATAGGAAACAGAAGAGAAATGTACAGTGATCACCCATTTTCGGCCCACAATCTTTTTCATGGAAATCCCAGTCGTATGAGTCGAGTCCATGCATGCTACGATCACGGTATGAATTTGAAGGGAAAATATTTTTGTGCAGATCTTAGATTAGGTCTTTCACTTTCCATAATGCGAAATTGAGGAGGTAAAATAGAAATATAAATAGGAAACAGAAGAGAAATGTACAGTGATCACCCATTTTCGGCCCACAATCTTTTTCATGGAAATCCCAGTCATATGAGTCGAGTCCATGCTTGCTACGATCACGGTATGAATCTGAAGGCAAAATATTTTTGTGCAGATCTTAGATTAGGTCTTTCCCTGTCCATAATGCTAAATTGAGTTGGTAAAATAGAAATATAAATAGGAAACAGAAGAGAAATGTACAGTGATCACCCATTTTCGGCTCACAATCTTTTTCATGGAAATCCCAGTCATATGAGTCGAGTCCATGCATGATACGATCACGGTATGAATTTGAAGGCAAAATATTTTTGTGCAGATCTTAGATTAGGTCTTTCCCTGTCCATAATGCTAAATTGAGGATGTAAAATAGAAATATAAATAGGAAACAGAAGAGAAATGTACAGTGATCACCCATTTTCGGCCCACAATCTTTTTCATGGAAATCCCAGTCATATGAGTCGAGTCCATGCATGCTACGATCACGGTATGAATTTGAAGGCAAAATATTTTTGTGCAGATCTTAGATCAGGTCTTTCCCTGTCCATAATGCTAAATTGAGGATGTAAAATATAAATATAAATAGGAAACAGACGTGAAATGTACAGTGATCATCCATTTTCGGCCCACAAGCTTTTTCATGGAAATCCTAGTCATATGAGTCGAGTCCATGCATGCTACGATCACGGTATGAATTTGAAGGCAAAATATTTTTGTGCAGATCTTAGATTAGGTCTTTCCCTTTCCATAATGCTAAATTTAGGATGTAAAATAGAAATATAAATAGGAAACAGACGAGAAATGTACAGTGATCACCCATTTTCAGCCCACAATCTTTTTCATGGAAATCCCAGTCATATGAGTCGAGTCCATGCATGCTACGATCACGGTATGAATTTGAAGGCGAAATATTTTTGTGCAGATCTTAGATTAGGCCTTTCCCTGTCCATAATGCTAAATTGAGGAGGTAAAATAGAAATATAAATAGGAAACAGAAGAGAAATGTACAGTGATCACCCATTTTCGGCCCACAATCTTTTTCATGGAAATCCCAGTCATATGAGTCGAATCCATGCATGCTACGATCACGGTATGAATTTGAAGACAAAATATTTTTGTGCAGATCTTAGATTAGGTCTTTCCCAGTCCATAATACTAAATTGAGGAGGTAAAATAGAAATATAAATAGGAAACAGAAGAGAAATGTACAGTGATCACCCATTTTCGGCCCACAATCTTTTTCATGGAAAGCCCAGTCATATGAGTCGAGTCCATGCATGCTACGATCACGGTATGAATTTGAAGGCGAAATATTTTTGTGCAGATCTTAGATTAGGTCTTTCCCTGTCCATAATGCTAAATTGAGGAGGCAAAATAGAAATATAAATAGGAAACAGAAGAGAAATTTACAGTGATCACCCATTTTCGGCCCACAATCTTTTTCGTGGAAATCCCAGTCATATGAGTCGAGTCCATGCATGCTACGAACATGGTATGAATTTGAAGACAAAATATTTTTGTGCAGATCTTAGATTAGGTCTTTCCCTGTCCATAATGCTAAATTGAGGATGTAAAATAGAAATATAAATAGGAAACAGAAGAGAAATGTACAGTGATCACCCATTTTCGGCCCACAATCTTTTTCATGGAAATCCCAGTCACATGAGTCGAGTCCATGCATGCTACGATCACGGTATGAATTTGAAGACAAAATATTTTTGTGCAGATCTTAGATTAGGCCTTTCCCTGTCCATAATGCTAAATTGAGGAGGTAAAATAGAAATATAAATAGGAAACAGAAGAGAAATGTACAGTGATCACCCATTTTCGGCCCACAATCTTTTTCATGGAAATCCCAGTCATATGAGTCGAGTCCATGCATGCTACGGTCACGGTATGAATTTGAAGGCAAAATATTTTTGTGCAGATCTTAGATTAGGTCTTTCCCTGTCCATAATGCTAAATTGAGGATGTAAAATAGAAATATAAATAGGAAACAGACGTGAAATGTACAGTGATCATCCATTTTCGGCCCACAAGCTTTTTCATGGAAATCCTAGTCATATGAGTCGAGTCCATGCATGCTACGATCACGGTATGAATTTGAAGGCAAAATATTTTTGTGCAGATCTTAGATTAGGTCTTTCCCTGTCCATAATGCTAAATTGAGGATGTAAAACAGAAATATAAATAGGAAACAGACGAGAAATGTACAGTGATCACCCATTTTCAGCCCACAATCTTTTTCATGGAAATCCCAGTCATATGAGTCGAGTCCATGCATGCTACGATCACGGTATGAATTTGAAGGCGAAATATTTTTGTGCAGATCTTAGATTAGGCCTTTCCCTGTCCATAATGCTAAATTGAGGAGGTAAAATAGAAATATAAATAGGAAACAGAAGAGAAATGTACAGTGATCACCCATTTTCGGCCCACAATCTTTTTCATGGAAATCCCAGTCATATGAGTCGAGTCCATGCATGCTACGATCACGGTATGAATTTGAAGGCGAAATATTTTTGTGCAGATCTTAGATTAGGTCTTTCCCTTTCCATAATGCGAAATTGAGGAGGTAAAATTGAAATATAAATAGGAAACAGAAGAGAAATGTACAGTGATCACCCATTTTCGGCCCACAATCTTTTTCATGGAAATCCCAGTCATATGAGTCGAGTCCATGCATGCTACGATCACGGTATGAATTTGAAGGCAAAATATTTTTGTGCAGATCTTAGATTAGGTCTTTCCCTGTCCATAATGCTAAATTGAGGAGGCAAAATAGAAATATAAATAGGAAACAGAAGAGAAATTTACAGTGATCACCCATTTTCGGCCCACAATCTTTTTCGTGGAAATCCAAGTCATATGAGTCGAGTCCATGCATGCTACGATCATGGTATGAATTTGAAGACAAAATATTTTTGTGCAGATCTTAGATTAGGCCTTTCCCTGTCCATAATGCTAAATTGAGGAGGTAAAATAGAAATATAAATAGGAAACAGAAGAGAAATGTACAGTGATCACCCATTTTCGGCCCACAATCTTTTTCATGGAAATCCCAGTCGTATGAGTCGAGTCCATGCATGCTACGATCACGGTATGAATTTGAAGGCAAAATATTTTTGTGCAGATCTTAGATTAGGTCTTTCCCTGTCCATAATGCTAAATTGAGGATGTAAAATAGAAATATAAATAGGAAACAGACGAGAAATGTACAGTGATCACCCATTTTCAGCCCACAATCTTTTTCATGGAAATCCCAGTCATATGAGTCGAGTCCATGCATGCTACGATCACGGTATGAATTTGAAGACAAAATATTTTTGTGCAGATCTTAGATTAGGTCTTTCCCTGTCCATAATGCTAAATTGAGGTTGTAAAATAGAAATATAAATAGGAAACAGACGAGAAAGGTACAGTGATCACCCATTTTCGGCCCACAAGCTTTTTCATGGAAATCCCAGTCATATGAGTCGAGTCCATGCATGCTACGATCACGGTATGAATTTGAAGGCAAAATATTTTTGTGCCGATCTTAGATTAGGCCTTTCCCTGTCCATAATGCTAAATTGAGGAGGTAAAATAGAAATATAAATAGGAAACAGAAGAGAAATGTACAGTGATCACCCATTTTCGGCCCACAATCTTTTTCATGGAAATCCCAGTCGTATGAGTCGAGTCCATGCATGCTACGATCACGGTATGAATTTGAAGGCAAAATATTTTTGTGCAGATCTTAGATTAGGTCTTTCACTTTCCATAATGCGAAATTGAGGAGGTAAAATAGAAATATAAATAGGAAACAGAAGAGAAATGTACAGTGATCACCCATTTTCGGCCCACAATCTTTTTCATGGAAATCCCAGTCATATGAGTCGAGTCCATGCATGCTACGATCACGGTATGAATTTGAAGGCAAAATATTTTTGTGCAGATCTTAGATTAGGTTTTTCCCTTTCCATAATGCGAAATTGAGGAGCTAAAATAGAAATATAAATAGGAAACAGAAGAGAAATGTACAGTGATCACCCATTTTCGGCTCACAATCTTTTTCATGGAAATCCCAGTCATATGAGTCGAGTCCATGCATGATACGATCACGGTATAAATTTGAAGGCAAAATATTTTTGTGCAGATCTTAGATTAGGCCTTTCCCTGTCCATAATGCTAAATTGAGGAGGTAAAATAGAAATATAAATAGGAAACAGAAGAGAAATGTACAGTGATCTCCCATTTTCGGCCCACAATCTTTTTCATGGAAATCCCAGTCATATGAGTCGAGTCCATGCTTGCTACGATCACGGTATGAATCTGAAGGCAAAATATTTTTGTGCAGATCTTAGATTAGGTCTTTCCCTGTCCATAATGCTAAATTGAGTTGGTAAAATAGAAATATAAATAGGAAAGAGAAGAGAAATGTACAGTGATCACCCATTTTCGGCCCACAATCTTTTTCATGGAAATCCCAGTCATATGAGTCGAGTCCATGCATGCTACGATCACGGTATGAATTTGAAGGCAAAATATTTTTGTGCAGATCTTAGATTAGGTTTTTCCCTTTCCATAATGCGAAATTGAGGAGGTAAAATAGAAATATAAATAGGAAACAGAAGAGAAATGTACAGTGATCACCCATTTTCGGCTCACAATCTTTTTCATGGAAATCCCAGTCATATGAGTCGAGTCCATGCATGATACGATCACGGTATGAATTTGAAGGCAAAATATTTTTGTGCAGATCTTAGATTAGGTCTTTCCCTGTCCATAATGCTAAATTGAGGATGTAAAATAGAAATATAAATAGGAAACAGAAGAGAAATGTACAGTGATCACCCATTTTCGGCCCACAATCTTTTTCATGGAAATCCCAGTCATATGAGTCGAGTCCATGCATGCTACGATCACGGTATGAATTTGAAGGCAAAATATTTTTGTGCAGATCTTAGATTAGGTCTTTCCCTGTCCATAATGCTAAATTGAGGATGTAAAATAGAAATATAAATAGGAAACAGACGAGAAATGTACAGTGATCACCCATTTTCAGCCCACAATCTTTTTCATGGAAATCCCAGTCATATGAGTCGAGTCCATGCATGCTACGATCACGGTATGAATTTGAAGACAAAATATTTTTGTGCCGATCTTAGATTAGGTCTTTCCCTGTCCATAATGCTAAATTGAGGATGTAAAATAGAAATATAAATAGGAAACAGACGAGAAAGGTACAGTGATCACCCATTTTCGGCCCACAAGCTTTTTCATGGAAATCCTAGTCATATGAGTCGAGTCCATGCATGCTACGATCACGGTATGAATTTGAAGGCAAAATATTTTTGTGCAGATCTTAGATTAGGTCTTTCCCTGTCCATAATGCTAAATTGAGGATGTAAAATAGAAATATAAATAGGAAACAGACGAGAAATGTACAGTGATCACCCATTTTCAGCCCACAATCTTTTTCATGGAAATCCCAGTCATATGAGTCGAGTCCATGCATGCTACGATCACGGTATGAATTTGAAGACAAAATATTTTTCTGCAGATCTTAGATTAGGTCTTTCCCTGTCCATAATGCTAAATTGAGGATGTAAAATAGAAATATAAATAGGAAACAGACGAGAAATGTACAGTGATCACCCATTTTCGGCCCACAAGCTTTTTCATGGAAATCCTAGTCATATGAGTCGAGTCCATGCATGCTACGATCACGGTATGAATTTGAAGGCAAAATATTTTTGTGCAGATCTTAGATTAGGTCTTTCCCTGTCCATAATGCTAAATTGAGGATGTAAAATAGAAATATAAATAGGAAACAGAAGAGAAATGTACAGTGATCACCCATTTTCGGCCCACAATCTTTTTCATGGAAATCCCAGTCATATGAGTCGAGTCCATGCATGCTACGATCACGGTATGAATTTGAAGACAAAATATTTTTGTGCAGATCTTAGATTAGTTCTTTCCATGTCCATAATGCTAAATTGAGGATGTAAAATAGAAATATAAATAGGAAACAGACGAGAAATGTACAGTGATCACCCATTTTCGGCCCACAAGCTTTTTCATGGAAATCCTAGTCATATGAGTCGAGTCCATGCATGCTACGATCACGGTATGAATTTGAAGGCAAAATATTTTTGTGCAGATCTTAGATTAGGTCTTTCCCTGTCTATAATGCTAAATTGAGGATGTAAAATAGAAATATAAATAGGAAACAGACGAGAAATGTACAGTGATCACCCATTTTCTGCCCACAATCTTTTTCATGGAAATCCCAGTCATATGAGTCGAGTCCATGCATGCTACGATCACAGTATGAATTTGAAGACAAAATATTTTTGTGCAGATCTTAGATTAGGTCTTTCCCTGTCCATAATGCTAAATTGAGGATGTAAAATAGAAATATAAATAGGAAACAGACGAGAAATGTACAGTGATCACCCATTTTCGGCCCACAATCTTTTTCATGGAAATCCCAGTCATATGAGTCGAGTCCATGCATGCTACGATCACGGTATGAATTTGAAGGCGAAATATTTTTGTGCAGATCTTAGATTAGGTCTTTCCCTGTCCATAATGCTAAATTGAGGAGGTAAAATATAAATATAAATAGGAAACAGAAGAGAAATGTACAGTGATCACCCATTTTCGGCCCACAATCTTTTTCATGGAAATCCCAGTCATATGAGTCGAGTCCATGCATGCTACGATCACGGTATGAATTTGAAGACGAAATATTTTTGTGCAGATCTTAGATTAGGTCTTTCCCTGTCCATAATGCTAAAATGAGGATGTAAAATAGAAATATAAATAGGAAACAGAAGAGAAATGTACAGTGATCACCAATTTTCGGCCCACAATCTTTTTCATGGAAATCCCAGTCACATGAGTCGAGTCCATGCATGCTACGATCACGGTATGAATTTGACGGCGAAATATTTTTGTGCAGATCTTAGATTAGGTCTTTCCCTGTCCATAATGCTAAATTGAGGAGGTAAAATAGAAATATAAATAGGAAACAGAAGAGAAATGTACAGTGATCACCCATTTTCAGCCCACAATCTTTTTCATAGAAATCCCAGTCATATGAGTCGAGTCCATGCATGCTACGATCACGGTAAGAATTTGAAGGCAAAATATTTTTGTGCAGATCTTAGATTAGGTCTTTCCCTGTCCATAATGCTAAAATGATGATGTAAAATAGAAATATAAATAGGAAACAGAAGAGAAATGTACAGTGATCACCAATTTTCGGCCCACAATGTTTTTCATGGAAATCCCAGTCACATGAGTCGAGTCCATGCATGCTACGATCACGGTATGAATTTGAAGGCGAAATATTTTTGTGCAGATCTTAGATTAGGTCTTTCCCTGTCCATAATGCTAAATTGAGTTGGTAAAATAGAAATATAAATAGGAAACAGAAGAGAAATGTACAGTGATCACCCATTTTCGGCCCACAATCTTTTTCATGGAAATCCCAGTCATATGAGTCGAGTCCATGCATGCTACGATCACGGTATGAATTTGAAGACAAAATATTTTTGTGCAGATCTTAGATTAGGTCTTTCCCTGTCCATAATGCTAAATTGAGGATGTAAAATAGAAATATAAATAGGAAACAGAAGAGAAATGTACAGTGATCACCCATTTTCGGCCCACAAGCTTTTTCATGGAAATCCTAGTCATATGAGTCGAGTCCATGCATGCTACGATCACGGTATGAATTTGAAGGCAAAATATTTTTGTGCAGATCTTAGATTAGGTCTTTCCCTGTCCATAATGCTAAATTGAGGATGTAAAATAGAAATATAAATAGGAAACAGAAGAGAAATGTACAGTGATCACCCATTTTCGGCCCACAATCTTTTTCATGGAAATCCCAGTCATATGAGTCGAGTCCATGCATGCTACGATCACGGTATGAATTTGAAGGCGAAATATTTTTGTGCAGATCTTAGATTAGGTCTTTCCCTGTCCATAATGCTAAATTGAGGAGGTAAAATAGAAATATAAATAGGAAACAGAAGAGAAATGTACAGTGATCACCCATTTTCGGCCCACAATCTTTTTCATGGAAATCCCAGTCCTATGAGTCGAGTCCATGCATGCTACGATCACGGTATGAATTTGATGACGAAATATTTTTGTGCAGATCTTAGATTAGGTCTTTCCCTGTCCATAATGCTAAAATGAGGATGTAAAATAGAAATATAAATAGGAAACAGAAGAGAAATGTACAGTGATCACCAATTTTCGGCCCACAATCTTTTTCATGGAAATCCCAGTCACATGAGTCGAGTCCATGCATGCTACGATCACGGTATGAATTTGAAGGCGAAATATTTTTGTGCAGATCTTAGATTAGGTCTTTCCCTGTCCATAATGCTAAATTGAGGAGATAAATAGAAATATAAATAGGAAACAGAAGAGAAATGTACAGTGATCACCCATTTTCAGCCCACAATCTTTTTCATGGAAATCCCAGTCATATGAGTCGAGTCCATGCATGCTACGATCACGGTAAGAATTTGAAGGCAAAATATTTTTGTGCAGATCTTAGATTAGGTCTTTCCCTGTCCATAATGCTAAAATGAGGATGTAAAATAGAAATATAAATAGGAAACAGAAGAGAAATGTACAGTGATCACCAATTTTCGGCCCACAATCTTTTTCATGGAAATCCCAGTCATATGAGTCGAGTCCATGCATGCTACGATCACGGTAAGAATTTGAAGGCAAAATATTTTTGTGCAGATCTTAGATTAGGTCTTTCCCTGTCCATAATGCTAAATTGAGGAGATAAATAGAAATATAAATAGGAAACAGAAGAGAAATGTACAGTGATCACCCATTTTCAGCCCACAATCTTTTTCATGGAAATCCCAGTCATATGAGTCGAGTCCATGCATGCTACGATCACGGTAAGAATTTGAAGGCAAAATATTTTTGTGCAGATCTTAGATTAGGTCTTTCCCTGTCCATAATGCTAAAATGAGGATGTAAAATAGAAATATAAATAGGAAACAGAAGAGAAATGTACAGTGATCACCAATTTTCAGCCCACAATCTTTTTCATGGAAATCCCAGTCACATGAGTCGAGTCCATGCATGCTACGATCACGGTATGAATTTGAAGGCGAAATATTTTTGTGCAGATCTTAGATTAGGTCTTTCCCTGTCCATAATGCTAAATTGAGGAGGTAAAATAGAAATATAAATAGGAAACAGAAGAGAAATGTACAGTGATCACCCATTTTCGGCCCACAATCTTTTTCATGGAAATCCCAGTCATATGAGTCGAGTCCATGCATGCTACGATCACGGTATGAATTTGAAGACGAAATATTTTTGTGCAGATCTTAGATTAGGTCTTTCCCTGTCCATAATGCTAAAATGAGGATGTAAAATAGAAATATAAATAGGAAACAGAAGAGAAATGTACAGTGATCACCAATTTTCGGCCCACAATCTTTTTCATGGAAATCCCAGTCACATGAGTCGAGTCCATGCATGCTACGATCACGGTATGAATTTGACGGCGAAATATTTTTGTGCAGATCTTAGATTAGGTCTTTCCCTGTCCATAATGCTAAATTGAGGAGGTAAAATAGAAATATAAATAGGAAACAGAAGAGAAATGTACAGTGATCACCCATTTTCAGCCCACAATCTTTTTCATAGAAATCCCAGTCATATGAGTCGAGTCCATGCATGCTACGATCACGGTAAGAATTTGAAGGCAAAATATTTTTGTGCAGATCTTAGATTAGGTCTTTCCCTGTCCATAATGCTAAAATGATGATGTAAAATAGAAATATAAATAGGAAACAGAAGAGAAATGTACAGTGATCACCAATTTTCGGCCCACAATGTTTTTCATGGAAATCCCAGTCACATGAGTCGAGTCCATGCATGCTACGATCACGGTATGAATTTGAAGGCGAAATATTTTTGTGCAGATCTTAGATTAGGTCTTTCCCTGTCCATAATGCTAAATTGAGTTGGTAAAATAGAAATATAAATAGGAAACAGAAGAGAAATGTACAGTGATCACCCATTTTCGGCCCACAATCTTTTTCATGGAAATCCCAGTCATATGAGTCGAGTCCATGCATGCTACGATCACGGTATGAATTTGAAGGCAAAATATTTTTGTGCAGATCTTAGATTAGGTCTTTCCCTGTCCATAATGCTAAATTGAGGATGTAAAATAGAAATATAAATAGGAAACAGACGAGAAATGTACAGTGATCACCCATTTTCAGCCCACAATCTTTTTCATGGAAATCCCAGTCATATGAGTCGAGTCCATGCATGCTACGATCACAGTATGAATTTGAAGACAAAATATTTTTGTGCAGATCTTAGATTAGGTCTTTTTCTGTCCATAATGCTAAATTGAGGATGTAAAATAGAAATATAAATAGGAAACAGACGAGAAATGTACAGTGATCACCCATTTTCGGCCCACAAGCTTTTTCATGGAAATCCTAGTCATATGAGTCGAGTCCATGCATGCTACGATCACGGTATGAATTTGAAGGCAAAATATTTTTGTGCAGATCTTAGATTAGGTCTTTCCCTGTCCATAACGCTAAATTGAGGATGTAAAATAGAAATATAAATAGGAAACAGAAGAGAAATGTACAGTGATCACCCATTTTCGGCCCACAATCTTTTTCATGGAAATCCCAGTCCTATGAGTCGAGTCCATGCATGCTACGATCACGGTATGAATTTGATGACGAAATATTTTTGTGCAGATCTTAGATTAGGTCTTTCCCTGTCCATAATGCTAAAATGAGGATGTAAAATAGAAATATAAATAGGAAACAGAAGAGAAAAGTACAGTGATCACCAATTTTCGGCCCACAATCTTTTTCATGGAAATCCCAGTCACATGAGTCGAGTCCATGCATGCTACGATCACGGTATGAATTTGAAGGCGAAATATTTTTGTGCAGATCTTAGATTAGGTCTTTCCCTGTCCATAATGCTAAATTGAGGAGATAAATAGAAATATAAATAGGAAACAGAAGAGAAATGTACAGTGATCACCCATTTTCAGCCCACAATCTTTTTCATGGAAATCCCAGTCATATGAGTCGAGTCCATGCATGCTACGATCACGGTAAGAATTTGAAGGCAAAATATTTTTGTGCAGATCTTAGATTAGGTCTTTCCCTGTCCATAATGCTAAAATGAGGATGTAAAATAGAAATATAAATAGGAAACAGAAGAGAAATGTACAGTGATCACCAATTTTCGGCCCACAATCTTTTTCATGGAAATCCCAGTCACATGAGTCGAGTCCATGCATGCTACGATCACGGTATGAATTTGAAGGCGAAATATTTTTGTGCAGATCTTAGATTAGGTCTTTCCCTGTCCATAATGCTAAATTGAGGAGGTAAAATATAAATATAAATAGGAAAAAGAAGAGAAATGTACAGTGATCACCCATTTTCGGCCCAGAATCTTTTTCATGGAAATCCCAGTCATATGAGTCGAGTCCATGCATGCTACGATCACGGTATGAATTTGAAGGCAAAATATTTTTGTGCAGATTTTAGATTAGGTCTTTCCCTGTCCATAATGCTAAATAGAGGAGGTAAAATAGAAATATAAATAGGAAACAGAAGAGAAATGTTCAGTGATCACCCATTTTCGGCCCACAATCTTTTTCATGGAAATCCCAGTCATATGAGTCGAGTCCATGCATGCTACGATCACGGTATGAATTTGAAGGCGAAATATTTTTGTGCAGATTTTAGATTAGGTCTTTCCCTGTCCATAATGCGAAATTGAGGAGGTAAATTAGAAATATAAATAGGAAACAGAAGAGAAATGTACAGTGATCACCCATTTTCAGCCCACAATCTTTTTCATGGAAATCCCAGTCATATGAGTCGAGTCCATGCATGCTACGATCACGGTATGAATTTGAAGGCGAAATATTTTTGTGCAGATCTTAGATTAGGTCTTTCCCTGTCCATAATGCTAAATTAAGGAGGTAAAATAGAAATATAAATAGGAAACAGAAGAGAAATGTACAGTGATCACCCATTTTCGGCCCACAATCTTTTTCATGGATATCCCAGTCATATGAGTCGGGTCCTTGCATGCTACGATCACGGTATGAATTTGAAGGCAAAATATTTTTGTGCAGATCTTAGATTAAGTCTTTCCCTGTCCATAATGCTAAATTGAGGAGGTAAAATATAAATATAAATAGGAAACAGAAGAGAAATGTACAGTGATCACCCATTTTCGACCCACAATCTTTTTCATGGATATCCCAGTCATATGAGTCGGGTCCTTGCATGCTACGTTCACGGTATGAATTTGAAGGGAAAATATTTTTGTGCAGATCTTAGATTAGGTCTTTCCCTGTCCATAATGCGAAATTGAGGAGGTAAAATAGAAATATAAATAGGAAACAGAAGAGAAATGTACAGTGATCACCCATTTTTAGCCCACAATCTTTTTCATGGAAATCCCAGTCATATGAGTCGAGTCCATGCATGCTACGATCACGGTATGAATTTTGAAGGCAAAATATTTTTGTGCAGATCTTAGATTAGGTCTTTCCCTGTCCATAATGCTAAATTGAGAAGGTAAAATAGAAATATAAATAGGAAACAGAAGAGAAATGTACAGTGATCACCCATTTTCGGCCCACAATCTTTTTCATGGAAATCCCAGTCATATGAGTCGAGTCCATGCATGCTACGATCACGGTATGAATTTGAAGACGAAATATTTTTGTGCAGATCTTAGATTAGGTCTTTCCCTGTCCATAATGCTAAAATGAGGATGTAAAATAGAAATATAAATAGGAAACAGAAGAGAAATGTACAGTGATCACCAATTTTCGGCCCACAATCTTTTTCATGGAAATCCCAGTCACATGAGTCGAGACCATGCATGCTACGATCACGGTATGAATTTGAAGGCGAAATATTTTTGTGCAGATCTTAGATTATGTCTTTCCCTGTCCATAATGCTAAATTGAGGAGGTAAAATAGAAATATAAATAGGAAACAGAAGAGAAATGTACAGTGATCACCCATTTTCAGCCCACAATCTTTTTCATGGAAATCCCAGTCATATGCGTCGAGTCCATGCATGCTACGATCACGGTAAGAATTTGAAGGCAAAATATTTTTGTGCAGATCTTAGATTAGGTCTTTCCCTGTCCATAATGCTAAAATGAGGATGTAAAATAGAAATATAAATAGGAAACAGAAGAGAAATGTACAGTGATCACCAATTTTCGGCCCACAATCTTTTTCATGGAAATCCCAGTCACATGAGTCGAGTCCATGCATGCTACGATCACGGTATGAATTTGAAGGCGAAATATTTTTGTGCAGATCTTAGATTAGGTCTTTCCCTGTCCATAATGCTAAATTGAGGAGGTAAAATATAAATATAAATAGGAAACAGAAGAGAAATGTACAGTGATCACCCATTTTCGACCCACAATCTTTTTCATGGATATCCCAGTCATATGAGTCGGGTCCTTGCATGCTACGTTCACGGTATGAATTTGAAGGGAAAATATTTTTGTGCAGATCTTAGATTAGGTCTTTCCCTGTCCATAATGCGAAATTGAGGAGGTAAAATAGAAATATAAATAGGAAACAGAAGAGAAATGTACAGTGATCACCCATTTTTAGCCCACAATCTTTTTCATGGAAATCCCACTCATATGAGTCGAGTCCATGCATGCTACGATCACGGTATGAATTTTGAAGGCAAAATATTTTTGTGCAGATCTTAGATTAGGTCTTTCCCTGTCCATAATGCTAAATTGAGGAGGTAAAATAGAAATATAAATAGGAAACAGAAGAGAAATGTACAGTGATCACCCATTTTCGGCCCACAATCTTTTTCATGGAAATCCCAGTCATATGAGTCGAGTCCATGCATGCTACGATCACGGTATGAATTTGAAGACGAAATATTTTTGTGCAGATCTTAGATTAGGTCTTTCCCTGTCCATAATGCTAAAATGAGGATGTAAAATAGAAATATAAATAGGAAACAGAAGAGAAATGTACAGTGATCACCAATTTTCGGCCCACAATCTTTTTCATGGAAATCCCAGTCACATGAGTCGAGACCATGCATGCTACGATCACGGTATGAATTTGAAGGCGAAATATTTTTGTGCAGATCTTAGATTATGTCTTTCCCTGTCCATAATGCTAAATTGAGGAGGTAAAATAGAAATATAAATAGGAAACAGAAGAGAAATGTACAGTGATCACCCATTTTCAGCCCACAATCTTTTTCATGGAAATCCCAGTCATATGCGTCGAGTCCATGCATGCTACGATCACGGTAAGAATTTGAAGGCAAAATATTTTTGTGCAGATCTTAGATTAGGTCTTTCCCTGTCCATAATGCTAAAATGAGGATGTAAAATAGAAATATAAATAGGAAACAGAAGAGAAATGTACAGTGATCACCAATTTTCGGCCCACAATCTTTTTCATGGAAATCCCAGTCACATGAGTCGAGTCCATGCATGCTACGATCACGGTATGAATTTGAAGGCGAAATATTTTTGTGCAGATCTTAGATTAGGTCTTTCCCTATCCATAATGCTAAATTGAGGAGATAAAATATAAATATAAATAGGAAAAAGAAGAGAAATGTACAGTGATCACCCATTTTCGTCCCAGAATCTTTTTCATGGAAATCCCAGTCATATGAGTCGAGTCCATGCATGCTACGATCACGGTATGAATTTGAAGGCAAAATATTTTTGTGCAGATTTTAGATTAGGTCTTTCCCTGTCCATAATGCTAAATTGAAGAGGTAAAATAGAAATATAAATAGGAAAAAGAAGAGAAATGTTCAGTGATCACCCATTTTCGGCCCACAATCTTTTTCATGGAAATCCCAGTCATATGAGTCGAGTCCATGCATGCTACAATCACGGTATGAATTTGAAGGCGAAATATTTTTGTGCAGATTTTAGATTAGGTCTTTCCCTGTCCATAATGCGAAATTGAGGAGGTAAATTAGAAATATAAATAGGAAACAGAAGAGAAATGTACAGTGATCACCCATTTTCAGCCCACAATCTTTTTCATGGAAATCCCAGTCATATGAGTCGAGTCCATGCATGCTACGATCACGGTATGAATTTGAAGGCGAAATATTTTTGTGCAGATCTTAGATTAGGTCTTTCCCTGTCCATAATGCTAAATTGAGGAGGTAAAATAGAAATATAAATAGGAAACAGAAGAGAAATGTACAGTGATCACCCATTTTCGGCCCACAATCTTTTTCATGGATATCCCAGTCATATGAGTCGGGTCCTTGCATGCTAAGATCACGGTATGAATTTGAAGGCAAAATATTTTTGTGCAGATCTTAGATTAGGTCTTTCCCTGTCCATAATGCTAAATTGAGGAGGTAAAATATAAATATAAATAGGAAACAGAAGAGAAATGTACAGTGATCACCAATTTTCGACCCACAATCTTTTTCATGGATATCCCAGTCATATGAGTCGGGTCCTTGCATGCTACGTTCACGGTATGAATTTGAAGGGAAAATATTTATGTGCAGATCTTAGATTAGGTCTTTCCCTGTCCATAATGCGAAATTGAGGAGGTAAAATAGAAATATAAATAGGAAACAGAAGAGAAATGTACAGTGATCACCCATTTTTAGCCCACAATCTTTTTCATGGAAATCCCAGTCATATGAGTCGAGTCCATGCATGCTACGATCACGGTATGAATTTTGAAGGCAAAATATTTTTGTGCAGATCTTAGATTAGGTCTTTCCCTGTCCATAATGCTAAATTGAGGAGGTAAAATAGAAATATAAATAGGAAACAGAAGAGAAATGTACAGTGATCACCCATTTTCGGCCCACAATCTTTTTCATGGAAATCCCAGTCATATGAGTCGAGTCCATGCATGCTACGATCACGGTATGAATTTGAAGGCGAAATATTTTTGAGCAGATTTTAGATTAGGTCTTTCCCTGTCGATAATGTGAAATTGAGGAGGTAAATTAGAAATATAAATAGGAAACAGAAGAGAAATGTACAGTGATCACCCATTTTCAGCCCACAATCTTTTTCATGGAAATCCCAGTCATATGAGTCGAGTCCATGCATGCTACGATCACGGTATGAATTTGAAGGCGAAATATTTTTGTGCAGATCTTAGATTAGGTCTTTCCCTGTCCATAATGCTAAATTGAGGAGGTAAAATAGAAATATAAATAGGAAACAGAAGAGAAATGTACAGTGATCACCCATTTTCGGCCCACAATCTTTTTCATGGATATCCCAGTCATATGAGTCGGGTCCTTGCATGCTACGATCACGGTATGAATTTGAAGGCAAAATATTTTTGTGCAGATATTAGATTAGGTCTTTCCCTGTCCATAATGCTAAATTGAGGAGGTAAAATATAAATATAAATAGGAAACAGAAGAGAAATGTACAGTGATCACCCATTTTCAGCCCACAATCTTTTTCATGGATATCCCAGTCATATGAGTTGGGTCCTTGCATGCTACGTTCACGGTATGAATTTGAAGGCAAAATATTTTTGTGCAGATCTTAGATTAGGTCTTTCCCTGTCCATAATGCGAAATTGAGGAGGTAAAATAGAAATATAAATAGGAAACAGAAGAGAAATGTACAGTGATCACCCATTTTTAGCCCACCATCTTTTTCATGGAAATCCCAGTCATATGAGTCGAGGCCATGCATGCTACGATCACGGTATGAATTTGAAGGCAAAATATTTTTGTGCAGATCTTAGATTAGGTCTTTCCCTGTCCATAATGCTAAATTGAGGAGGTAAAATAGAAATATAAATAGGAAACAGAAGAGAAATGTACAGTGATCACCCATTTTCGGCCCTCAATCTTTTTCATGGAAATCCCAGTCATATGAGTCGAGTCCATGCATGCTACGATCACGGTATGAATTTGAAGGCAAAATATTTTTGTGCAGATCTTAGATTAGGTCTTTCCCTGTCCATAATGCTAAATTGAGGATGTAAAATAGAAATATAAATAGGAAACAGACGAGAAATGTACAGTGATCACCCATTTTCGGCCCACAAGCTTTTTCATGGAAATCCTAGTCATATGAGACGAGTCCATGCATGCTACGATCACGGTATGAATTTGAAGGCAAAATATTTTTGTGCAGATCTTAGATTAGGTCTTTCCCTGTCCATAATGCTAAATTGAGGATGTAAAATAGAAATATAAATAGGAAACAGACGAGAAATGTACAGTGATCACCCATTTTCAGCCCACAATCTTTTTCATGGAAATCCCAGTCATATGAGTCGAGTCCATGCATGCTACGATCACAGTATGAATTTGAAGACAAAATATTTTTGTGCAGATCTTAGATTAGGTCTTTCCCTGTCCATAATGCTAAATTGAGGATGTAAAATAGAAATATAAATAGGAAACAGACGAGAAATGTACAGTGATCACCCATTTTCGGCCCACAATCTTTTTCATGGAAATCCTAGTCATATGAGTCGAGTCCATGCATGCTACGATCACGGTATGAATTTGAAGGCAAAATATTTTTGTGCAGATCTTAGATTAGGTCTTTCCCTGTCCATAATGCTAAATTGAGGATGTAAAATAGAAATATAAATAGGAAACAGAAGAGAAATGTACAGTGATCACCCATTTTCGGCCCACAATCTTTTTCATGGAAATCCCAGTCATATGAGTCGAGTCCATGCATGCGACGATCACGGTATGAATTTGAAGGCGAAATATTTTTGTGCAGATCTTAGATTAGGTCTTTCCCTGTCCATAATGCTAAATTGAGGAGGTAAAATAGAAATATAAATAGGAAACAGAAGAGAAATGTACAGTGATCACCCATTTTCGGCCCACAATCTTTTTCATGGAAATCCCAGTCCTATGAGTCGAGTCCATGCATGCTACGATCACAGTATGAATTTGATGACGAAATATTTTTGTGCAGATCTTAGATTAGGTCTTTCCCTGTCCATAATGCTAAAATGAGGATGTAAAATAGAAATATAAATAGGAAACAGAAGAGAAATGTACAGTGATCACCAATTTTCGGCCCACAATCTTTTTCATGGAAATCCCAGTCACATGAGTCGAGTCCATGCATGCTACGATCACGGTATGAATTTGAAGGCGAAATATTTTTGTGCAGATCTTAGATTAGGTCTTTCCCTGTCCATAATGCTAAATTGAGGAGATAAATATAAATATAAATAGGAAACAGAAGAGAAATGTACACTGATCACCCATTTTCAGCCCACAATCTTTTTCATGGAAATCCCAGTCATATGAGTCGAGTCCATGCATGCTACGATCACGGTAAGAATTTGAAGGCAAAATATTTTTGTGCAGATCTTAGATTAGGTCTTTCCCTGTCCATAATGCTAAAATGAGGATGTAAAATAGAAATATAAATAGGAAACAGAAGAGAAATGTACAGTGATCACCAATTTTCGGCCCACCATCTTTTTCATGGAAATCCCAGTCATATGAGTCGAGTCCATGCATGCTACGATCACGGTATGAATTTGAATGCAAAATATTTTTGTGCAGATTTTAGATTAGGTCTTTCCCTGTCCATAATGCTAAATTGAAGAGGTAAAATAGAAATATAAATAGGAAACAGAAGAGAAATGTTCAGTGATCACCCATTTTCGGCCCACAATCTTTTTCATGGAAATCCCAGTCATATGAGTCGAGTCCATGCATGCTACGATCACGGTATGAATTTGAAGGCGAAATATTTTTGTGCAGATTTTAGATTAGGTCTTTCCCTGTCCATAATGCGAAATTGAGGAGGTAAATTAGAAATATAAATAGGAAACAGAAGAGAAATGTACAGTGATCACCCATTTTCAGCCCACAATCTTTTTCATGGAAATCCCAGTCATATGAGTCGAGTCCATGCATGCTACGATCACGGTATGAATTTGATGACGAAATATTTTTGTGCAGATCTTAGATTAGGTCTTTCCCTGTCCATAATGCTAAAATGAGGATGTAAAATAGAAATATAAATAGGAAACAGAAGAGAAATGTACAGTGATCACCAATTTTCGGCCCACAATCTTTTTCATGGAAATCCCAGTCACATGAGTCGAGTCCATGCATGCTACGATCACGGTATGAATTTGAAGGCGAAATATTTTTGTGCAGATCTTAGATTAGGTCTTTCCCTGTCCATAATGCTAAATTGAGGAGATAAATAGAAATATAAATAGGAAACAGAAGAGAAATGTACAGTGATCACCCATTTTCAGCCCACAATCTTTTTCATGGAAATCCCAGTCATATGAGTCGAGTCCATGCATGCTACGATCACGGTAAGAATTTGAAGGCAAAATATTTTTGTGCAGATCTTAGATTAGGTCTTTCCCTGTCCATAATGCTAAAATGAGGATGTAAAATAGAAATATAAATAGGAAACAGAAGAGAAATGTACAGTGATCACCAATTTTCGGCCCACAATCTTTTTCATGGAAATCCCAGTCATATGAGTCGAGTCCATGCATGCTACGATCACGGTATGAATTTGAAGGCAAAATATTTTTGTGCAGATTTTAGATTAGGTCTTTCCCTGTCCATAATGCTAAATTGAAGAGGTAAAATAGAAATATAAATAGGAACCAGAAGAGAAATGTTCAGTGATCACCCATTTTCGGCCCACAATCTTTTTCATGGAAATCCCAGTCATATGAGTCGAGTCCATGCATGCTACGATCACGGTATGAATTTGAAGGCGAAATATTTTTGTGCAGATTTTAGATTAGGTCTTTCCCTGTCCATAATGCGAAATTGAGAAGGTAAATTAGAAATATAAATAGGAAACAGAAGAGAAATGTACAGTGATCACCCATTTTCAGCCCACAATCTTTTTCATGGAAATCCCAGTCATATGAGTCGAGTCCATGCATGCTACGATCACGGTATGAATTTGAAGGCGAAATATTTTTGTGCAGATCTTAGATTAGGTCTTTCCCTGTCCATAATGCTAAATTAAGGAGGTAAAATATAAATATAAATAGGAAACAGAAGAGAAATGTACAGTGATCACCCATTTTCGGCCCACAATCTTTTTCATGGATATCCCAGTCATATGAGTCGGGTCCTTGCATGCTACGATCACGGTATGAATTTGAAGGCAAAATATTTTTGTGCAGATCTTAGATTAGGTCTTTCCCTGTCCATAATGCTAAATTGAGGAGGTAAAATATAAATATAAATAGGAAACAGAAGAGAAATGTACAGTGATCACCCATTTTCGACCCACAATCTTTTTCATGGATATCCCAGTCATATGAGTCGGGTCCTTGCATGCTACGTTCACGGTATGAATTTGAAGGGAAAATATTTTTGTGCAGATCTTAGATTAGGTCTTTCCCTGTCCATAATGCGAAATTGAGGAGGTAAAATAGAAATATAAATAGGAAACAGAAGAGAAATGTACAGTGATCACCCATTTTTAGCCCACAATCTTTTTCATGGAAATCCCAGTCATATGAGTCGAGTCCATGCATGCTACGATCACGGTATGAATTTTGAAGGCAAAATATTTTTGTGCAGATCTTAGATTAGGTCTTTCCCTGTCCATAATGCTAAATTGAGGAGGTAAAATAGAAATATAAATAGGAAACAGAAGAGAAATGTACAGTGATCACCCATTTTCGACCCACAATCTTTTTCATGGATATCCCAGTCATATGAGTCGGGTCCTTGCATGCTACGTTCACGGTATGAATTTGAAGGGAAAATATTTATGTGCAGATCTTAGATTAGGTCTTTCCCTGTCCATAATGCGAAATTGAGGAGGTAAATTAGAAATAAAATAGGAAACAGAAGAGAAATGTACAGTGATCACCCATTTTCAGCCCACAATGTTTTTCATGGATATCCCAGTCATATGAGTCGGGTCCTTGCATGCTACGTTCACGGTATGAATTTGAAGGCAAAATATTTTTGTGCAGATCGTAGATTAGGTCTTTCCCTGTCCATAATGCGAAATTGAGGAGGTAAAATAGAAATATAAATAGGAAACAGAAGAGAAATGTACAGTGATCACCCATTTTTAGCCCACAATCTTTTTCATGGAAATCCCAGTCATATGAGTCGAGGCCATGCATGCTACGATCACGGTATGAATTTGAAGGCAAAATATTTTTGTGCAGATCTTAGATTAGGTCTTTCCCTGTCCATAATGCTAAATTGAGGAGGTAAAATAGAAATATAAATAGGAAACAGAAGAGAAATGTGCAGTGATCACCCATTTTCGGCCCTCAATCTTTTTCATGGAAATCCCAGTCATATGAGTCGAGTCCATGCATGCTACGATCACGGTATGAATTTGAAGACAAAATATTTTTGTGCAGATCTAAGATTAGGTCTTTCCCTGTCCATAATGCTAAATTGAGGATGTAAAATATAAATATAAATAGGAAACAGAAGAGAAATGTACAGTGATCACCCATTTTCGGCACACAATCTTTTTCATGGAAATCCCAGTCATATGAGTCGAGTCCATGCATGCTACGATCACGGTATGAATTTGAAGGCAAAATATTTTTTTGCAGATCTTAGATTATGTCTTTCCTTGTCCATAATGCGAAATTGAGGAGGTAAAATAGAAATATAAATAGGAAACAGAAGAGAAATGTACAGTGATCACCCATTTTCAGCCCACAATCTTTTTCATGGAAATCCCAGTCGTATGAGTCGAGTCCATGCATGCTACGATCACGGTATGAATTTGAAGACAAAATATTTTTGTGCAGATCTTAGATTAGGTCTTTCCCTGTCCATAATGCTAAATTGAGGATGTAAAATAGAAATATAAATAGGAAACAGACGAGAAATATACAGTGATCACCCATTTTCGGCCCACAATCTTTTTCATGGAAATCCCAGTCATATGAGTCGAGTCCATGCATGCTACGATCACGGTATGAATTTGAAGGAAAAATATTTTTTTGCAGATCTTAGATTAGGTCTTTCCCTGTCCATAATGCGAAATTGGGGAGGTAAAATAGAAATATAAATAGTAAACAGAAGAGAAATGTACAGTGATCACCCATATTCAGCCCACAATCTTTTTCATGGAAATCCCAGTCATATGAGTCGAGTCCATGCATGCTACGATCACGGTATGAATTTGAAGGGGAAATATTTTTGTGCAGATCTTAGATTAGGTCTTTCCCTGTCCATAATGCTAAATTGAAGAGGTAAAATAGAAATATAAATTAGAATCAGAAGAGAAATGTACAGTGATCACCCATTTTCGGCCCACAATCTTTTTCATGGAAATCCCAGTCATATGAGTCGAGTCCATGCATGCTACGATCACGGTATGAATTTGAAGACAAAATATTTTTGTGCAGATCTAAGATTAGGTCTTTCCCTGTCCATAATGCTAAATTGAGGATGTAAAATATAAATATAAATAGGAAACAGAAGAGAAATGTACAGTGATCACCCATTTTCGGCCCACAATCTTTTTCATGGAAATCCCAGTCATATGAGTCGAGTCCATGCATGCTACGATCACGGTATGAATTTGAAGGAAAAATATTTTTTTGCAGATCTTAGATTAGGTCTTTCACTGTCCATAATGCGAAATTGAGGAGGTAAAATAGAAATATAAATAGGAAACAGAAGAGAAATGTACAGTGATCACCCATATTCAGCCCACAATCTTTTTCATGGAAATCCCAGTCATATGAGTCGACTCCATGCATGCTACGATCACGGTATGAATTTGAAGGCAAAATATTTTTGTGCAGATCTTAGATTAGGTCTTTCCCTGTCCATAATGCTAAATTGAAGAGGTAAAATAGAAATATAAATTAGAATCAGAAGAGAAATGTACAGTGATCACCTATTTTCGGCCCACAATCTTTTTCATGGAAATCCCAGTCATATGAGTCGAGTCCATGCATGCTACGATCACGGTATGAATTTGAAGACAAAATATTTTTGTGCAGATCTAAGATTAGGTCTTTCCCTGTCCATAATGCTAAATTGAGGATGTAAAATAGAAATATAAATAGGAAACAGAAGAGAAATGTACAGTGATCACCCATTTTCGGCCCACAATCTTTTTCATGGAAATCCCAGTCATATGAGTCGAGTCCATGCATGCTACGATCACGGTATGAATTTGAAGGAAAAATATTTTTTTGCAGATCTTAGATTAGGTCTTTCCCTGTCCATAATGCGAAATTGAGGAGGTAAAATAGAAATATAAATAGGAAACAGAAGAGAAATGTACAGTGATCACCCATTTTCGGCCCACAATCTTTTTCATGGAAATCCCAGTCATATGTGTCGAGTCCATACATGCTACGATCATGGTATGAATTTGAAGGCAAAATATTTTTGTGCAGATGTTAGATGAGGTCTTTCCCTGTACATAATGCTAAATTGAGGAGGTAAAATAGAAATATAAATAGTAAACAGAAGAGAAATGTACAGTGATCACCCATTTTCGGCCCACAATCTTTTTCATGGAAATCCCAGTCATATGAGTCGAGTCCATGCATGCTATGATCATGGTATGAATTTGAAGGCAAAATATTTTTGTGCAGATTTTAGATTAGGTCTTTCCCTGTCCATAATGCTAAATTGAGGAGGTAAAATAGGAATATAAATAGGAAACAGAAGAGAAATGTACAGTGATCACCCATTTTCGGTCCACTATCTTTTTCATGGAAATCCCAGTCATATGAGTCGAGTCCATGCATGCTAAGATCACGGTATGAATTTGAAGGCAAAATATTTTTGTGCAGATCTTAGATTAGGTCTTTCCCTGTCCATAATGCTAAATTGAGGAGAAAAAATAGAAATATAAATAGGAAACAGAAGAGAAATGTACAGTGATCACCCATTTTCGGCCCACAATCTTTTTCATGGAAATCCCAGTCATATGAGTCGAGTCCATGCATGCTACAATCAGGGTATGAATTTGAAGGCAAAATATTTTTGTGCAGATCTTAGATTAGGTCTTTCCCTGTCCATAATGCTAAATTGAGGAGGTAAAATATAAATATAAATAGGAAACAGAAGAGAAATGTACAGTGATCACCCATTTTCGGCCCACAATCTTTTTCATGGAAATCCCAGTCATATGAGTCGAGTCCATGCATGCTACAATCACGGTATGAATTTGAAGGCAAAATATTTTTGTGCAGATCTTGATTACGTCTTTCCCTGTCCATAATGCTAAATTGAGGAGGTAAAATAGAAATATAAATAGGAAACAGAAGAGAAATGTACAGTGATCACCCATTTTCAGCCTACAAACTATTTCATGGAAATCCCAGTCATATGAGTCGAGTCCATGCATGCTACGATCACGGTATGAATTTGAAGGCAAAATATTTTTGTGCAGATTTTAGATTAGGTCTTTCCCTGTCCATAATGCTAAATTGAGGAGGTAAAATATAAATATAAATAGGAAACAGAAGAGAAATGTACAGTGATCACCCATTTTCGGCCCACAATCTTTTTCATGGAAATCCCAGTCATATGTGTCGAGTCCATACATGCTACGATCACGGTATGAATTTGAAGGCAAAATATTTTTGTGCAGATGTTAGATGAGGTCTTTCCCTGTACATAATGCTAAATTGAGGAGGTAAAATAGAAATATAAATAGTAAACAGAAGAGAAATGTATAGTGATCACCCATTTTCGGCCCAGAATCTTTTTCATGGAAATCCCAGTCATATGAGTCGAGTCCATGCATGCTACGATCACGGTATGAATTTGAAGGCAAAATATTTTTGTGCAGATCTTAGATTAGGTCTTTCCCTGTCCATAATGCTAAATTGAGGAGGTAAAATAGAAATATAAATAGGAAACAGAAGAGAAATGTACAGTGATAACCCATTTTCGGCCCACTATCTTTTTCATGGAAATCCCAGTCATATGAGTCGAGTCCATGCATGCTACGATCACGGTATGAATTTGAAGGCAAAATATTTTTGTGCAGATCTTAGATTCGGTCTTTCCCTGTCCATAATGCTAAATTGAGGAGGTAAAATAGGAATATAAATAGGAAACAGAAGAGAAATGTACAGTGATCACCCATTTTCGGCCCACAATCTTTTTCGTGGAAATCCCAGTCATATGAGTCGAGTCCATGCATGCTACGATCACGGTATGAATTTGAAGGCAAAATATTTTTGTGCAGATCTTAGATTAGTTCTTTCCCTGTCCATAATGCTAAATTGAGGAGATAAAATAGAAATATAAATAGGAAACAGAAGAGAAATGTACAGTGATCACCCATTTTCGGCCCACAATCTTTTTCATGGAAATCTCAGTCATATGAGTCGAGTCCATGCATGCTACGATCACGGTATGAATTTGAAGGCAAAATATTTTTGTGCAGATCTTAGATTAGGTCTTTCCCTGTCCATAATGCTAAATTGAGGAGGTAAAATATAAATATAAATAGGAAACAGAAGAGAAATGTAGAGTGATCACCCATTTTCGGCCCACAAACTTTTTCATGGAAATCCCAGTCATATGAGTCGAGTCCATGCATGCTACGATCACGGTATGATTTTGAAGACAAAATATTTTTGTGCAGATCTAAGATTAGGTCTTTCCCTGTCCATAATGCTAAATTGAGGATGTAAAATAGAAATATAAATAGGAAACAGAAGAGAAATGTACAGTGATCACCCATTTTCGGCCCACAATCTTTTTCATGGAAATCCCAGTCATATGAGTCGAGTCCATGCATGCTACGATCACGGTATGAATTTGAAGGAAAAATATTTTTGTGCAGATGTTAGATGAGGTATTTCCCTGTCCATAATGCTAAATTGAGGAGGTAAAATATAAATATAAATAGGAAACAGAAGAGAAATGTACAGTGATCACCCATTTTCGGCCCACAATCTTTTTCATGGAAATCCCAGTCATATGTGTTGAGTCCATACATGCTACGATCACGGTATGAATTTGAAGGCAAAATATTTTTGTGCAGATGTTAGATGAGGTCTTTCCCTGTACATAATGCTAAATTGAGGAGGTAAAATAGAAATATAAATAGTAAACAGAAGAGAAATGTATAGTGATCACCCATTTTCGTCCCAGAATCTTTTCCATGGAAATCCCAGTCATATGAGTCGAGTCCATGCATGCTACGATCACGGTATGAATTTGAAGGCAAAATATTTTTGTGCAGATCTTAGATTAGGTCTTTCCCTGTCCATAATGCTAAATTGAGGAGGTAAAATAGAAATATAAATAGGAAACAGAAGAGAAATGTACAGTGATCACCCATTTTCGGCCCACAATCTTTTTCATGGAAATCCCAGTCATATGAGTCGAGTCCATGCATGCTACGATCATGGTATGAATTTGAAGGCAAAATATTTTTGTGCAGATTTTAGATTAGGTCTTTCCCTGTCCATAATGCTAAATTGAGGAGGTAAAATAGAAATATAAATAGGAAACAGAAGAGAAATGTACAGTGATCACCCATTTTCGGCCCACAATCTTTTTATGGAAATCTCAGTCATATGAGTCGAGTCCATGCATGCTACGATCACGGTATGAATTTGAAGGCAAAATATTTTTGTGCAGATCTTAGATTAGGTCTTTCCCTGTCCATAATGCTAAATTGAGGAAGTAAAGTAGAAATATAAATCGGAAACAGAAGAGAAATGTACAGTGATCACCCATTTTCGGCCCACAATCTTTTTCATGGAAATCCCAGTCAAATGAGTCGAGTCCATGCATGCTACGATCATGGTATGAATTTGAAGGCAAAATATTTTTGTGCAGATTTTAGATTAGGTCTTTCCCTGTCCATAATGCTAAATTGAGGAGGTAAAATAGAAATATAAATAGGAAACAGAAGAGAAATGTACAGTGATCACCCATTTTCGGCCCACTATCTTTTTCATGGAAATCCCAGTCATATGAGTCGAGTCCATGCATGCTACGATCACGGTATGTATTTGAAGGAAAAATATTTTTTTGCAGATCTTAGATTAGGTCTTTCCCTGTCCATAATGCTAAATTGAGGAGGTAAAATATAAATATAAATAGGAAACAGAAGAGAAATGTACAGTGATCACCCATTTTCGGCCCAGAATCTTTTTCATGGAAATCCCAGTCATATGAGTCGAGTCCATGCATGCTACGATCACGGTATGAATTTGAAGGCAAAATATTTTTCTGCAGATCTTAGATTAGGTCTTTCCCTGTCCATAATGCTAAATTGAGGAGGTAAAATAGAAATATAAATAGGAAACAGAAGAGAAATGTAAAGTGATCACCCATTTTCGGACCACAATCTTTTTCATGGAAATCCCAGTCATATGAGTTGAGTCCATGCATGCTACGATCACAGTATGAATTTGAAGGCAAAATATTTTTGTGCAGATGTTAGATGAGGTCTTTCCCTGTCCATAATGCTAAATTGAGGAGGTAAAATATAAATATAAATAGGAAACAGAAGAGAAATATACAGTGATCACCCATTTTCGGCCCACAATCTTTTTCATGAAAACCCCAGTCATATGAGTCGAGTCCATGCATGCTACGATCACGGTATGAATTTGAAGGAAAAATATTTTTTTGCAGATCTTAGATTAGGTCTTTCCCTGTCCATAATGCGAAATTGAGGAGGTAAAATATAAATATAAATAGGAAACAGAAGAGAAATGTACAGTGATCACCCATTTTCGGCCCAGAATCTTTTTCATGGAAATCCCAGTCATATGAGTCGAGTCCATGCATGCTACGTTCACGGTATGAATTTGAAGGCAAAATATTTTTCTGCAGATCTTAGATTAGGTCTTTCCCTTTCCATAATGCTAAATTGAGGAGGTAAAATATAAATATAAATAGGAAACAGAAGAGAAATGTAAAGTGATCACCCATTTTCGGACCACAATCTTTTTCATGGAAATCCCAGTCATATGAGTTGAGTCCATGCATGCTACGATCACAGTATGAATTTGAAGGCAAAATATTTTTGTGCAGATGTTAGATGAGGTCTTTCCCTGTCCATAATGCTAAATTGAGGAGGTAAAATAGAAATATAAATAGGAAACAGAAGAGAAATATACAGTGATCACCCATTTTCGGCCCACAATCTTTTTCATGGAAACCCCAGTCATATGAGTCGAGTCCATGCATGCTACGATCACGGTATGAATTTGAAGGCAAAATATTTTTGTGCAGATGTTAGATGAGGTCTTTCCCTGTCCATAATGCTAAATTGAGGAGGTAAAATAGAAATATAAATAGTAAACAGAAGAGAAATGTACAGTGATCACCCATTTTCAGCCCACAATCTTTTTCCTGGAAATCCCAGTCATATGAGTCGAGTCCATGCATGCTACGATCATTGTATGAATTTCAAGGCAAAATATTTTTGTGCAGATTTTAGATTAGGTCTTTCCCTGTCCATAATGCTAAATTGAGGAGGTAAAATAGAAATATAAATAGGAAACAGAAGAGTAATGTATAGTGATCACCCATTTTCGGCCCACAATCTTTTTCATGGAAATCCCAGTCATATGAGTCGAGTCCATGCATGCTACGATCACGGTATGAATTTGAAGGCAAAATATTTTTGTGCAGATCTTAGATTAGGTCTTTCCCTGTCCATAATGCTAAATTGAGGAGGTAAAATATAAATATAAATAGGAAACAGAAGAGAAATGTACAGTGATCACCCATTTTCGGCCCAGAATCTTTTTCATGGAAATCCCAGTCATATGAGTCGAGTCCATGCATGCTACGATCACGGTTTGAATTTGAAGGCAAAATATTTTTGTGCAGATCTTAGATGAGGTCTTTCCCTGTAAATATTGCTAAATTGAGGAGGGAAAATATAAATATAAATAGGAAACAGAAGAGAAATGTACAGTGATCACCCATTTTCGGCCCAGAATCTTTTTCATGGAAATCCCAGACATATGAGTTGCGTCCATGCATGCTACGATCACTGTATGAATTTGAAGGCAAAATATTTTTGTGCAGATCTTAGATGAGGTCTTTCCCTGTCCATAATGCTAAATTGAGGAGGTAAAATATAAATATAAATAGGAAACAGAAGAGAAATGTACAGTGATCACCCATTTTCGGCCCACAATCTTTTTCATGGAAATCCCAGTCATATGAGTTGAGTCCATGCATGCTACAATCACGGTATGAATTTGAAGGCAAAATATTTTTGTGCAGATCTTAGATTAGGTCTTTCCCTGTCCATAATGCTAAATTGAGGAGGTAAAATAGAAATATAAATAGGAAACAGAAGAGAAATGTACAGTGATCACCCATTTTCGGCCCACAATCTTTTTCATGGAAATCCCAGTCATATGAGTCGAGTCCATGCATGCTACGATCACAGTATGAATTTGAAGGAAAAATATTTTTGTGCAGATCTTAGATTAGGTCTTTCCCTGTCCATAATGCTAAATTGAGGAGGTAAAATACAAATATAAATAAGAAACAGAAGAGAAATATACAGTGATCACCCATTTTCGGCCCACAATCTTTTTCATGGAAATCCCAGTCATATGAGTCGAGTCCATGCATGCTACGATCACGGTATGAATTTGAAGGCAAAATATTTTTGTTTTTTGTGCAGATCTTAGATTAGGTCTTTCTTTCTCCATAATGCGAAATTGAGGAGGTAAAATATAAATATAAATAGGAAACAGAAGAGAAATGTACAGTGATCACCCATTTTCGGCCCACAATCTTTTTCATGGAAATCCCAGTCATATGAGTCGAGTCCATGCATGCTACGATCACGCTATGAATTTGAAGGCAAAATATTTTTGTGCAGATCTTAGATTAGGTCTTTCCCTGTCCATAATGCTAAATTGAGGAGGTAAAATATAAATATAAATAGGAAACAGAAGAGAAATGTACAGTGATCACCCATTTTCGGCCCACAATCTTTTTCATGGAAATCCCAGTCATATCAGTCGAGTCCATGCATGCTACGATCACGGTATGAATTTGAAGGCAAAATATTTTTGTGCAGATCTTAGATTAGGTCTTTCCCTGTCCATAATGCGAAATTGAGGAGGTAAAATAGAAATATAAATAGGAAACAGAAGAGAAATATACAGTGATCACCCATTTTCGGCCCACAATCTTTTTCATGGAAACCCCAGTCATATGAGTCGAGTCCATGCATGCTAAGATCACGGTATGAATTTGAAGGCAAAATATTTTTGTGCAGATGTTAGATGAGGTCTTTCCCTGTCCATAATGCTAAATTGAGGAGGTAAAATAGAAATATAAATAGTAAACAGAAGAGAAATGTACAGTGATCACCCATTTTCAGCCCACAATCTTTTTCCTGGAAATCCCAGTCATATGAGTCGAGTCCATGCATGCTACGATCATTGTATGAATTTCAAGGCAAAATATTTTTGTGCAGATTTTAGATTAGGTCTTTCCCTGTCCATAATGCTAAATTGAGGAGGTAAAATAGAAATATAAATAGGAAACAGAAGAGTAATGTATAGTGATCACCCATTTTCGGCCCACAATCTTTTTCATGGAAATCCCAGTCATATGAGTCGAGTCCATGCATGCTACGATCACGGTATGAATTTGAAGGCAAAATATTTTTGTGCAGATCTTAGATTAGGTCTTTCCCTGTCCATAATGCTAAATTGAGGAGGTAAAATATAAATATAAATAGGAAACAGAAGAGAAATGTACAGTGATCACCCATTTTCGGCCCAGAATCTTTTTCATGGAAATCCCAGTCATATGAGTCGAGTCCATGCATGCTACGATCACGGTTTGAATTTGAAGGCAAAATATTTTTGTGCAGATCTTAGATGAGGTCTTTCCCTGTAAATATTGCTAAATTGAGGAGGGAAAATATAAATATAAATAGGAAACAGAAGAGAAATGTACAGTGATCACCCATTTTCGGCCCAGAATCTTTTTCATGGAAATCCCAGACATATGAGTTGCGTCCATGCATGCTACGATCACTGTATGAATTTGAAGGCAAAATATTTTTGTGCAGATCTTAGATGAGGTCTTTCCCTGTCCATAATGCTAAATTGAGGAGGTAAAATATAAATATAAATAGGAAACAGAAGAGAAATGTACAGTGATCACCCATTTTCGGCCCACAATCTTTTTCATGGAAATCCCAGTCATATGAGTTGAGTCCATGCATGCTACAATCACGGTATGAATTTGAAGGCAAAATATTTTTGTGCAGATCTTAGATTAGGTCTTTCCCTGTCCATAATGCTAAATTGAGGAGGTAAAATAGAAATATAAATAGGAAACAGAAGAGAAATGTACAGTGATCACCCATTTTCGGCCCACAATCTTTTTCATGGAAATCCCAGTCATATGAGTCGAGTCCATGCATGCTACGATCACGGTATGAATTTGAAGGAAAAATATTTTTGTGCAGATCTTAGATTAGGTCTTTCCCTGTCCATAATGCTAAATTGAGGAGGTAAAATACAAATATAAATAAGAAACAGAAGAGAAATATACAGTGATCACCCATTTTCGGCCCACAATCTTTTTCATGGAAATCCCAGTCATATGAGTCGAGTCCATGCATGCTACGATCACGGTATGAATTTGAAGGCAAAATATTTTTGTTTTTTGTGCAGATCTTAGATTAGGTCTTTCTTTCTCCATAATGCGAAATTGAGGAGGTAAAATATAAATATAAATAGGAAACAGCAGAGAAATGTACAGTGATCACCCATTTTCGGCCCACAATCTTTTTCATGGAAATCCCAGTCATATGAGTCGAGTCCATGCATGCTACGATCACGCTATGAATTTGAAGGCAAAATATTTTTGTGCAGATCTTAGATTAGGTCTTTCCCTGTCCATAATGCTAAATTGAGGAGGTAAAATATAAATATAAATAGGAAACAGAAGAGAAATGTACAGTGATCACCCATTTTCGGCCCACAATCTTTTTCATGGAAATCCCAGTCATATCAGTCGAGTCCATGCATGCTACGATCACGGTATGAATTTGAAGGCAAAATATTTTTGTGCAGATCTTAGATTAGGTCTTTCCCTGTCCATAATGCGAAATTGAGGAGGTAAAATATAAATATAAATAGGAAACAGAAGAGAAATGTACAGTGATCACCCATTTTCGGCCCACAATCTTTTTCATGGAAATCCCAGTCATATGAGTCGAGTCCATGCATGCTACGATCACGGTATGAATTTGAAGGCAAAATATTTTTGTTTTTTGTGCAGATCTTAGATTAGGTCTTTCCCTCTCCATAATGTGAAATTGAGGAGGTAAAATAGAAACATAAATAGGAAACAGAAGAGAAATGTACAGTGATCACCCATTTTCGGCCCACAACCTTTTTCATGGAAATCCCAGTCATATGAGTCGAGTCCATTCATGCTACGATCACGGTATGAATTTGAAGGCAAAATGTTTTTGTGTAGATCTTAGATTAGGTCTTTCCCAGTCCATAATGCTAAATTGAGGAGGTAAAATATAAATATAAATAGGAAACAGAAGAGAAATGTACAGTGATCACCCATTTTCGGCCCACAATCTTTTTCATGGAAATCCCAGTCATATGAGTCGAGTCCATGCATGCTACGATCACGGTATGAATTTGAAGGCAAAATATTTTTGTGCAGAGCTCAGATTAGGTCTTTCCCTGTCCATAATGCTAAATTGAGGAGGTAAAATATAAATATAAGTAGGAAACAGAAGAGAAATGTACAGTGATCACCCATTTTCGGCCAACAATATTTTTCATGGAAATCCCAGTCATATGAGTCGAGTCCATCCATGCTACTATCACGGTATGAAGTTGAAGGTAAAATATTTTTGTGCAGAGCTTAGATTAGGTCTTTCCCTGGCCATATTGCTAAATGGAGGAGGTAAAATATAAATATTAATTGGAAACAGAAAAGAAATGTACAGTGATCACCCATTTACGGCCCACAACCATTTTCATGGAAATCCCAGTCATATGAGTCAAGTCCATGCATGCTACGATCACGCTATGAATTTGAAGGCAAAATATTTTTGTGCAGATTTTAGATTAGATCTTTCCCTGTCCATAATGCTAAATTCAGGAAGCAAAATAGAAATATAAATAGAAAACAGAAGAAAAATGTACAGTGATCCCCCATTTTCGGCCCACAATCTTTTTCATGTAAATCCCAGTCATATGAGTCGAGTCCATGCATGCTACGATCACGGTATGAATTAGAAGGCAAAATATTTTTGTGCAGATCTTAGATTAGGTCTTTCCATGTCCATAATGCTAAATTGAGGAGGTAAAATAGAAATATAAATAGGAAACAGAAGTGAAATGTACAGTGATCACCCATTTTCGGCCCACAAACTTTTTCATGGAAATCCCAGTCATATGAGTCGAGTCAATGCATGCTACGATCACGGTATGAATTTGAAGGCAAAATATTTTTGTGCAGATTTTAGATTAGGTCTTTCCCTGTCCATAATGCTAAATTGAGGAGGTAAAATATAAATATAAATAGGAAACGGAAGAGAAATGTACACTGATCACCCATTTTCGGCCCACAATCTTTTTCATGGAAATCCCAGTCATATGAGTCGAGTCCATGCATGCTACGATCACGGTATGAATTTGAAGGCAAAATATTTTTGTGCAGATTTTAGATTAGGTCTTTCCCTGTCCATAATGCTAAATTGAGGAGGGACAATAGAAATAGTAATAGGAAACAGAAGAGAAATGTACAGTGATCACCCATTTTCGGCCCACAATCTTTTTCATGGAAATCCCAGTCATATGAGTCGAGTCCATGCATGCTACAATCACGGTATGAATTTGAAGTCAAAATATTTTTGTGCAGATTTTAGATTAGGTCTTCCCCTGTCCATAATGCTAAATTGAGGAGGTAAAATATAAATATAAATAGGAAACAGAAGAGAAATGTACAGTGATGACCCATTTTCGGCCCACAATCTTTTTCATGGAAATCCCAGTCATATGAGTCGAGTCCATGCATGCTACGATCACGGTATGAATTTGAAGGCAAAATATTTTTATGCAGAGCTCAGATTAGGTCTTTCCCTGTCCATAATGCTAAATTGAGGAGGTAAAATATAAATATAAGTAGGAAACAGAAGAGAAATGTACAGTGATCACCCATTTTCGGCCAACAATATTTTTCATGGAAATCCCAGTCATATGAGTCGAGTCCATCCATGCTACTATCACGGTATGAAGTTGAAGGTAAAATATTTTTGTGCAGAGCTTAGATTATGTCTTTCCCTGTCCATAATGCTAAATTGAGGAGATAAAATATAAATATAAATAGGAAACAGAAGAGAAATGTACAGTGATCACCCATTTTCGGCCCACAATCTTTTTCATGGAAATCCCAGTCATATGAGTCGAGTCCATGCATGCTACAATCAGGTTATGAATTTGAAGGCAAAATATTTTTGTGCAGATCTTAGATTAGGTCTTTCCCTGTCCATAATGCTAAATTGAGGAGGTAAAATATAAATATAAATAGGAAACAGAAGAGAAATGTACAGTGATCACCCATTTTCGGCCCACAATCTTTTTCATGGAAATCCCAGTCATATGAGTCGAGTCCATGCATGCTACGATCACGGTATGAATTTGAAGGCAAAATATTTTTGTGCAGATGTTAGATGAGGTCTTTCCCTGTCCATAATGCTAAATTGAGGAGGTAAAATAGAAATATAAATAGGAAACAGAAGAGAAATGTACAGTGATCTCCCATTTTCGGCCCACAATCTTTTTCATGGAAATCCCAGTCATATGAGTCGAGTCCATGCATGCTACGATCACGGTATGAATTTGAAGGAAAAATATTTATGTGCAGATGTTAGATGAGGTATTTCCCAGTCCATAATGCTAAATTGAGGAGGTAATATATAAATATAAATAGGAAACAGAAGAGAAATGTACAGTGATCACCCATTTTCGGCCCACAATCTTTTTCATGGAAATCCCAGTCATATGAGTCGAGTCCATACATGCTACGATCACGGTATGAATTTGAAGGCAAAATATTTTTGTGTAGATGTTAGATGAGGTCTTTCCCTGTACATAATGCTAAATTGAGGAGGTAAAATAGAAATATAAATAGTAAACAGAAGAGAAATGTATAGTGATCACCCATTTTCGGCCCACAATGTTTTTCATGGAAATCCCAGTCATATGAGTCGAGTCCATGCATGCTACGATCATGGTATGAATTTGAAGGCAAAATATTTTTGTGCAGATTTTAGATTAGGTCTTTCCCTGTCCATAATGCTAAATTGAGGAGGTAAAATAGGAATATAAATAGGAAACAGAAGAGAAATGTACAGTGATCACCCATTTTCGGCCCACAATCTTTTTCATGGAAATCACAGTCATATGAGTCGAGTCCATGCATGCTACGATCACGGTATGAATTTGAAGGAAAAATATTTTTGTGCAGATCTTAGATTATGTCTTTCCCTGTCCATAATGCGAAATTGAGGAGATAAAATATAAATATAAATAGGAAACAGAAGAGAAATGTACAGTGATCACCCATTTTCGGCCCACAATCTTTTTCATGGAAATCCCAGTCATATGAGTCGAGTCCATGCATGCTACAATCAGGTTATGAATTTGAAGGCAAAATATTTTTGTGCAGATCTTAGATTAGGTCTTTCCCTGTCCATAATGCTAAATTGAGGAGGTAAAATATAAATATAAATAGGAAACAGAAGAGAAATGTACAGTGATCACCCATTTTCGGCCCACAATCTTTTTCATGGAAATCCCAGTCATATGAGTCGTGTCCATGCATGCTACTATCACGGTATGAATTTGAAGGCAAAATATTTTTGTGCAGATCTTAGATTAGGTCTTTCCCTGTCCATAATGCTAAATTGAGGAGGTAAAATATAAATATAAATAGGAAACAGAAGAGAAATGTACAGTGATCACCCATTTTCGGCCCACAATCTTTTTCATGGAAATCCCAGTCATAGGAGTCGAGTCCATGCATGCTACGATCACGGTATGAATTTGAAGGCAAAATATTTTTGTGCAGATGTTAGATGAGGTCTTTCCCTGTCCATAATGCTAAATTGAGGAGGTAAAATAGAAATATAAATAGTAAACAGAAGAGAAATGTATAATCATCACCCATTTTCGGCCCAGAATCTTTTTCATGGAAATCCCAGTCATATGAGTCAAGTCCGTGCATGCTACGATCACGGTATGAATTTGAAGGCAAAATATTTTTGTGCAGATCTTAGATTAGGTCTTTCCCTGTCCATAATGCTAAATTTAGGAGGTAAAATAGAAATATAAATAGGAAACAGAAGAGAAATGTACAGTGATCACCCATTTTCGGCCCAGAATCTTTTTCATGGAAATCCCAGTCATATGAGTCGTGTCCATGCATGCTAAAATCACGGTATGAATTTGAAGGCAAAATATTTTTGTGCAGATCTTAGATTAGGTCTTTCCCTATCCATATTGCTAAATTGAGGAAGTAAAGTAGAAATATAAATCGGAAACAGAAGAGAAATGTACAGTGTTCACCCATTTTCGGCCCACAATCTTTTTCATGGAAATCCCAGTCATATGAGTCGAATCCATGCATGCTACGATCACGGTATGAATTTGAAGGTAAAATATTTTTGTGCAGATCTTAGATTAGGTCTTTCCCTGTCCATAATGCAAAATTGAGGAGGTAAAATAGAAATATAAATAAGAAACAGAAGAGAAATGTACAGTGACCACCCATTTTCGGCCCACAATCTTTTTCATGGAAATCCCAGTCATATGAGTCGAGTCCATGCATGCTACGATCACGGTATAAAATTTGAAGGAAAAATATTTTTGTGCAGATGTTAGATGAGGTCTTTCCCTGTCCATAATGCTAAATTGAGGAGGTAAAATATAAATATAAATAGGAAACAGAAGAGAAATGTACAGTGATCACCCATTTTCGGCCCACAATCTTTTTCATGGAAATCCCAGTCATATGAGTCGAGTCCATGCATGCTACGATCACGGTATGAATTTGAAGGCAAAATATTTTTGTGCAGATGTTAGATGAGGTCTTTCCCTGTCCATAATGCTAAATTGAGGAGGTAAAATAGAAATATAAATAGGAAACAGAAGAGAAATGTACAGTGATCTCCCATTTTCGGCCCACAATCTTTTTCATGGAAATCCCAGTCATATGAGTCGAGTCCATGCATGCTACGATCACGGTATGAATTTGAAGGCAAAATATTTTTGTGCAGATTTTAAATTAGGTCTTTCCCTGTCCATAATGCTAAATTGAGGAGGTAAAATAGAAATATAAATAGAAAACAGAAGAGAAATGTACAGTGATCACCCATTTTCGGCCCACTATCTTTTTCATGGAAATCCCAGTCATATGAGTCGAGTCCATGCATGCTACGATCACGGTATGAATTTGAAGGCAAAATATTTCTGTGCAGATCGTAGATTAGGTCTTTCCCTGTCCATAATGCTAAATTGAGGAGGTAAAATATAAATATAAATAGGAAACAGAAGAGAAATGTACAGTGATCACCCATTTTCGGCCCAGAATCTTTTTCATGGAAATCCCAGTCATATGAGTCGTGTCCATGCATGCTACAATCACGGTATGAATTTGAAGGCAAAATATTTTTGTGCAGATCTTAGATTAGGTCTTTCCCTGTCCATAATGCTAAATTGAGGAAGTAAAGTAGAAATATAAATCGGAAACAGAAGAGAAATGTACAGTGTTCACCCATTTTCGGCCCACAATCTTTTTCATGGAAATCCCAGTCATATGAGTCGAATCCATGCATGCTACGATCACGGTATGAATTTGAAGGCAAAATATTTTTGTGCAGATCTTAGATTAGGTCTTTCCCTGTCCATAATGCAAAATTGAGGAGGTAAAATAGAAATATAAATAAGAAACAGAAGAGAAATGTACAGTGACCACCCATTTTCGGCCCACAATCTTTTTCATGGAAATCCCAGTCATATGAGTCGAGTCCATGCATGCTACGATCACGGTATAAAATTTGAAGGAAAAATATTTTTGTGCAGATGTTAGATGAGGTATTTCCCTGTCCATAATGCTAAATTGAGGAGGTAAAATATAAATATAAATAGGAAACAGAAGAGAAATGTACAGTGATCACCCATTTTCGGCCCACAATCTTTTTCATGGAAATCCCAGTCATATGAGTCGAGTCCATGCATGCTACGATCACGGTATGAATTTGAAGGCAAAATATTTTTGTGCTGATGTTAGATGAGGTCTTTCCCTGTACATAATGCTAAATTGAGGAGGTAAAATAGAAATATAAATAGTAAACAGAAGAGAAATGTATACTGATCACCCATTTTCGGCCCAGAATCTTTTTCATGGAAATCCCAGTCATATGAGTCGAGTCCATGCATGCTACGATCACGGTATGAATTTGAAGGCAAAATATTTTTGTGCAGATCTTAGATTAGGTCTTTCCCTGTCCATAATGCTAAATTGAGGAGGTAAAATAGAAATATAAATAGGAAACAGAAGAGAAATGTACAGTGATCACCCATTTTCGGCCCACTATCTTTTTCATGGAAATCCCAGTCATATGAGTCGAGTCCATGCATGCTACGATCACGGTATGAATTTGAAGGCAAAATATTTTTGTGCAGATCTTAGATTCGGTCTTTCCCTGTCCATAATGCTAAATTGAGGAGGTAAAATAGAAATATAAATAGGAAACAGAAGAGAAATGTACAGTGATCACCCATTTTCGGCCCACAATCTTTTTCATGGAAATCCCAGTCATATGAGTCGAGTCCATGCATGCTACGATCATGGTATGAATTTGAAGGCAAAATATTTTTGTGCAGATTTTAGATTAGGTCTTTCCCTGTCCATAATGCTAAATTGAGGAGGTAAAATAGGAATATAAATAGGAAACAGAAGAGAAATGTACAGTGATCACCCATTTTCGGCCCACAATCTTTTTCATGGAAATCCCAGTCATATGAGTCGAGTCCATGCATGCTACAATCAGGTTATGAATTTGAAGGCAAAATATTTTTGTGCAGATCTTAGATTAGGTCTTTCCCTGTCCATAATGCTAAATTGAGGAGGTAAAATATAAATATAAATAGGAAACAGAAGAGAAATGTACAGTGATCACCCATTTTCGGCCCACAATCTTTTTCATGGAAATCCCAGTCATATGAGTCGTGTCCATGCATGCTACAATCACGGTATGAATTTGAAGGCAAAATATTTTTGTGCAGATCTTAGATTAGGTCTTTCCCTGTCCATAATGCTAAATTGAGGAGGTAAAATAGAAATATAAATAGGAAACAGAAGAGAAATGTACAGTGATCACCCATTTTCGGCCCACTATCTTTTTCATGGAAATCCCAGTCATATGAGTCGAGTCCATGCATGCTACGATCACGGTATGTATTTGAAGGAAAAATATTTTTTTGCAGATCTTAGATTAGGTCTTTCCCTGTCCATAATGCGAAATTGAGGAGGTAAAATAGAAATATAAATAGGAAACAGAAGAGAAATGTACAGTGATCACCCATTTTCGGCCCACAATCTTTTTCATGGAAATCCCAGTCATATGAGTCGAGTCCATGCATGCTACGATCACGGTATGAATTTGAAGGCAAAATATTTTTCTGCAGATCTTAGATTAGGTCTTTCCCTGTCCATAATGCTAAATTGAGGAGGTAAAATAGAAATATAAATAGGAAACAGAAGAGAAATGTAAAGTGATCACCCATTTTCGGCCCACAATCTTTTTCATGGAAATCCCAGTCATATGAGTTGAGTCCATGCATGCTACGATTACGGTATGAATTTGAAGGCAAAATATTTTTGTGCAGATGTTAGATGAGGTCTTTCCCTGTCCATAATGCTAAATTGAGGAGGTAAAATAGAAATATAAATAGTAAACAGAAGAGAAATGTACAGTGTTCACCCATTTTCGGCCCACAATCATTTACATGGAAATCCCAGTCATATGAGTCGAATCCATGCATGCTACGATCACGGTATGAATTTGAAGGCAAAATATTTTTGTGCAGATCTTAGATTAGGTCTTTCCCTGTCCATAATGCTAAATTGAGGAAGTAAAGTAGAAATATAAATCGGAAACAGAAGAGAAATGTACAGTGTTCACCCATTTTCGGCCCACAATCTTTTTCATGGAAATCCCAGTCATATGAGTCTAATCCATGCATGCTACGATCACGGTATGAATTTGAAGGCAAAATATTTTTGTGCAGATCTTAGATTAGGTCTTTCCCTGTCCATAATGCAAAATTGAGGAGGTAAAATAGAAATATAAATAGGAAACAGAAGAGAAATGTACAGTGATCACCCATTTTCGGCCCACAATCTTTTTCATGGAAATCCCAGTCATATGAGTCGAGTCCATGCATGCTACGATCACGGTATGAATTTGAAGGCAAAATATTTTTGTGCAGATCTTAGATTCGGTCTTTCCCTGTCCATAATGCGAAATTGAGGAGGTAAAATATAAATATAAATAGGAAACAGAAGAGAAATGTACAGTGATCACCCATTTTCGGCCCACAATCTTTTTCATGGAAATCCCAGTCATATGAGTCGAGTCCATGCATGCTACGATCACGGTATGAATTTGAAGGCAAAATATTTTTCTGCAGATGTTAGATGGGGTCTTTCCCTGTCCATAATGCTAAATTGAGGAGGTAAAATAGAAATATAAATAGTAAACAGAAGAGAAATGTATGATCATCACCCATTTTCGGCCCAGAATCTTTTTCATGGAAATCCCAGTCATATGAGTCAAGTCCGTGCATGCTACGATCACGGTATGAATTTGAAGGCAAAATATTTTTGTGCAGATCTTAGATTAGGTCTTTCCCTGTCCATAATGCTAAATTTAGTAGGTAAAATAGAAATATAAATAGGAAACAGAAGACAAATGTACAGTGATCACCCATTTTCGGCCCAGAATCTTTTTCATGGAAATCCCAGTCATATGAGTCGAGTCCATGCATGCTACGATCACAGTATGAATTTGAAGGCAAAATATTTTTGTGCAGATCTTAGATTAGGTCTTTCCCTGTCCATAATGCTAAATTGAGGAGGTAAAATAGAAATATAAATAGGAAACAGAATAGAAATGTACAGTGATCACCCATTTTCGGCCCACTATCTTTTTCATGGAAATCCCAGTCATATGAGTCGAGTCCATGCATGCTACGATCATGGTATGAATTTGAAGGCAAAATATTTTTGTGCAGATTTTAGATTACGTCTTTCCCTGTCCATAATGCTAAATTGAGGAGGTAAAATAGAAATATAAATAGGAAACAGAAGAGAAATGTACAGTGATCACCCATTTTCGGCCCACTATCTTTTTCATGGAAATCCCAGTCATATGAGTCGAGTCCATGCATGCTACGATCACGGTATGTATTTGAAGGAAAAATATTTCTTTGCAGATCTTAGATTAGGTCTTTCCCTGTCCATAATGCGAAATTGAGGAGGTAAAATAGAAATATAAATAGGAAACAGAAGAGAAATGTACAGTGATCACCCATTTTCGGCCCACAATCTTTTTCATGGAAATCCCAGTCATATGAGTCGAGTCCATGCATGCTACGATCACGGTATAAAATTTGAAGGAAAAATATTTTTGTGCAGATGTTAGATGAGGTATTTCCCTGTCCATAATGCTAAATTGAGGAGGTAAAATATAAATATAAATAGGAAACAGAAGAGAAATGTACAGTGATCACCCATTTTCGGCCCACAATCTTTTTCATGGAAATCCCAGTCATATGAGTCGAGTCCATGCATGCTACGATCACGGTATGAATTTGAAGGCAAAATATTTTTGTGCAGATGTTAGATGAGGTCTTTCCCTGTACATAATGCTAAATTGAGGAGGTAAAATAGAAATATAAATAGTAAACAGAAGAGAAATGTATAGTGATCACCCATTTTCGGCCCAGAATCTTTTTCATGGAAATCCCAGTCATATGAGTCGAGTCCATGCATGCTACGATCACAGTATGAATTTGAAGGCAAAATATTTTTGTGCAGATCTTAGATTAGGTCTTTCCCTGTCCATAATGCTAAATTGAGGAGGTAAAATAGAAATATAAATAGGAAACAGAATAGAAATGTACAGTGATCACCCATTTTCGGCCCACTATCTTTTTCATGGAAATCCCAGTCATATGAGTCGAGTCCATGCATGCTACGATCATGGTATGAATTTGAAGGCAAAATATTTTTGTGCAGATTTTAGATTAGGTCTTTCCCTGTCCATAATGTTAAATTGAGGAGGTAAAATAGAAATATAAATAGGAAACAGAAGAGAAATGTACAGTGATCACCCATTTTCGGCCCACTATCTTTTTCATGGAAATCCCAGTCATATGAGTCGAGTCCATGCATGCTACGATCACGGTATGTATTTGAAGGAAAAATATTTCTTTGCAGATCTTAGATTAGGTCTTTCCCTGTCCATAATGCGAAATTGAGGAGGTAAAATAGAAATATAAATAGGAAACAGAAGAGAAATGTACAGTGATCACCCATTTTCGGCCCACAATCTTTTTCATGGAAATCCCAGTCATATGAGTCGAGTCCATGCATGCTACGATCACGGTATGAATTTGAAGGCAAAATATTTTTCTGCAGATCTTAGATTAGGTCTTTCCCTGTCCATAATGCTAAATTGAGGAGGTAAAATAGAAATATAAATAGGAAACAGAAGAGAAATGTAAAGTGATCACCCATTTTCGGCCCACACTCTTTTTCATGGAAATCCCAGTCATATGAGTTGAGTCCATGCATGCTACGATTACGGTATGAATTTGAAGGCAAAATATTTTTGTGCAGATGTTAGATGAGGTCTTTCCCTGTCCATAATGCTAAATTGAGGAGGTAAAATAGAAATATAAATAGTAAACAGAAGAGAAATGTACAGTGATCACCCATTTTCGGCCCACAATCTTTTTCCTGGAAATCCCAGTCATATGAGTCGAGTCCATGCATGCTACGATCACGGTATGAATTTGAAGGCAAAATATTTTTCTGCAGATGTTAGATGAGGTCTTTCCCTGTCCATAATGCTAAATTGAGGAGGTAAAATATAAATATAAATAGGAAACAGAAGAGAAATATACAGTGATCACCCATTTTCGGCCCACAATCTTTTTCATGGAAACCCCAGTCATATGAGTCGAGTCCATGCATGCTACGATCACGGTATGAATTTGAAGCCAAAATATTTTTGTGCAGGTGTTAGATGAGGTCTTTCCCTGTCCATAATGCTAAATTGAGGAGGTAAAATAGAAATATAAATAGTAAACAGAAGAGAAATGTACAGTGATCACCCATTTTCGGCCCACAATCTTTTTCCTGGAAATCCCAGTCATATGAGTCGAGTCCATGCATGCTACGATCACGGTATGAATTTGAAGGCAAAATATTTTTCTGCAGATCTTAGATTAGGTCTTTCCCTATCCATAATGCTAAATTGAGGAGGTAAAATAGAAATATCAATAGGAAACAGAAGAGAAATGTAAAGTTATCACCCATTTTCGGCCCACAATCTTTTTCATGGAAATCCCAGTCATATGAGTTGAGTCCATGCATGCTACGATCACAGTATGAATTTGAAGGCAAAATATTTTTGTGCAGATGTTAGATGAGGTCTTTCCCTGTCCATAATGCTAAATTGAGGAGGTAAAATATAAATATAAATAGGAAACAGAAGAGAAATGTACAGTGATCACCCATTTTCGGCCCACAATCTTTTTCATGGAAACCCCAGTCATATGAGTCGAGTCCATGCATGCTCCGATCACGGTATGAATTTGAAGGCAAAATATTTTTGTGCAGATGTTAGATGAGGTCTTTCCCTGTCCATAATGCTAAATTGAGGAGGTAAAATAGAAATATAAATAGTAAACAGAAGAGAAATGTACAGTGATCACCCATTTTCGGCCCACAATCTTTTTCCTGGAAATCCCAGTCATATGAGTCGAGTCCATGCATGCTACGATCATGGTATGAATTTGAAGGCAAAATATTTTTGTCCAGATCTTAGATTAGGTCTTTCCCTGTCCATAATGCTAAATTGAGGAGGTAAAATATAAATATAAATAGGAAACAGAAGAGAAATGTACAGTGATCACCCATTTTCGGCCCACAATCTTTTTCATGGAAATCCCAGTCATATGAGTCGAGTCCATGCATGCTACTATCACGGTATAAATTTGAAGGCAAAATATTTTTGTGCAGATGTTAGATGAGGTCTTTCCCTGTACATAATGCTAAATTGAGGAGGTAAAATAGAAATATAAATAGTAAACAGAAGAGAAATGTATAGTGATCACCCATTTTCGGCCCAGAATCTTTTTCATGGAAATCCCAGTCATATGAGTCGAGTCCATGCATGCTACGATCACGGTATGAATTTGAAGGCAAAATATTTTTGTGCAGATCTTAGATTAGGTCTTTCCCTGTCCATAATGCTAAATTGAGGAGGTAAAATAGAAATATAAATAGGAAACAGAAGAGAAATGTACAGTGATCACCCATTTTCGGCCCACTATCTTTTTCATGGAAATCCCAGTCATATGAGTCGAGTCCATGCATGCTACGATCACGGTATGTATTTGAAGGAAAAATATTTTTTTGCAGATCTTAGATTAGGTCTTTCCCTGTCCATAATGCGAAATTGAGGAGGTAAAATAGAAATATAAATAGGAAACAGAAGAGAAATGTACAGTGATCACCCATTTTCGGCCCACAATCTTTTTCATGGAAATCCCAGTCATATGAATCGAGTCCATGCATGCTACGATCACGGTATGAATTTGAAGGCAAAATATTTTTCTGCAGATCTTAGATTAGGTCTTTCCCTGTCCATAATGCTAAATTGAGGAGGTAAAATATAAATATAAATAGGAAACAGAAGAGAAATGTAAAGTGTTCACCCATTTTCGGCCTACAATCTTTTTCATGGAAATCCCAGTCACATGAGTTGAGTCCATGCATGCTACGATCACAGTATGAATTTGAAGGCAAAATATTTTTGTGCAGATGTTAGATTAGGTCTTTCCCTGTCCATAATGCTAAATTGAGGAGGTAAAATATAAATATAAATAGGAAACAGAAGAGAAATATACAGTGATCACCCATTTTCGGCCCACAATCTTTTTCATGGAAACCCCAGTCATATGAGTCGAGTCCATGCATGCTACGATCACGGTATGAATTTGAAGGCAAAATATTTTTGTGCAGATGTTAGATGAGGTCTTTCCCTGTCCATAATGCTAAATTGAGGAGGTAAAATATAAATATAAATAGTAAACAGTAGAGAAATGTACAGTGATCACCCATTTTCGGCCCACAATCTTTTTCCTGGAAATCCCTGTCATATGAGTCGAGTCCATGCATGCTACGATCACGGTATGTATTTGAAGGAAAAATATTTTTTTGCAGATCTTAGATTAGGTCTTTCCCTGTCCATAATGCTAAATTGAGGAGGTAAAATAGAAATATAAATAGGAAACAGAAGAGAAATGTACAGTGATCACCCATTTTCGGCCCAGAATCTTTTTCATGGAAATCCCAGTTATATGAGTTGAGTCGATGCATGCTACGATCACGGTATGAATTTGAAGGCAAAATATTTTTGTGCAGATCTTAGATTAGGTCTTTCCCTGTCCATAATGCTAAATTGAGGAGGTAAAATAGAAATAGAAATAGGAAACAGAAGAGAAATGTAAAGTGATCACCCATTTTCGGACCACAATCTTTTTCATGGAAATCCCAGTCATATGAGTTGAGTCCATGCATGCTACGCTCACAGTATGAATTTGAAGGCAAAATATTTTTGTGCAGATGTTAGATGAGGTCTTTCCCTGTCCATAATGCTAAATTGAGGAGGTAAAATAGAAATATAAATAGTAAACAGAAGAGAAATGTACAGTGATCACCCATTTTCGGCCCACAATCTTTTTCATGGAAATCCCAGTCATATGAGTCGAGTCCATGCATGCTACGATCACGGTATGAATTTGATGGAAAAATATTTTTGTGCAGATCTGAGATTATGTCTTTCCCTGTCCATAATGCTAAATTGAAGAGGTAAAATATAAATATAAATAGTAAACAGAAGAGAAATGTATAGTGATCACCCATTTTCGGCCCAGAATCTTTTTCATGGAAATCCCAGTCATATGAGTCGAGTCCATGCATGCTACGATCACGGTATGAATTTGAAGGCAAAATATTTTTGTGCAGATCTTAGATGAGGTATTTCCCTGTCCATAATGCTAAATTGAGGAGGTAAAATATAAATATAAATAGGAAACAGAAGAGAAATGTACAGTGATCACCCATTTTCGGCCCACAATCTTTTTCATGGAAATCCCAGTCATATGAGTCGAGTCCATGCATGCTACGATCACGGTATGAATTTGAAGGCAAAATATTTTTGTGCAGATTTTAGATTAGGTCTTTCCCTGTACATAATGCTAAATTGAGGAGGTACAATAGAAATATAAATAGTAAACAGAAGAGAAATGTATAGTGATCACCCATTTTCGGCCCAGAATCTTTTTCATGGAAATCCCAGTCATATGAGTCGAGTCCATGCATGCTACGATCACGGTATGAATTTGAAGGAAAAATATTTTTGTGCAGATCTTAGATTAGGTCTTTCCCTATCCACAATGCTAAATTGAGGAGGTAAAATATAAATATAAATAGGAAACAGAAGAGAAATGTACAGTGATCACCCATTTTCGGCCCAGAATCTTTTTCATGGAAATCCCAGTCATATGAGTCGTGTCCATGCATGCTACGATCACGGTATGTATTTAAAGGAAAAATATTTTTTTGCAGATCTTAGATAAGGTCTTTCCCTGTCCATAATGCTAAATTGAGGAAGTAAAGTAGAAATATAAATAGGAAACAGAAGAGAAATGTACAGTGTTCACCCATTTTCGGCCCACAATCTTTTTCATGGAAATCCCAGTCATATGAGTCGAATCCATGCATGCTACGATCACAGTATGAATTTGAAGGCAAAATATTTTTGTGCAGATCTTAGATTAGGTCTTTCCCTGTCCATAATGCTAAATTGAGGAGGTAAAATAGAAATATAAATAGGAAACAGAAGAGAAATGTACAGTGATCACCCATTTTGGGCCCACAATCTTTTTCATGGAAATCCCAGTCATATGAGTCGAGTCCATGCATGCTACGATCACGGTATGAATTTGAAGGAAAAATATTTTTGTGCAGATGTTAGATGAGGTATTTCCCTGTCCATAATGCTAAATTGAGGAGGTAAAATATAAATATAAATAGGAAACAGAAGAGAAATGTACAGTGATCACCCATTTTCGGCCCACAATCTTTTTCATGGAAATCCCAGTCATATGAGTCGAGTCCATGCATGCTACGATCACGGTATGAATTTGAAGGCAAAATATTTTTGTGCAGATGTTAGATGAGGTCTTTCCCTGTCCATAATGCTAAATTGAGGAGGTAAAATAGAAATATAAATAGTAAACAGAAGAGAAATGTATAGTGATCACCCATTTTCGGCCCACAATCTTTTTCATGGAAATCCCAGTCATATGAGTCGAGTCCATGCATGCTACGATCACGGTATGAATTTGAAGGCAAAATATTTTTGTGCAGATATTAGATGAGGTCTTTCCCTGTCCATAATGCTAAATTGAAGAGGTAAAATATAAATATAAATAGTAAACAGAAGAGAAATGTATAGTGATCACCCATTTTCGGCCCACAATCTTTTTCATGGAAATCCGAGTCATATGAGTCGAGTCCATGCATGCTACGATCACGGTATGAATTTGAAGGCAAAATATTTTTGTGCAGATCTTAGATCAGGTCTTTCCCTGTCCATAATGCTAAATTGAGAAGGTAAAATATAAATATAAATAGGAAACAGAAGAGAAATGTACATTGATCACCCATTTTCGGCCCAGAATCTTTTTCATGGAAATCCCAGTCATATGAGTCGAGTCCATGCATGCTACGATCACGGTATGAATTTGAAGGCAAAATATTTTTGTGCAGATCTTAGATGAGGTCTTTCCCTGTAAATATTGCTAAATTGAGGAGGGAAAATATAAATATAAATAGGAAACAGAAGAGAAATGTACAGTGATCACCCATTTTCGGCCCAGAATCTTTTTATGGAAATCCCAGACATATGAGTTGCGTCCATGCATGCTACGATCACTGTATGAATTTGAAGGCAAAATATTTTTGTGCAGATCTTAGATGAGGTCTTTCTCTGTCCATAATGCTAAATTGAGGAGGTAAAATATAAATATAAATAGGAAACAGAAGAGAAATGTACAGTGATCACCCATTTTCGGCCCACAATCTTTTTCATGCAAATCCCAGTCATATGAGTTGAGTCCATGCATGCTACGATCACGGTATGAATTTGAAGGCAAAATATTTTTGTGCAGATCTTAGATTAGGTCTTTCCCTGTCCATAATGCTAAATTGAGGAGGTAAAATATAAATATAAATAGGAAACAGGAGAGAAATGTACAGTGATCACCCATTTTCGGCCCACAATCTTTTTCATGGAAATCCCAGTCATATGAGTCGAGTCCATGCATGCTACGATCACGGTATGAATTTGAAGGAAAAATATTTTTGTGCAGATCTTAGATTAGGTCTTTCCCTGTCCATAATGCTAAATTGAGGAGATAAAATAGAAATATAAATAGGAAACAGAAGAGAAATGTACAGTGATCACCCATTTTCGGCCCACAATCTTTTTCATGGAAATCCCAGTCATATGAGTCGAGTCCATGCATGCTACGATCACGGTATGAATTTGAAGGAAAAATATTTTTGTGCAGATCTTAGATTAGGTCTTTCCCTGTCCATAATGCTAAATTGAGGAGGTAAAATACAAATATAAATAGGAAACAGAAGAGAAATGTACAGTGATCACCCATTTTCGGCCCACAATCTTTTTCATGGAAATCCCAGTCATATGAGTCGAGTCCATGCATGCTACGATCACGGTATGAATTTGAAGGCAAAATATTTTTGTTTTTTGTGCAGATCTTAGATTAGGTCTTTCCCTCTCCATAATGCGAAATTGAGGAGGTAAAATAGAAATATAAATAGGAAACAGAAGAGAAATGTACCGTGATCACCCATTTTCGGCCCACAATCTTTTTCATGGAAATCCCAGTCATATGAGTCGAGTCCATGCATGCTACGATCACGGTATGAATTTGAAGGCAAAATATTTTTGTGCAGATCTTAGATTAGATCTTTCCCTGTCCATAATGCGAAATTGAGGAGGTAAAATATAAATATAAATAGGAAACAGAAGAGAAATGTACAGTGATCACCCATTTTCGGCCCACAATCTTTTTCATGGAAATCACAGTCATATGAGTCGAGTCCATGCATGCTACGATCACGGTATGAATTTGAAGGCAAAATATTTTTGTGCAGATCTTAGATTAGGTCTTTCCCTCTCCATAATGTGAAATTGAGGAGGTAAAATAGAAATATAAATAGGAAACAGAAGAGAAATGTACAGTGGTCACCCATTTTCGGCCCACAACCTTTTTCATGGAAATCCCAGTCATATGAGTCGAGTCCATTCATGCTACGATCACGGTATGAATTTGAAGGCAAAATGTTTTTGTGCAGATCTTAGATTAGGTCTTTCCCTGTCCATAATGCTAAATTGAGGAGGTAAAATATAAATGTAAATAGGAAACAGAAGAGAAATGTACAGTGATCACCCGTTTTCGGCCCACAATCTTTTTCATGGAAATCCCAGTCATATGAGTCGAGTCCATGCATGCTACGATCACGGTATGAATTTGAAGGCAAAATATTTTTGTGCAGAGCTCAGATTAGGTCTTTCCCTGTCCATAATGCTAAATTGAGGAGGTAAAATATAAATATAAGTAGGAAACAGAAGAGAAATGTACAGTGATCACCCATTTTCGGCCAACAATATTTTTCATGGAAATCCCAGTCATATGAGTCGAGTCCATCCATGCTACTATCACGGTATGAAGTTGAAGGTAAAATATTTTTGTGCAGAGCTTAGATTAGGTCTTTCCCTGGCCATATTGCTAAATGGAGGAGGTAAAATATAAATATTAATTGGAAACAGAAAAGAAATGTACAGTGATCACCCATTTACGGCCCACAACCATTTTCATGGAAATCCCAGTCATATGAGTCGAGTCCATGCATGCTACGATCACGGTATGAATTTGAAGGCAAAATATTTTTGTTTTTTGTGCAGATCTTAGATTAGGTCTTTCCCTCTCCATAATGCGAAATTGAGGAAGTAAAATAGAAATATAAATAGGAAACAGAAGAGAAATGTACAGTGATCACCCATTTTCGGCCCACAATCTTTTTCATGGAAATCACAGTCATATGAGTCGAGTCCATGCATGCTACGATCACGGTATGAATTTGAAGGCAAAATATTTTTGTGCAGATCTTAGATTAGGTCTTTCCCTCTCCATAATGTGAAATTGAGGAGGTAAAATATAAATATAAATAGGAAACAGAAGAGAAATGTATAGTGGTCACCCATTTTCGGCCCACAACCTTTTTCATGGAAATCCCAGTCATATGAGTCGAGTCCATTCATGCTACGATCACGGTATGAATTTGAAGGCAAAATGTTTTTGTGCAGATCTTAGATTAGGTCTTTCCCTGTCCATAATGCTAAACTGAGGAGGTAAAATATAAATGTAAATAGGAAACAGAAAAGAAATGTACAGTGATCACCCATTTTCGGCCCACAATCTTTTTCATGGAAATCCCAGTCATATGAGTCGAGTCCATGCATGCTACGATCACGGTATGAATTTGAAGGCAAAATATTTTTGTGCAGAGCTCAGATTAGGTCTTTCCCTGTCCATAATGCTAAATTGAGGAGGTAAAATATAAATATAAGTAGGAAACAGAAGAGAAATGTACAGTGATCACCCATTTTCGGCCAACAATATTTTTCATGGAAATCCCAGTCATATGAGTCGAGTCCATCCATGCTACTATCACGGCATGAAGTTGAAGGTAAAATATTTTTGTGCAGAGCTTAGATTAGGTCTTTCCCTGGCCATATTGCTAAATGGAGGAGGTAAAATATAAATATTAATTGGAAACAGAAAAGAAATGTACAGTGATCACCCATTTACGGCCCACAACCATTTTCATGGAAATCCCAGTCATATGAGTCGAGTCCATGCATGCTACGATCACGGTATGAATTTGAAGGCAAAATATTTTTGTGCAGATCTTAGATGAGGTCTTTCCCTGTAAATATTGCTAAATTGAGGAGGGAAAATATAAATATAAATAGGAAACAGAAGAGAAATGTACAGTGATCACCCATTTTCGGCCCAGAATCTTTTTCATGGAAATCCCAGACATATGAGTTGCGTCCATGCATGCTACGATCACTGTATGAATTTGAAGGCAAAATATTTTTGTGCAGATCTTAGATGAGGTCTTTCCCTGTCCATAATGCTAAATTGAGGAGGCAAAATATAAATATAAATAGGAAACAGAAGAGAAATGTACAGTGATCACCCATTTTCGGCCCACAATCTTTTTCATGCAAATCCGAGTCATATGAGTTGAGTCCATGCATGCTACGATCACGGTATGAATTTGAAGGCAAAATATTTTTGTGCAGATCTTAGATTAGGTCTTTCCCTGTCCATAATGCTAAATTGAGGAGGTAAAATATAAATATAAATAGGAAACAGAAGTGAAATGTACAGTGATCACCCATTTTAAGCCCACAATCTTTTTCATGGAAATCCCAGTCATATGAGTCGAGTCCATGCATGCTACGATCACGGTATGAATTTGAAGGAAAAATATTTTTGTGCAGATCTTAGATTAGGTCTTTCCCTGTCCATAATGCTAAATTGAGGAGATAAAATAGAAATATAAATAGGAAACAGAAGAGAAATGTACAGTGATCACCCATTTTCGGCCCACAATCTTTTTCATGGAAATCCCAGTCATATGAGTCGAGTCCATGCATGCTACGATCACGGTATGAATTTGAAGGAAAAATATTTTTGTGCAGATCTTAGATTAGGTCTTTCCCTGTCCATAATGCTAAATTGAGGAGGTAAAATACAAATATAAATAGGAAACAGACGAGAAATGTACAGTGATCACCCATTTTCGGCCCACAATCTTTTTCATGGAAATCCCAGTCATATGAGTCGAGTCCATGCATGCTACGATCACGGTATGAATTTGAAGGCAAAATATTTTTGTTTTTTGTGCAGATCTTAGATTAGGTCTTTCCCTCTCCATAATGCGAAATTGAGGAGGTAAAATAGAAATATAAATAGGAAACAGAAGAGAAATGTACCGTGATCACCCATTTTCGGCCCACAATCTTTTTCATGGAAATCCCAGTCATATGAGTCGAGTCCATGCATGCTACGATCACGGTATGAATTTGAAGGCAAAATATTTTTGTGCAGATCTTAGATTAGGTCTTTCACTGTCCACAATGGTAAATTGAGGAGGTAAAATAGAAATATGAATAGGAAACAGAAGAGAAATGTACAGTGATCACCCATTTTCGGCCCACAATCTTTTTCATGGAAATCCCAGTCATATGAGTCGAGTCCATGCATGCTACGATCACGGTATGAATTTGAAGGCAAAATATTTTTGTTTTTTGTGCAGATCTTAGATTAGGTCTTTCCCTGTCCATAATGCGAAATTGAGGAGATAAAATATAAATATAAATAGGAAACAGAAGAGAAATGTACAGTGATCACCCATTTTCGGCCCACAAACTTTTCATGGAAATCACAGTCATATGAGTCGAGTCCATGCATGCTACGATCACGGTATGAATTTGAAGGCAAAATATTTTTGTTTTTTGTGCAGATCTCAAATTAGGTCTTTCCCTCTCCATAATGTGAAATTGAGGAGCTAAAATAGAAATATAAATAGGAAACAGAAGAGAAATGTACAGTGATCACCCATTTTCGGCCCACAACCTTTTTCATGGAAATCCCAGTCATATGAGTCGAGTCCATTCATGCTACGATCACGGTATGAATTTGAAGGCAAAATGTTTTTGTGCAGATCTTAGATTAGGTCTTTCCCTGTCCATAATGCTAAATTGAGGAGGTAAAATATAAATATAAATAGGAAACAGAAGAGAAATGTACAGTGATCATCCATTTTCGGCCCACAATCTTTTTCATGGAAATCCCAGTCATATGAGTCGAGTCCATGCATGCTACGATCACGGTATGAATTTGAAGGCAAAATATTTTTGTGCAGAGCTCAGATTAGGTCTTTCCCTGTCCATAATGCTAAATTGAGTAGGTAAAATATAAATATAAGTAGGAAACAGAAGAGAAATGTACAGTGATCACCCATTTTCGGCCAACAATATTTTTAATGGAAATCCCAGTCATATGAGTCGAGTCCATCCATGCTACTATCACGGTATGAAGTTGAAGGTAAAATATTTTTGTGCAGAGCTTAGATTAGGTCTTTCCCTGGCCATATTGCTAAATGGAGGAGGTAAAATATAAATATTAATTGGAAACAGAAGAGAAATGTACAGTGATCACCCATTTTCGGCCCACTATCTTTTTCATGGAAATCCCAGTCATATGAGTCGAGTCCATGCATGCTACGATCACGGTATGAATTTGAAGGCAAAATATTTTTGTGCAGATCTTAGATTAGGTCTTTCCCTGTCCATAATGCTAAATTGAGGAGGTAAAATATAAATATAAATAGGAAACAGAAGAGAAATGTACAGTGATCACCCATTTTCGGCCCAGAATCTTTTTCATGGAAATCCCAGTCATATGAGTCGAGTCCATGCATGCTACGATCACGGTATGAATTTGAAGGCAAAATATTTTTGTGCAGATTTTAGATTAGGTCTTTCCCTGTCCATAATGCTAAATTGAGGAGGTAAAATAGAAATATAAATAGGAAACAGAAGAGAAATGTACAGTGATCACCCCTTTTCGGCCCACTATCTTTTTCATGGAAATCCCAGTCATATGAGTCGAGTCCATGCATGCTACGATCACGGTATGAATTTGAAGGCAAAATATTTTTGTGCAGATCTTAGATTAGGTCTTTCCCTGTCCATAATGCTAAATTGAGGAGGTAAAATATAAATATAAATAGGAAACAGAAGAGAAATGTCCAGTGATCACCCATTTTCGGCCCAGAATCTTTTTCATGGAAATCCCAGTCATATGAGTCGTGTCCATGCATGCTACGATCACGGTATGAATTTGTAGGCAAAATATTTTTGTGCAGATCTTAGATAAGGTCTTTCCCTGTCCATAATGCTAAATTGAGGAAGTAAAGTAGAAATATAAATAGGAAACAGAAGAGAAATGTACAGTGTTCACCCATTTTCGGCCCACAATCTTTTTCATGGAAATCCCAGTCATATGAGTTGAATCCATGCATTCTACGATCACAGTATGAATTTGAAGGAAAAATATTTTTGTGCAGATGTTAGATGAGGTATTTCCCTGTCCATAAGGCTAAATTGAGGAGGTAAAATATAAATATAAATAGGAAACAGAAGAGAAATGTACAGTGATCACCCATTTTCGGCCCACAATATTTATCATGGAAATCCCAGTCATATGAGTCGAGTCCATGCATGCTACGATCACGGTATGAATTTGAAGGCAAAATATTTTTGTGCAGATGTTAGATGAGGTCTTTCCCTGTCCATAATGCTAAATTGAGGAGGTAAAATAGAAATATAAATAGTAAACAGAAGAGAAATGTATAGTGATCACCCATTTTCGGCCCACAATCTTTTTCATGGAAATCCCAGTCATATGAGTCGAGTCCATGCATGCTACGATCACGGTATGAATTTGAAGGCAAAATATTTTTGTGCAGATGTTAGATGAGTTCTTTCCCTGTCCATAATGCTAAATTGAGGAGGTAAAATATAAATATAAATAGTAAACAGAAGAGAAATGTATAGTGATCACCCATTTTCGGCCCACAATCTTTTTCATGGAAATCCCAGTCATATGAGTCGAGTCCATGCATGCTACGATCACGGTATGAATTTGAAGGCAAAATATTTTTGTGCAGATCTTAGATCAGGTCTTTCCCTGTCCATAATGCTAAATTGAGGAGGTAAGATATAAATATAAATAGGAAACAGAAGAGAAATGTACAGTGATCACCCATTTTCGGCCCAGAATCTTTTTCATGTAAATCCCAGTCATATGAGTCGAGTCCATGCATGCTACGATCATGGTATGAATTTGAAGGCAAAATATTTTTGTGCAGATCTTAGATTAGGTCTTTCCCTGTCCATAATGCAAAATTGAGGAGGTAAAATAGAAATATAAATAGGAAACAGGAGAGAAATGTACAGTGATCACCCATTTTCGGCCCACAATCTTTTTCATGGAAATCCCAGTCATATGAGTCGAGTCCATGCATGCTACGATCACGGTATGAATTTGAAGGAAAAATATTTTTGTGCAGATGTTAGATGAGGTATTTCCCTGTCCATAATGCTAAATTGAGGAGGTAAAATATAAATATAAATAGGAAACAGAAGAGAAATGTACAGTGATCACCCATTTTCGGCCCACAATCTTTTTCATGGAAATCCCAGTCATATGAGTCGAGTCCATGCATGCTACGATCACGGTATGAATTTGAAGGCAAAATATTTTTGTGCAGATCTTAGATTAGGTCTTTCCCTGTCCATAATGCTAAATTGAGGAGGTAAAATAGAAATATAAATAGGAAACAGAAGAGAAATGTACAGTGATCACCCATTTTCGGCCCACTATCTTTTTCATGGAAATCCCAGTCATATGAGTCGAGTCCATGCATGCTACGATCACGGTATGTATTTGAAGGAAAAATATTTTTTTGCAGATCTTAGATTAGGTCTTTCCCTGTCCACAATGGTAAATTGAGGAGGTAAAATAGAAATATAAATAGGAAACAGAAGAGAAATGTACAGTGATCACCCATTTTCGGCCCACAATCTTTTTCATGGAAATCCCAGTCATATGAATCGAGTCCATGCATGCTACGATCACGGTATGAATTTGAAGGCAAAATATTTTTCTGCAGATCTTAGATTAGGTCTTTCCCTGTCCATAATGCTAAATTGAGGAGGTAAAATAGAAATATAAATAGGAAACAGAAGAGAAATGTAAAGTGTTCACCCATTTTCGGCCCACAATTTTTTTCATGGAAATCCCAGTCACATGAGTTGAGTCCATGCATGCTACGATCACAGTATGAATTTGAAGGCAAAATATTTTTGTGCAGATGTTAGATTAGGTCTTTCCCTGTCCATAATGCTAAATTGAGGAGGTAAAATATAAATATAAATAGGAAACAGAAGAGAAATATACAGTGATCACCCATTTTCGGCCCACAATCTTTTTCATGGAAACCCCAGTCATATGAGTCGAGTCCATGCATGCTACGATCACGGTATGAATTTGAAGGCAAAATATTTTTGTGCAGATGTTAGATGATGTCTTTCCCTGTCCATAATGCTAAATTGAGGAGGTAAAATAGAAATATAAATAGGAAACAGAAGAGAAATGTACAGTGATCACCCATTTTCGGCCCACTATCTTTTTCATGGAAATCCCAGTCATATGAGTCGAGTCCATGCATGCTACGATCACGGTATGTATTTGAAGGAAAAATATTTTTTTGCAGAGCTTAGATTAGGTCTTTCCCTGTCCATAATGTGAAATTGAGGAGGTAAAATATAAATATAAATAGGAAACAGAAGAGAAATGTACAGTGATCACCCATTTTCGGCCCAGAATCTTTTTCATGGAAATCCCAGTTATATGAGTCGAGTCCATGCATGCTACGATCACGGTATGAATTTGAAGGCAAAATATTTTTGGGCAGATCTTAGATTAGGTCTTTCCCTGTCCATAATGCTAAATTGAGGAGGTAAAATAGAAATAGAAATAGGAAACAGAAGAGAAATGTAAAGTGATCACCCATTTTCGGACCACAATCTTTTTCATGGAAATCCCAGTCATATGAGTTGAGTCCATGCATGCTACGCTCACAGTATGAATTTGAAGGCAAAATATTTTTGTGCAGATGTTAGATGAGGTCTTTCCCTGTCCATAATGCTAAATTGAGGAGGTAAAATATAAATATAAATAGTAAACAGAAGAGAAATGTACAGTGATCACCATTTTCGGCCCACAATCTTTTTCATGGAAATCCCATTCATATGAGTCGAGTCCATGCATGCTACGATCACGGTATGAATTTGAAGGCAAAATATTTTTGTGCAGATCTTAGATTAGGTCTTTCCCTGTTAATAATGCTAAATTGAGGAGGTAAAATAGAAATATAAATAGGAAACAGAAGAGAAATGTACAGTGATCACCCATTTTCGGCCCACAATCTTTTTCATGGAAATCCCAGTCATATGAGTCGAGTCCATGCATGCTACGATCACGGTATGAATTTGAAGGCAAAATATTTTTGTGCAGATCTTAGATGAGGTCTTTCCCTGTAAATATTGCTAAATTGAGGAGGTAAAATAGAAATATAAATAGGAAACAGAAGAGAAATGTACAGTGATCACCCATTTTCGGCCCACAATCTTTTTCATGGAAATCCCAGACATATGAGTTGCGTCCATGCATGCTACGATCACTGTATGAATTTGAAGGCAAAATATTTTTGTGCAGATCTTAGATGAGGTCTTTCCCTGTCCATAATGCTAAATTGAGGAGGTAAAATATAAATATAAATAGGAAACAGAAGAGAAATGTACAGTGATCACCCATTTTCGGCCCACAATCTTTTTCATGGAAATCCCAGTCATATGAGTTGAGTCCATGCATGCTACGATCACGGTATGAATTTGAAGGCAAAATATTTTTGTGCAGATCTTAGATTAGGTCTTTCCCTGTCCATAATGCAAAATTGAGGAGGTAAAATAGAAATATAAATAGGAAACAGGAGAGAAATGTACAGTGATCACCCATTTTCGGCCCACAATCTTTTTCATGGAAATCCCAGTCATATGAGTCGAGTCCATGCATGCTACGATCACGGTATGAATTTGAAGGAAAAATATTTTTGTGCAGATGTTAGATGAGGTATTTCCCTGTCCATAATGCTAAATTGAGGAGGTAAAATATAAATATAAATAGGAAACAGAAGAGAAATGTACAGTGATCACCCATTTTCGGCCCACAATCTTTTTCATGGAAATCCCAGTCATATGAGTCGAGTCCATGCATGCTACGATCACGGTATGAATTTGAAGGCAAAATATTTTTGTGCAGATCTTAGATTAGGTCTTTCCCTGTCCATAATGCTAAATTGAGGAGGTAAAATAGAAATATAAATAGGAAACAGAAGAGAAATGTACAGTGATCACCCATTTTCGGCCCACTATCTTTTTCATGGAAATCCCAGTCATATGAGTCGAGTCCATGCATGCTACGATCACGGTATGTATTTGAAGGAAAAATATTTTTTTGCAGATCTTAGATTAGGTCTTTCCCTGTCCACAATGGTAAATTGAGGAGGTAAAATAGAAATATAAATAGGAAACAGAAGAGAAATGTACAGTGATCACCCATTTTCGGCCCACAATCTTTTTCATGGAAATCCCAGTCATATGAATCGAGTCCATGCATGCTACGATCACGGTATGAATTTGAAGGCAAAATATTTTTCTGCAGATCTTAGATTAGGTCTTTCCCTGTCCATAATGCTAAATTGAGGAGGTAAAATAGAAATATAAATAGGAAACAGAAGAGAAATGTAAAGTGTTCACCCATTTTCGGCCCACAATTTTTTTCATGGAAATCCCAGTCACATGAGTTGAGTCCATGCATGCTACGATCACAGTATGAATTTGAAGGCAAAATATTTTTGTGCAGATGTTAGATTAGGTCTTTCCCTGTCCATAATGCTAAATTGAGGAGGTAAAATATAAATATAAATAGGAAACAGAAGAGAAATATACAGTGATCACCCATTTTCGGCCCACAATCTTTTTCATGGAAACCCCAGTCATATGAGTCGAGTCCATGCATGCTACGATCACGGTATGAATTTGAAGGCAAAATATTTTTGTGCAGATGTTAGATGATGTCTTTCCCTGTCCATAATGCTAAATTGAGGAGGTAAAATAGAAATATAAATAGGAAACAGAAGAGAAATGTACAGTGATCACCCATTTTCGGCCCAGAATCTTTTTCATGGAAATCCCAGTTATATGAGTCGAGTCCATGCATGCTACGATCACGGTATGAATTTGAAGGCAAAATATTTTTGGGCAGATCTTAGATTAGGTCTTTCCCTGTCCATAATGCTAAATTGAGGAGGTAAAATAGAAATAGAAATAGGAAACAGAAGAGAAATGTAAAGTGATCACCCATTTTCGGCCCAGAATCTTTTTCATGGAAATCCCAGTTATATGAGTCGAGTCCATGCATGCTACGATCACGGTATGAATTTGAAGGCAAAATATTTTTGGGCAGATCTTAGATTAGGTCTTTCCCTGTCCATAATGCTAAATTGAGGAGGTAAAATAGAAATAGAAATAGGAAACAGAAGAGAAATGTAAAGTGATCACCCATTTTCGGACCACAATCTTTTTCATGGAAATCCCAGTCATATGAGTTGAGTCCATGCATGCTACGCTCACAGTATGAATTTGAAGGCAAAATATTTTTGTGCAGATGTTAGATGAGGTCTTTCCCTGTCCATAATGCTAAATTGAGGAGGTAAAATATAAATATAAATAGTAAACAGAAGAGAAATGTACAGTGATCACCATTTTCGGCCCACAATCTTTTTCATGGAAATCCCATTCATATGAGTCGAGTCCATGCATGCTACGATCACGGTATGAATTTGAAGGCAAAATATTTTTGTGCAGATCTTAGATTAGGTCTTTCCCTGTTAATAATGCTAAATTGAGGAGGTAAAATAGAAATATAAATAGGAAACAGAAGAGAAATGTACAGTGATCACCCATTTTTGGCCCACAATCTTTTTCATGGAAATCCCAGTCATATGAGTCGAGTCCATGCATGCTACGATCACGGTATGAATTTGAAGGCAAAATATTTTTGTGCAGATCTTAGATGAGGTCTTTCCCTGTAAATATTGCTAAATTGAGGAGGTAAAATAGAAATATAAATAGGAAACAGAAGAGAAATGTACAGTGATCACCCATTTTCGGCCCACAATCTTTTTCATGGAAATCCCAGACATATGAGTTGCGTCCATGCATGCTACGATCACTGTATGAATTTGAAGGCAAAATATTTTTGTGCAGATCTTAGATGAGGTCTTTCCCTGTCCATAATGCTAAATTGAGGAGGTAAAATATAAATATAAATAGGAAACAGAAGAGAAATGTACAGTGATCACCCATTTTCGGCCCACAATCTTTTTCATGGAAATCCCAGTCATATGAGTTGAGTCCATGCATGCTACGATCACGGTATGAATTTGAAGGCAAAATATTTTTGTGCAGATCTTAGATTAGGTCTTTCCCTGTCCATAATGCAAAATTGAGGAGGTAAAATAGAAATATAAATAGGAAACAGAAGAGAAATGTACAGTGATCACCCATTTTCGGCCCACTATCTTTTTCATGGAAATCCCAGTCATATGAGTCGAGTCCATGCATGCTACGATCACGGTATGAATTTGAAGGCAAAATATTTTTGTGCAGATGTTAGATGAGGTATTTCCCTGTCCATAATGCTAAATTGAGGAGGTAAAATATAAATATAAATAGGAAACAGAAGAGAAATGTACAGTGATCACCCATTTTCGGCCCACTATCTTTTTCATGGAAATCCCAGTCATATGAGTCGAGTCCATGCATGCTACGATCACGGTATGAATTTGATGGAAAAATATTTTTGTGCAAATCTGAGATTATGTCTTTCCCTGTCCATAATGCTAAATTAAGGAGGTAAAATAGAAATATAAATAGTAAACAGAAGAGAAATGTATAGTGATCACCCATTTTCGGCCCAGAATCTTTTTCATGGAAATCCCAGTCATATGAGTCGAGTCCATGCATGCTACGATCACGGTATGAATTTGTAGGCAAAATATTTTTGTGCAGATCTTAGATTAGGTCTTTCCCTGTCCATAATGCTAAATTGAGGAGGTAAAATATAAATATAAATAGGAAACAGAAGAGAAATGTACAGTGATCACCCATTTTCGGCCCAGAATCTTTTTCATGGAAATCCCAGTCATATGAGTCGAGTCCATGCATGCTACGATCACGGTATGAATTTGAAGGCAAAATATTTTTGTGCAGATTTTAGATTAGGTCTTTCCCTGTCCATAATGCTAAATTGAGGAGGTAAAGTAGAAATATAAATAGGAAACAGAAGAGAAATGTACAGTGATCACCCATTTTCGGCCCACAATCTTTTTCATGGACATCCCAGTCATATGAGTCGAGTCCATGCATGCTACGATCACGGTATGAATTTGAAGGAAAAATATTTTTGTGCAGATCTTAGATTAGGTCTTTCCCTATCCACAATGCTAAATTGAGGAGGTAAAATATAAATATAAATAGGAAACAGAAGAGAAATGTCCAGTGATCACCCATTTTCGGCCCAGAATCTTTTTCATGGAAATCCCAGTCATATGAGTCGTGTCCATGCATGCTACGATCACGGTATGAATTTGTAGGCAAAATATTTTTGTGCAGATCTTAGATAAGGTCTTTCCCTGTCCATAATGCTAAATTGAGGAAGTAAAGTAGAAATATAAATAGGAAACAGAAGAGAAATGTACAGTGTTCACCCATTTTCGGCCCACAATCTTTTTCATGGAAATCCCAGTCATATGAGTTGAATCCATGCATGCTACGATCACAGTATGAATTTGAAGGCAAAATATTTTTGTGCAGATCTTAGATTAGGTCTTTCCCTGTCCATAATGCTAAATTGAGGAGGTAAAATAGAAATATAAATAGGAAACAGAAGAGAAATGTACAGTGATCACCCATTTTCGGCCCACAATCTTTTTCATGGAAATCCCAGTCATATGAGTCGAGTCCATGCATGCTACGATCACGGTATGAATTTGAAGGAAAAATATTTTTGTGCAGATGTTAGATGAGGTATTTCCCTGTCCATAATGCTAAATTGAGGAGGTAAAATATAAATATAAATAGGAAACAGAAGAGAAATGTACAGTGATCACCCATTTTCGGCCCACAATCTTTTTCATGGAAATCCCAGTCATATGAGTCGAGTCCATGCATGCTACGATCACGGTATGAATTTTTAAGGCAAAATATTTTTGTGCAGATGTTAGATGAGGTCTTTCCCTGTCCATAATGCTAAATTGAGGAGGTAAAATAGAAATATAAATAGTAAACAGAAGAGAAATGTATAGTGATCACCCATTTTCGGCCCACAATCTTTTTCATGGAAATCCCAGTCATATGAGTCGAGTCCATGCATGCTACGATCACGGTATGAATTTGAAGGCAAAATATTTTTGTGCAGATGTTAGATGAGGTCTTTCCCTGTCCATAATGCTAAATTGAAGAGGTAAAATAGAAATATAAATAGTAAACAGAAGAGAAATGTATAGTGATCACCCATTTTCGGCCCACAATCTTTTTCATGGAAATCCGAGTCATATGAGTCGAGTCCATGCATGCTACGATCACGGTATGAATTTGAAGGCAAAATATTTTTGTGCAGATCTTAGATCAGGTCTTTCCCTGTCCATAATGCTAAATTGAGAAGGTAAAATATAAATATAAATAGGAAACAGAAGAGAAATGTACATTGATCACCCATTTTCGGCCCAGAATCTTTTTCATGGAAATCCCAGTCATATGAGTCGAGTCCATGCATGCTACGATCACGGTATGAATTTGAAGGCAAAATATTTTTGTGCAGATCTTAGATGAAGTCTTTCCCTGTAAATATTGCTAAATTGAGGAGGGAAAATATAAATATAAATAGGAAACAGAAGAGAAATGTACAGTGATCACCCATTTTCGGCCCAGAATCTTTTTCATGGAAATCCCAGACATATGAGTTGCGTCCATGCATGCTACGATCACTGTATGAATTTGAAGGCAAAATATTTTTGTGCAGATCTTAGATGAGGTCTTTCCCTGTCCATAATGCTAAATTAAGGAGGTAAAATATAAATATAAATAGGAAACAGAAGAGAAATGTACAGTGATCACCCATTTTCGGCCCACAATCTTTTTCATGCAAATCCCAGTCATATGAGTTGAGTCCATGCATGCTACGATCACGGTATGAATTTGAAGGCAAAATATTTTTGTGCAGATCTTAGATTAGGTCTTTCCCTGTCCATAATGCTAAATTGAGGAGGTAAAATAGAAATATAAATAGGAAACAGGAGAGAAATGTACAGTGATCACCCATTTTCGGCCCACAATCTTTTTCATGGAAATCCCAGTCATATGAGTCGAGTCCATGCATGCTACGATCACGGTATGAATTTGAAGGAAAAATATTTTTGTGCAGATCTTAGATTAGGTCTTTCCCTGTCCATAATGCTAAATTGAGGAGATAAAATAGAAATATAAATAGGAAACAGAAGAGAAATGTACAGTGATCACCCATTTTCGGCCCACAATCTTTTTCATGGAAATCCCAGTCATATGAGTCGAGTCCATGCATGCTACGATCACGGTATGTATTTGAAGGAAAAATATTTTTTTGCAGATCTTAGATTAGGTCTTTCCCTGTCCATAATGCGAAATTGAGGAGGTAAAATAGAAATATAAATAGGAAACAGAAGAGAAATGTACAGTGATCACCCATTTTCGGCCCAGAATCTTTTTCATGGAAATCCCAGTTATATGAGTTGAGTCGATGCATGCTACGATCACGGTATGAATTTGAAGGCAAAATATTTTTGTGCAGATCTTAGATTAGGTCTTTCCCTGTCCATAATGCTAAATTGAGGAGGTAAAATAGAAATAGAAATAGGAAACAGAAGAGAAATGTAAAGTGATCACCCATTTTCGGACCACAATCTTTTTCATGGAAATCCCAGTCATATGAGTTGAGTCCATGCATGCTACGCTCACAGTATGAATTTGAAGGCAAAATATTTTTGTGCAGATGTTAGATGAGGTCTTTCCCTGTCCATAATGCTAAATTGAGGAGGTAAAATAGAAATATAAATAGTAAACAGAAGAGAAATGTACAGTGATCACCCATTTTCGGCCCACAATCTTTTTCATGGAAATCCCAGTCATATGAGTCGAGTCCATGCATGCTACGATCACGGTATGAATTTGAAGGCAAAATATTTTTGTGCAGATCTTAGATGAGGTCTTTCCCTGTAAATATTGCTAAATTGAGGAGGTAAAATAGAAATATAAATAGGAAACAGAAGAGAAATGTACAGTGATCACCCATTTTCGGCCCACAATCTTTTTCATGGAAATCCCAGACATATGAGTTGCGTCCATGCATGCTACGATCACTGTATGAATTTGAAGGTAAAATATTTTTGTGCAGATCTTAGATGAGGTCTTTCCCTGTCCATAATGCTAAATTGAGGAGGTAAAATATAAATATAAATAGGAAACAGAAGAGAAATGTACAGTGATCACCCATTTTCGGCCCACAATCTTTTTCATGGAAATCCCAGTCATATGAGTTGAGTCAATGCATGCTACGATCACGGTATGAATTTGAAGGCAAAATATTTTTGTGCAGATCTTAGATTAGGTCTTTCCCTGTCCATAATGCAAAATTGAGGAGGTAAAATAGAAATATAAATAGGAAACAGAAGAGAAATGTACAGTGATCACCCATTTTCGGCCCACTATCTTTTTCATGGAAATCCCAGTCATATGAGTCGAGTCCATGCATGCTACGATCACGGTATGAATTTGAAGGAAAAATATTTTTGTGCAGATGTTAGATGAGGTATTTCCCTGTCCATAATGCTAAATTGAGGAGGTAAAATATAAATATAAATAGGAAACAGAAGAGAAATGTAGAGCGATCACCCATTTTCGGCCCACTATCTTTTTCATGGAAATCCCAGTCATATGAGTCGAGTCCATGCATGCTACGATCACGGTATGAATTTGATGGAAAAATATTTTTGTGCAGATCTGAGATTATGTCTTTCCCTGTCCATAATGCTAAATTGAGGAGGTAAAATATAATTATAAATAGGAAACAGAAGAGAAATGTATAGTGATCACCCATTTTCGGCCCACAATCTTTTTCATAGAAATCCCAGTCATATGAGTCGAGTCCATGCATGCTACGATAACGGTATGAATTTGAAGGCAAAATATTTTTGTGCAGATCTTAGATTAGGTCTTTCCCTGTCCATAATGCTAAATTGAGGAGGTAAAATATAAATATAAATAGGAAACAGAAGAGAAATGTACAGTGATCACCCATTTTCGGCCCAGAATCTTTTTCATGGAAATCCCAGTCATATGAGTCGAGTCCATGCATGCTACGATCACGGTATGAATTTGAAGGCAAAATATTTTTGTGCAGATTTTAGATTAGGTCTTTCCCTGTCCATAATGCTAAATTGAGGAGGTAAAATAGAAATATAAATAGGAAACAGAAGAGAAATTTACAGTGATCACCACTTTTCGGCCCACTATCTTTTTCATGGAAATCCCAGTCATATGAGTCGAGTCCATGCATGCTACGATCACGGTATGAATTTGAAGGCAAAATATTTTTGTGCAGATCTTAGATGAGGTCTTTCCCTGTAAATATTGCTAAATTGAGGAGGGAAAATATAAATATAAATAGGAAACAGAAGAGAAATGTACAGTGATCACCCATTTTCGGCCCAGAATCTTTTTCCTGGAAATCCCAGACATATGAGTTGCGTCCATGCATGCTACGATCACTGTATGAATTTGAAGGCAAAATATTTTTGTGCAGATCTTAGATGAGGTCTTTCCCTGTCCATAATGCTAAATTAAGGAGGTAAAATATAAATATAAATAGGAAACAGAAGAGAAATGTACAGTGATCAACCATTTTCGGTCCACAATCTTTTTCATGCAAATCCCAGTCATATGAGTTGAGTCCATGTATGCTACGATCACGGTATGAATTTGAAGGCAAAATATTTTTGTGCAGATCTTAGATTAAGTCTTTCCCTGTCCATAATGCTAAATTGAGGAGGTAAAATAGAAATATAAATAGGAAACAGGAGAGAAATGTACAGTGATCACCCATTTTCGGCCCACAATCTTTTTCATGGGAATCCCAGTCATATGAGTCGAGTCCATGCATGCTACGATCACGGTATGAATTTGAAGGAAAAATATTTTTGTGCAGATCTTAGATTAGGTCTTTCCCTGTCCATAATGCTAAATTGAGGAGATAAAATAGAAATATAAATAGGAAACAGAAGAGAAATGTACAGTGATCACCCATTTTCGGCCCAGAATCTTTTTCATGGAAATCCCAGTTATATGAGTTGAGTCGATGCATGCTACGATCACGGTATGAATTTGAAGGCAAAATATTTTTGTGCAGATCTTAGATTAGGTCTTTCCCTGTCCATAATGCTAAATTGAGGAGGTAAAATAGAAATAGAAATAGGAAACAGAAGAGAAATGTAAAGTGATCACCCATTTTCGGACCACAATCTTTTTCATGGAAATCCCAGTCATATGAGTTGAGTCCATGCATGCTACGCTCACAGTATGAATTTGAAGGCAAAATATTTTTGTGCAGATGTTAGATGAGGTCTTTCCCTGTCCATAATGCTAAATTGAGGAGGTAAAATAGAAATATAAATAGTAAACAGAAGAGAAATGTACAGTGATCACCCATTTTCGGCCCACAATCTTTTTCATGGAAATCCCAGTCATATGAGTCGAGTCCATGCATGCTACGATCACGGTATGAATTTGAAGGCAAAATATTTTTGTGCAGATCTTAGATGAGGTCTTTCCCTGTAAATATTGCTAAATTGAGGAGGTAAAATAGAAATATAAATAGGAAACAGAAGAGAAATGTACAGTGATCACCCATTTTCGGCCCACAATCTTTTTCATGGAAATCCCAGACATATGAGTTGCGTCCATGCATGCTACGATCACTGTATGAATTTGAAGGCAAAATATTTTTGTGCAGATCTTAGATGAGGTCTTTCCCTGTCCATAATGCTAAATTGAGGAGGTAAAATATAAATATAAATAGGAAACAGAAGAGAAATGTACAGTGATCACCCATTTTCGGCCCACAATCTTTTTCATGGAAATCCCAGTCATATGAGTTGAGTCCATGCATGCTACGATCACGGTATGAATTTGAAGGCAAAATATTTTTGTGCAGATCTTAGATTAGGTCTTTCCCTGTCCATAATGCAAAATTGAGGAGGTAAAATAGAAATATAAATAGGAAACAGAAGAGAAATGTACAGTGATCACCCATTTTCGGCCCACTATCTTTTTCATGGAAATCCCAGTCATATGAGTCGAGTCCATGCATGCTACGATCACGGTATGAATTTGAAGGAAAAATATTTTTGTGCAGATGTTAGATGAGGTATTTCCCTGTACATAATGCTAAATTGAGGAGGTAAAATATAAATATAAATAGGAAACAGAAGAGAAATGTAGAGCGATCACCCATTTTCGGCCCACTATCTTTTTCATGGAAATCCCAGTCATATGAGTCGAGTCCATGCATGCTACGATCACGGTATGAATTTGATGGAAAAATATTTTTGTGCAGATCTGAGATTATGTCTTTCCCTGTCCATAATGCTAAATTGAGGAGGTAAAATATAAATATAAATAGGAAACAGAAGAGAAATGTATAGTGATCACCCATTTTCGGCCCAGAATCTTTTTCATGGAAATCCCAGTCATATGAGTCGAGTCCATGCATGCTACGATAACGGTATGAATTTGAAGGCAAAATATTTTTGTGCAGATCTTAGATTAGGTCTTTCCCTGTCCATAATGCTAAATTGAGGAGGTAAAATATAAATATAAATAGGAAACAGAAGAGAAATGTACAGTGATCACCCATTTTCGGCCCAGAATCTTTTTCATGGAAATCCCAGTCATATGAGTCGAGTCCATGCATGCTACGATCACGGTATGAATTTGAAGGCAAAATATTTTTGTGCAGATTTTAGATTAGGTCTTTCCCTGTCCATAATGCTAAATTGAGGAGGTAAAATAGAAATATAAATAGGAAACAGAAGAGAAATTTACAGTGATCACCACTTTTCGGCCCACTATCTTTTTCATGGAAATCCCAGTCATATGAGTCGAGTCCATGCATGCTACGATCACGGTATGAATTTGAAGGCAAAATATTTTTGTGCAGATGTTAGATGAGGTCTTTCCCTGTCCATAATGCTAAATTGAGGAGGTAAAATAGAAATATAAATAGTAAACAGAAGAGAAATGTATAGTGATCACCCATTTTCGGCCCACAATCTTTTTCATGGAAATCCCAGTCATATGAGTCGAGTCCATGCATGCTACGATCACGGTATGAATTTGAAGGCAAAATATTTTTGTGCAGATCTCAGATCAGGTCTTTCCCTGTCCATAATGCTAAATTGAGAAGGTAAAATATAAATATAAATAGGAAACAGAAGAGAAATGTACATTGATCACCCATTTTCGGCCCAGAATCTTTTTCATGGAAATCCCAGTCATATGAGTCGAGTCCATGCATGCTACGATCACGGTATGAATTTGAAGGCAAAATATTTTTGTGCAGATCTTAGATGAGGTCTTTCCCTGTAAATATTGCTAAATTGAGGAGGTAAAATATAAATATAAATAGGAAACAGAAGAGAAATGTACAGTGATCACCCATTTTCGGCCCAGAATCTTTTTCATGGAAATCCCAGACATATGAGTTGCGTCCATGCATGCTACGATCACTGTATGAATTTGAAGGCAAAATATTTTTGTGCAGATCTTAGATGAGGTCTTTCCCTGTCCATAATGCTAAATTGAGGAGGTAAAATATAAATATAAATAGGAAACAGAAGAGAAATGTACAGTGATCACCCATTTTCGGCCCACAATCTTTTTCATGCAAATCCCAGTCATATGAGTTGAGTCCATGCATGCTACGATCACGGTATGAATTTGAAGGCAAAATATTTTTGTGCAGATCTTAGATTAGGTCTTTCCCTGTCCATAATGCTAAATTGAGGAGGTAAAATAGAAATATAAATAGGAAACAGGAGAGAAATGTACAGTGATCACCCATTTTCGGCCCACAATCTTTTTCATGGAAATCCCAGTCATATGAGTCGAGTCCATGCATGCTACGATCACGGTATGAATTTGAAGGAAAAATATTTTTGTGCAGATCTTAGATTAGGTCTTTCCCTGTCCATAATGCTAAATTGAGGAGATAAAATAGAAATATAAATAGGAAACAGAAGAGAAATGTACAGTGATCACCCATTTTCGGCCCACAATCTTTTTCATGCAAATCCCAGTCATATGAGTTGAGTCCATGCATGCTACGATCACGGTATGAATTTGAAGGCAAAATATTTTTGTGCAGATCTTAGATTAGGTCTTTCCCTGTCCATAATGTTAAATTGAGGAGGTAAAATAGAAATATAAATAGGAAACAGGAGAGAAATGTACAGTGATCACCCATTTTCGGCCCACAATCTTTTTCATGGAAATCCCAGTCATACGAGTCGAGTCCATGCATGCTACGATCACGGTATGAATTTGAAGGAAAAATATTTTTGTGCAGATCTTAGATTAGGTCTTTCCCTGTCCATAATGGTAAATTGAGGAGATAAAATAGAAATATAAATAGGAAACAGAAGAGAAATGTACAGTGATCACCAATTTTCGGCCCACAATCTTTTTCATGGAAATCCCAGTCATATGAGTCGAGTCCATGCATGCTACGATCACGGTATGAATTTGAAGGCAAAATATTTTTGTTTTTTGTGCAGATCTTAGATTAGGTCTTTCCCTCTCCATAATGCGAAATTGAGGAGGTAAAATAGAAATATAAATAGGAAACAGAAGAGAAATGTACCGTGATCACCCATTTTCGGCCCACAATCTTTTTCATGGAAATCCCAGTCATATGAGTCGAGTCCATGCATGCTACGATCACGGTATGAATTTGAAGGCAAAATATTTTTGTGCAGATCTTAGATTAGGTCTTTCCCTGTCCATAATGCGAAATTGAGGAGGTAAAATATAAATATAAATAGGAAACAGATGAGAAATGTACAGTGATCACCCATTTTCGGCCCACAATCTTTTTCATGGAAATCACAGTCATATGAGTCGAGTCCATGCATGCTAGGATCACGGTATGAATTTGAAGGCAAAATATTTTTGTTTTTTGTGCAGATCTCAAATTAGGTCTTTCCCTCTCCATAATGTGAAATTGAGGAGGTAAAATATAAATATAAATAGGAAACAGAAGAGAAATGTACAGTGATCACACATTTTCGGCCCACAACCTTTTTCATGGAAATCCCAGTCATATGAGTCGAGTCCATGCATGCTACGATCACGGTATGAATTTGAAGGCAAAATGTTTTTGTGCAGATCTTAGATTAGGTCTTTCCCTGTCCATAATGCTAAATTGAGGAGGTAAAATAGAAATATAAATAGGAAACAGAAGAGAAATGTACAGTGATCACCCATTTTCGGCCCACAATCTTTTTCATGGAAATCCCAGTCATATGAGTCGAGTCCATGCATGCTACGATCACGGTATGAATTTGAAGGCAAAATATTTTTGTGCAGAGCTCAGATTAGGTCTTTCCCTGTCCATAATGCTAAATTGAGGAGGTAAAATATAAATATAAGTAGGAAACAGAAGAGAAATGTACAGTGATCACCCATTTTCGGCCAACAATATTTTTCATGGAAATCCCAGTCATATGAGTCGAGTCCATCCATGCTACTATCACGGTATGAAGTTGAAGGTAAAATATTTTTGTGCAGAGCTTAGATTAGGTCTTTCCCTGGCCATATTGCTAAATGGAGGAGGTAAAATAGAAATATTAATTGGAAACAGAAAAGAAATGTACAGTGATCACCCATTTACGGCCCACAACCATTTTCATGGAAATCCCAGTCATATGAGTCGAGTCCATGCATGCTACGATCACGGTATGAATTTGAAGGCAAAATATTTTTGTGCAGATCTTAGATGAGGTCTTTCCCTGTAAATATTGCTAAATTGAGGAGGGAAAATATAAATATTAATAGGAAACAGAAGAGAAATGTACAGTGATCACCCATTTTCGGCCCAGAATCTTTTTCATGGAAATCCCAGACATATGAGTTGCGTCCATGCATGCTACGATCACTGTATGAATTTGAAGGCAAAATATTTTTGTGCAGATCTTAGATGAGGTCTTTCCCTGTCCATAATGCTAAATTGAGGAGGTAAAATATAAATATAAATAGGAAACAGAAGAGAAATGTACAGTGATCACCCATTTTCGGCCCACAATCTTTTTCATGCAAATCCCAGTCATATGAGTTGAGTCCATGCATGCTACGATCACGGTATGAATTTGAAGGCAAAATATTTTTGTGCAGATCTTAGATTAGGTCTTTCCCTGTCCATAATGCTAAATTGAGGAGGTAAAATAGAAATATAAATAGGAAACAGAAGAGAAATGTACAGTGATCACCCATTTTCGGCCCACAATCTTTTTCATGGAAATCCCAGTCATATGAGTCGAGTCCATGCATGCTACAATCACGGTATGAATTTGAAGGCAAAATATTTTTGTGCAGATCTTAGATTAGGTCTTTCCCTGTCCATAATGCTAAATTGAGGAGGTAAAATACAAATATAAACAGGAAACAGAAGAGAAATGTACAGTGATCACCCATTTTCGGCCCACAATCTTTTTCATGGAAATCCCAGTCATATGAGTCGAGTCCATGCATGCTACGATCACGGTATGAATTTGAAGGCAAAATATTTTTGTTTTTTGTGCAGATCTTAGATTAGGTCTTTCCCTCTCCATAATGCGAAATTGAGGAGGTAAAATAGAAATATAAATAGGAAACAGAAGAGAAATGTACCGTGATCACCCATTTTCGGCCCACAATCTTTTTCATGGAAATCCCAGTCATATGAGTCGAGTCCATGCATGCTACGATCACGGTATGAATTTGAAGGCAAAATATTTTTGTGCAGATCTTAGATGAGGTCTTTCCCTGTCCATAATGCTAAATTGAGGAGGTAAAATATAAATATAAATAGGAAACAGAAGAGAAATGTACAGTGATCACCCATTTTCGGCCAACAATATTTTTCATGGAAATCCCAGTCATAGGAGTCGAGTCCATCCATGCTACTATCACGGTATGAAGTTGAAGGTAAAATATTTTTGTGCAGAGCTTAGATAAGGTCTTTCACTGGCCATATTGCTAAATGGAGGAGGTAAAATATAAATATTAATTGGAAACAGAAAAGAAATGTACAGTGATCACCCATTTACGGCCCACAACCATTTTCATGGAAATCCCAGTCATATGAGTCGAGTCCATGCATGCTACGATCACGCTATGAATTTGAAGGCAAAATATTTTTGTGCAGATTTTAGATTAGATCTTTCCCTGTCCATAATGCTAAATTCAGGAAGCAAAATAGAAATATAAATAGAAAACAGAAGAAAAATGTACAGTGATCCCCCATTTTCGGCCCACAATCTTTTTCATGTAAATCCCAGTCATATGAGTCGAGTCAATGCATGCAACGATCACGGTATGAATTTGAAGGCAAAATATTTTTGTGCAGATTTTAGATTAGGCCTTTTCCTGTCCATAATGCTAAATTGAGGAGGTAAAATACAAATATAAATAGGAAATAGAAGAGAAATGTACAGTGATAACCCATTTTATGCGCACTATCTTTTTCATGGAAATCCCAGTCATATGAGTCGAGTCCATGCATGCTACGATCACGGTATGAATTTGAAGGCAAAATATTTTTGTGCAGATCTTAGATTAGGTCTTTCCATGTCCATAATGCTAAATTGAGGAGGTAAAATAGAAATATAAATAGGAAACAGAAGAGAAATGTACAGTGATCACCCATTTTCGGCCCACAAACTTTTTCATGGAAATCCCAGTCATATGAGTCGAGTCAATGCCTGCAACGATCACGGTATGAATTTGAAGGCAAAATATTTTTGTGCAGATTTTAGATTAGGCCTTTTCCTGTCCATAATGCTAAATTGAGGAGGTAAAATATAAATATAAATAGGAAACAGAAGAGAAATGTACACTGATCACCCATTTTCGGCCCACAATCTTTTTCATGGAAATCCCAGTCATATGAGTCGAGTCCATGCATGCTACGATCAAGGTATGAATTTGAAGGCAAAATATTTTTGTGCAGATTTTAGATTAGGTCTTTCCCTGTCCATAATGCTAAATTGAGGAGGGACAATAGAAATAGTAATAGGAAACAGAAGAGAAATGTACAGTGATCACCCATTTTCGGCCCACAATCTTTTTCATGGAAATCCCAGTCATATGAATCGAGTCCATGCATGCTACAATCACGGTATGAATTTGAAGTCAAAATATTTTTGTGCAGATTTTAGATTAGATCTTTCCCTGTCCATAATGCTAAATTCAGGAAGCAAAATATAAATATAAATAGAAAACAGAAGAAAAATGTACAGTGATCCCCCATTTTCGGCCCACAATCTTTTTCATGTAAATCCCAGTCATATGAGTCGAGTCCATGCATTCTACGATCACGGTATGAATTTGAAGGTAAAATATTTTTGTGCAGATCTTAGATTAGGTCTTTACCTGGCCATAATGCTAAATTAAGGAGGGAAAATACAAATATAAATAGGAAATAGAAGAGAAATGTACAGTGATAACCCATTTTATGCGCACTATCTTTTTCATGGAAATCCCAGTCATATGAGTCGAGTCCATGCATGCTACGATCACGGTATGAATTAGAAGGCAAAATATTTTTGTGCAGATCTTAGATTAGGTCTTTCCATGTCCATAATGCTAAATTGAGGAGGTAAAATAGAAATATAAATAGGAAACAGAAGAGAAATGTACAGTGATCACCCATTTTCGGCCCACAAACTTTTTCATGGAAATCCCAGTCATATGAGTCGAGTCAATGTATGCTACGATCACGGTATGAATTTGAAGGCAAAATATTTTTGTGCAGATTTTAGATTAGGTCTTTTCCTGTCCATAATGCTAAATTGAGGAGGTAAAATATAAATATAAATAGGAAACAGAAGAGAAATGTACACTGATCACCCATTTTCGGCCCACAATCTTTTTCATGGAAATCCCAGTCATATGAGTCGAGTCCATGCATGCTACGATCACGGTATGAATTTGAAGGCAAAATATTTTTGTGCAGATTTTAGATTAGGTCTTTCCCTGTCCATAATGCTAAATTGAGGAGGGACAATAGAAATAGTAATAGGAAACAGAAGAGAAATGTACAGTGATCACCCATTTTCGGCCCACAATCTTTTTCATGGAAATCCCAGTCATATGAATCGAGTCCATGCATGCTACAATCACGGTATGAATTTGAAGTCAAAATATTTTTGTGCAGATTTCAGATTAGGTCTTCCCCTGTCCATAATGCTAAATCGAGGAGGTAAAATATAAATATAAATAGGAAACAGAAGAGAAATGTACAGTGATGACCCATTTTCGGCCCACAATCTTTTTCATGGAAATCCCAGTCATATGAGTCGAGTCCATGCATGCTACGATCACGGGATGAATTTGAAGGCAAAATATTTTTGTGCAGACCTCAGATTAGGTCTTTCCCTGTCCATAATGCTAAATTGAGGAGGTAAAATATAAATATAAGTAGGAAACAGAAGAGAAATGTACAGTGATCACCCATTTTCGGCCAACAATATTTTTCATGGAAATCCCAGTTATATGAGTCGAGTCCATCCATGCTACTATCACGGTATGAAGTTGAAGGTAAAATATTTTTGTGCAGAGCTTAGATTAGGTCTTTCCCTGGCCATATTGCTAAATGGAGGAGGTAAAATATAAATATTAATTGGAAACAGAAAAGAAATGTACAGTGATCACCCATTTTCGGCCCACAATCTTTTTCATGTAAATCCCAGTCATATGAGTCGAGTCCATGCATTCTACGATCACGGTATGAATTTGAAGGCAAAATATTTTTGTGCAGATCTTAGATTAGGTCTTTACCTGGCCATAATGCTAAATTGAGGAGGTAAAATACAAATATAAATAGGAAATAGAAGAGAAATGTACAGTGATCACCCATTTTATGCCCACTATCTTTTTCATGGAAATCCCAGTCATATGAGTCGAGTCCATGCATGCTACGATCACGGTATGAATTAGAAGGCAAAATATTTTTGTGCAGATCTTAGATTAGGTCTTTCCCTGTCCATAATGCTAAATTGAGGAGGGACAATATAAATATAAATAGGAAACAGAAGAGAAATGTACAGTGATCAACCATTTTCCGCCCACAATCTTTTTCATGGAAATCCCAGTCATATGAGTCGAGTCCATGCATGCTACGTTCATGGTATGAATTTGATGGCAAAATATTTTTGTGCAGATCTTAGATTAGGTCTTTCCCTGTTAATAATGCTAAATTGAGGAGGTAAAATAGAAATATAAATTGGAAACAGAAGAGAAATGTACAGTGATCACCCATTTTCGGCCCACTATCTTTTTCATGGAAATCCCAGTCATATGAGTCGTGTCCATGCATGCTACGATCACGGTATGAATTTGAAGGCAAAATATTTTTGTGCAGATCTTAGATTAGGTCTTTCCCTGTCCATAATGCTAAATTGAGGAGGTAAAATATAAATATAAATAGGAAACAGAAGAGAAATGTCCAGTGATCACCCATTTTCGGCCCAGAATCTTTTTCATGGAAATCCCAGTCATATGAGTCGAGTCCATGCATGCTACGTTCACGGTATGAATTTGATGGCAAAATATTTTTGTGCAGATCTTAGATTAGGTCTTTCCCTGTTAATAATGCTAAATTGAGGAGGTAAAATAGAAATATAAATTGGAAACAGAAGAGAAATGTACAGTGATCACCCATTTTCGGCCCAGAATCTTTTTCATGGAAATCCCAGTCATATGAGTCGTGTCCATGCATGCTACGATCACGGTATGAATTTGTAGGCAAAATATTTTTGTGCAGATCTTAGATGAGGTCTTTCCCTGTAAATATTGCTAAATTGAGGAGGGAAAATATAAATATAAATAGGAAACAGAAGAGAAATGTACAGTGATCACCCATTTTCGGCCCAGAATCTTTTTCATGGAAATCCCAGTCATATGAGTCGAGTCCATGCATGCTACGATCACGGTATGAATTTGAAGGCAAAATATTTTTGTGCAGAGCTCAGATTAGGTCTTTCCCTGTCCATAATGCTAAATTGAGGAGGTAAAATAGAAATATAAATAGGAAACAGAAGAGAAATGTACAGTGATCACCCATTTTCGGCCCACAATCTTTTTCATGGAAATCCCAGTCATATGAGTCGAGTCCATGCATGCTACGATCACGGTATGAATTTGAAGGAAAAATATTTTTGTGCAGATCTTAGTTTAGGTCTTTCCCTGGCCATATTGCTAAATGGAGGAGGTAAAATATAAATATTAATTGGAAACAGAAAAGAAATGTACAGTGATCACCCATTTACGGCCCACAACCATTTTCATGGAAATCCCAGTCATATGAGTCGAGTCCATGCATGCTACGATCACGCTATGAATTTGAAGGCAAAATATTTTTGTGCAGATTTTAGACTAGATCTTTCCCTGTCCATAATGCTAAATTCAGGAAGCAAAATAGAAATATAAATAGAAAACAGAAGAAAAATGTACAGAGATCCCCCATTTTCGGCCCACAATCTTTTTCATGGAAATCACAGTCATATGAGTCGAGTCCATGCATGCTACGATCACGGTATGAATTTGAAGGCAAAATATTTTTGTGCAGAGCTCAGATTAGGTCTTTCCCTTTCCATAATGCTAAATTGAGGAAGTAAAGTAGAAATATTAATAGGAAACAGAAGAGAAATGTACAGTGTTCAACCATTTTCGGCTCACAATCTTTTTCATGGAAATCCCAGTCATATGAGTCGAATCCATGCATGCTACGATCACAGTATGAATTTGAAGGCAAAATATTTTTGTGCAGATCTTAGATTAGGTCTTTCCCTGTCCATAATGCGAAATTGAGGAGGTAAAATAGAAATATAAATAGGAAACAGAAGAGAAATGTACAGTGATCACCCATTTTCGGCCCACAAACTTTTTCATGGAAATCCCAGTCATATGAGTCGAGTCAATGCATGCAACGATCACGGTATGAATTTGAAGGCAAAATATTTTTGTGCAGATTTTAGATTAGGCCTTTTCCTGTCCATAATGCTAAATTGAGGAGGTAAAATATAAATATAAATAGGAAACAGAAGAGAAATGTACACTGATCACCCATTTTCGGCCCACAATCTTTTTCATGGAAATCCCAGTCATATGAGTCGAGTCCATGCATGCTACGATCAAGGTATGAATTTGAAGGCAAAATATTTTTGTGCAGATTTTAGATTAGGTCTTTCCCTGTCCATAATGCTAAATTGAGGAGGGACAATAGAAATAGTAATAGGAAACAGAAGAGAAATGTACAGTGATCACCCATTTTCGGCCCACAATCTTTTTCATGGAAATCCCAGTCATATGAATCGAGTCCATGCATGCTACAATCACGGTATGAATTTGAAGTCAAAATATTTTTGTGCAGATTTTAGATTAGATCTTTCCCTGTCCATAATGCTAAATTGAGGAGGTAAAATAGAAATATAAATTGGAAACAGAAGAGAAATGTACAGTGATCACCCATTTTCGGCCCAGAATCTTTTTCATGGAAATCCCAGTCATATGAGTCGTGTCCATGCATGCTACGATCACGGTATGAATTTGAAGGCAAAATATTTTTGTGCAGATTTTAGATTAGGCCTTTTCCTGTCCATAATGCTAAATTGAGGAGGTAAAATATAAATATAAATAGGAAACAGAAGAGAAATGTACACTGATCACCCATTTTCGGCCCACAATCTTTTTCATGGAAATCCCAGTCATATGAGTCGAGTCCATGCATGCTACGATCACGGTATGAATTTGAAGGCAAAATATTTTTGTGCAGATCTTAGATTAGGTCTTTCCCTGTCCATAATGCTAAATTGAGGAGGTAAAATATAAATATAAATAGGAAACAGAAGAGAAATGTCCAGTGATCACCCATTTTCGGCCCAGAATCTTTTTCATGGAAATCCCAGTCATATGAGTCGAGTCCATGCATGCTACGTTCACGGTATGAATTTGATGGCAAAATATTTTTGTGCAGATCTTAGATTAGGTCTTTCCCTGTTAATAATGCTAAATTGAGGAGGTAAAATAGAAATATAAATTGGAAACAGAAGAGAAATGTACAGTGATCACCCATTTTCGGCCCAGAATCTTTTTCATGGAAATCCCAGTCATATGAGTCGTGTCCATGCATGCTACGATCACGGTATGAATTTGTAGGCAAAATATTTTTGTGCAGATCTTAGATGAGGTCTTTCCCTGTAAATATTGCTAAATTGAGGAGGGAAAATATAAATATAAATAGGAAACAGAAGAGAAATGTACAGTGATCACCCATTTTCGGCCCAGAATCTTTTTCATGGAAATCCCAGTCATATGAGTCGAGTCCATGCATGCTACGATCACGGTATGAATTTGAAGGCAAAATATTTTTGTGCAGAGCTCAGATTAGGTCTTTCCCTGTCCATAATGCTAAATTGAGGAGGTAAAATAGAAATATAAATAGGAAACAGAAGAGAAATGTACAGTGATCACCCATTTTCGGCCCACAATCTTTTTCATGGAAATCCCAGTCATATGAGTCGAGTCCATGCATGCTACGATCACGGTATGAATTTGAAGGAAAAATATTTTTGTGCAGATCTTAGTTTAGGTCTTTCCCTGGCCATATTGCTAAATGGAGGAGGTAAAATATAAATATTAATTGGAAACAGAAAAGAAATGTACAGTGATCACCCATTTACGGCCCACAACGATTTTCATGGAAATCCCAGTCATATGAGTCGAGTCCATGCATGCTACGATCACGCTATGAATTTGAAGGCAAAATATTTTTGTGCAGATTTTAGACTAGATCTTTCCCTGTCCATAATGCTAAATTCAGGAAGCAAAATAGAAATATAAATAGAAAACAGAAGAAAAATGTACAGAGATCCCCCATTTTCGGCCCACAATCTTTTTCATGGAAATCACAGTCATATGAGTCGAGTCCATGCATGCTACGATCACGGTATGAATTTGAAGGCAAAATATTTTTGTGCAGAGCTCAGATTAGGTCTTTCCCTTTCCATAATGCTAAATTGAGGAAGTAAAGTAGAAATATTAATAGGAAACAGAAGAGAAATGTACAGTGTTCAACCATTTTCGGCTCACAATCTTTTTCATGGAAATCCCAGTCATATGAGTCGAATCCATGCATGCTACGATCACAGTATGAATTTGAAGGCAAAATATTTTTGTGCAGATCTTAGATTAGGTCTTTCCCTGTCCATAATGCGAAATTGAGGAGGTAAAATAGAAATATAAATAGGAAACAGAAGAGAAATGTACAGTGATCACCCATTTTCGGCCCACAAACTTTTTCATGGAAATCCCAGTCATATGAGTCGAGTCAATGCATGCAACGATCACGGTATGAATTTGAAGGCAAAATATTTTTGTGCAGATTTTAGATTAGGCCTTTTCCTGTCCATAATGCTAAATTGAGGAGGTAAAATATAAATATAAATAGGAAACAGAAGAGAAATGTACACTGATCACCCATTTTCGGCCCACAATCTTTTTCATGGAAATCCCAGTCATATGAGTCGAGTCCATGCATGCTACGATCAAGGTATGAATTTGAAGGCAAAATATTTTTGTGCAGATTTTAGATTAGGTCTTTCCCTGTCCATAATGCTAAATTGAGGAGGGACAATAGAAATAGTAATAGGAAACAGAAGAGAAATGTACAGTGATCACCCATTTTCGGCCCACAATCTTTTTCATGGAAATCCCAGTCATATGAATCGAGTCCATGCATGCTACAATCACGGTATGAATTTGAAGTCAAAATATTTTTGTGCAGATTTTAGATTAGATCTTTCCCTGTCCATAATGCTAAATTCAGGAAGCAAAATATAAATATAAATAGAAAACAGAAGAAAAATGTACAGTGATCCCCCATTTTCGGCCCACAATCTTTTTCATGTAAATCCCAGTCATATGAGTCGAGTCCATGCATTCTACGATCACGGTATGAATTTGAAGGTAAAATATTTTTGTGCAGATCTTAGATTAGGTCTTTACCTGGCCATAATGCTAAATTAAGGAGGGAAAATACAAATATAAATAGGAAATAGAAGAGAAATGTACAGTGATAACCCATTTTATGCGCACTATCTTTTTCATGGAAATCCCAGTCATATGAGTCGAGTCCATGCATGCTACGATCACGGTATGAATTAGAAGGCAAAATATTTTTGTGCAGATCTTAGATTAGGTCTTTCCATGTCCATAATGCTAAATTGAGGAGGTAAAATAGAAATATAAATAGGAAACAGAAGAGAAATGTACAGTGATCACCCATTTTCGGCCCACAAACTTTTTCATGGAAATCCCAGTCATATGAGTCGAGTCAATGTATGCTACGATCACGGTATGAATTTGAAGGCAAAATATTTTTGTGCAGATTTTAGATTAGGTCTTTTCCTGTCCATAATGCTAAATTGAGGAGGTAAAATATAAATATAAATAGGAAACAGAAGAGAAATGTACACTGATCACCCATTTTCGGCTCACAATCTTTTTCATGGAAATCCCAGTCATATGAGTCGAGTCCATGCATGCTACGATCACGGTATGAATTTGAAGGCAAAATATTTTTGTGCAGATTTTAGATTAGGTCTTTCCCTGTCCATAATGCTAAATTGAGGAGGGACAATAGAAATAGTAATAGGAAACAGAAGAGAAATGTACAGTGATCACCCATTTTCGGCCCACAATCTTTTTCATGGAAATCCCAGTCATATGAATCGAGTCCATGCATGCTACAATCACGGTATGAATTTGAAGTCAAAATATTTTTGTGCAGATTTCAGATTAGGTCTTCCCCTGTCCATAATGCTAAATCGAGGAGGTAAAATATAAATATAAATAGGAAACAGAAGAGAAATGTACAGTGATGACCCATTTTCGGCCCACAATCTTTTTCATGGAAATCCCAGTCATATGAGTCGAGTCCATGCATGCTACGATCACGGGATGAATTTGAAGGCAAAATATTTTTGTGCAGACCTCAGATTAGGTCTTTCCCTGTCCATAATGCTAAATTGAGGAGGTAAAATATAAATATAAGTAGGAAACAGAAGAGAAATGTACAGTGATCACCCATTTTCGGCCAACAATATTTTTCATGGAAATCCCAGTCATATGAGTCGAGTCCATCCATGCTACTATCACGGTATGAAGTTGAAGGTAAAATATTTTTGTGCAGAGCTTAGATTAGGTCTTTCCCTGGCCATATTGCTAAATGGAGGAGGTAAAATATAAATATTAATTGGAAACAGAAAAGAAATGTACAGTGATCACCCATTTTCGGCCCACAATCTTTTTCATGTAAATCCCAGTCATATGAGTCGAGTCCATGCATTCTACGATCACGGTATGAATTTGAAGGCAAAATATTTTTGTGCAGATCTTAGATTAGGTCTTTACCTGGCCATAATGCTAAATTGAGGAGGTAAAATACAAATATAAATAGGAAATAGAAGAGAAATGTACAGTGATCACCCATTTTATGCCCACTATCTTTTTCATGGAAATCCCAGTCATATGAGTCGAGTCCATGCATGCTACGATCACGGTATGAATTAGAAGGCAAAATATTTTTGTGCAGATCTTAGATTAGGTCTTTCCCTGTTAATAATGCTAAATTGAGGAGGTAAAATAGAAATATAAATTGGAAACAGAAGAGAAATGTACAGTGATCACCCATTTTCGGCCCACTATCTTTTTCATGGAAATCCCAGTCATATGAGTCGTGTCCATGCATGCTACGATCACGGTATGAATTTGAAGGCAAAATATTTTTGTGCAGATCTTAGATTAGGTCTTTCCCTGTCCATAATGCTAAATTGAGGAGGTAAAATATAAATATAAATAGGAAACAGAAGAGAAATGTCCAGTGATCACCCATTTTCGGCCCAGAATCTTTTTCATGGAAATCCCAGTCATATGAGTCGAGTCCATGCATGCTACGTTCACGGTATGAATTTGATGGCAAAATATTTTTGTGCAGATCTTAGATTAGGTCTTTCCCTGTTAATAATGCTAAATTGAGGAGGTAAAATAGAAATATAAATTGGAAACAGAAGAGAAATGTACAGTGATCACCCATTTTCGGCCCAGAATCTTTTTCATGGAAATCCCAGTCATATGAGTCGTGTCCATGCATGCTACGATCACGGTATGAATTTGTAGGCAAAATATTTTTGTGCAGATCTTAGATGAGGTCTTTCCCTGTAAATATTGCTAAATTGAGGAGGGAAAATATAAATATAAATAGGAAACAGAAGAGAAATGTACAGTGATCACCCATTTTCGGCCCAGAATCTTTTTCATGGAAATCCCAGTCATATGAGTCGAGTCCATGCATGCTACGATCACGGTATGAATTTGAAGGTAAAATATTTTTGTGCAGAGCTCAGATTAGGTCTTTCCCTGTCCATAATGCTAAATTGAGGAGGTAAAATAGAAATATAAATAGGAAACAGAAGAGAAGTGTACAGTGATCACCCATTTTCGGCCCACAATCTTTTTCATGGAAATCCCAGTCATATGAGTCGAGTCCATGCATGCTACGATCACGGTATGAATTTGAAGGAAAAATATTTTTGTGCAGATCTTAGATTAGGTCTTTCCCTGGCCATATTGCTAAATGGAGGAGGTAAAATATAAATATTAATTGGAAACAGAAAAGAAATGTACAGTGATCACCCATTTACGGCCCACAACCATTTTCATGGAAATCCCAGTCATATGAGTCGAGTCCATGCATGCTACGATCACGCTATGAATTTGAAGGCAAAATATTTTTGTGCAGATTTTAGACTAGATCTTTCCCTGTCCATAATGCTAAATTCAGGAAGCAAAATAGAAATATAAATAGAAAACAGAAGAAAAATGTACAGAGATCCCCCATTTTCGGCCCACAATCTTTTTCATGGAAATCACAGTCATATGAGTCGAGTCCATGCATGCTACGATCACGGTATGAATTTGAAGGCAAAATATTTTTGTGCAGAGCTCAGATTAGGTCTTTCCCTGTCCATAATGCTAAATTGAGGAAGTAAAGTAGAAATATTAATAGGAAACAGAAGAGAAATGTACAGTGTTCAACCATTTTCGGCTCACAATCTTTTTCATTGAAATCCCAGTCATATGAGTCGAATCCATGCATGCTACGATCACAGTATGAATTTGAAGGCAAAATATTTTTGTGCAGATCTTAGATTAGGACTTTCCCTGTCCATAATGCTAAATTGAGGAGGTAAAATAGAAATATAAATAGGAAACAGAAGAGAAATGTACAGTGATCACCCATTTTCGGCCCACAATCTTTTTCATGGAAATCCCAGTCATATGAGTCGAGTCCATGCATGCTACGGTCACGGTATGAATTTGAAGGCACAATATTTTTGTGCAGATCTTAGATGTGGTCTTTCCCTGTAAATATTGCTAAATTGAGGAGGGAAAATATAAATATAAATAGGAAACAGAAGAGAAATGTACAGTGATCACCCATTTTCGGCCCAGAATCTTTTTCATGGAAATCCCAGACATATGAGTTGCGTCCATGCATGCTACGATCACTGTATTAATTTGAAGGCAAAATATTTTTGTGCAGATCTTAGATGAGGTCTTTCCCTGTCCATAATGCTAAATTGAGGAGGTAAAATATAAATATAAATAGGAAACACAAGAGAAATGTACAGTGATCACCCATTTTCGGCCCAGAATCTTTTTCAAGGAAATCCCAGTCATATGAGTCGAGTCCATGCATGCTACGATCATGGTATGAATTTGAAGGCAAAATATTTTTGTGCAGATCTTAGATGAGGTCTTTCCCTGTAAATATTGCTAAATTGAGGAGGGAAAATATAAATATAAATAGGAAACAGAAGAGAAATGTACAGTGATCACCCATTTTCGGCCCAGAATCTTTTTCATGGAAATCCCAGACATATGAGTTGCGTCCATGCATGCTACGATCACTGTATGAATTTGAAGGCAAAATATTTTTGTGCAGATCTTAGATGGGGTCTTTCATTGTCCATAATGCTAAATTGAGGAGGTAAAATATAAATATAAATAGGAAACAGAAGAGAAATGTACAGTGATCACCCATTTTCGGCCCACAATCTTTTTCATGCAAATCCCAGTCATATGAGTTGAGTCCATGCATGCTACGATCACGGTATGAATTTGAAGGCAAAATATTTTTGTGCAGATCTTAGATTAGGTCTTTCCCTGTCCATAATGCTAAATTGAGGAGGTAAAATAGAAATATAAATAGGAAACAGGAGAGAAATGTACAGTGATCACCCATTTTCGGCCCACAATCTTTTTCATGGAAATCCCAGTCATATAAGTCGAGTCCATGCATGCTACGATCACGGTATGAATTTGAAGGAAAAATATTTTTGTGCAGATCTTAGATTAGGTCTTTCCCTGTTCATAATGCTAAATTGAGGAGATAAAATACAAATATAAATAGGAAACGGAAGAGAAATGTACAGTGATCACCCATTTTCGGCCCACAATCTTTTTCATGGAAATCCCAGTCATATGAGTCGAGTCCATGCATGCTCCGTTCACGGTATGAATTTGAAGGCAAAATATTTTTGTTTTTTGTGCAGATCTTAGATTAGGTCTTTCCCTCTCCATAATGCGAAATTGAGGAGGTAAAATAGAAATATAAATAGGAAACAGAAGAGAAATGTACCGTGATTACCCATTTTCGGCCCACAATCTTTTTCATGGAAATCCCAGTCATATGAGTCGAGTCCATGCATGCTACGATAACGGTATGAATTTGAAGGCAAAATATTTTTGTGCAGATCTTAGATTAGGTCTTTCCCTGTCCATAATGCTAAATTGAGGAGGTAAAATATAAATATAAATAGGAAACAGAAGAGAAATGTACAGTGATCACCCATTTTCGGCCCACAATCTTTTTCATGGAAATCACAGTCATATGAGTCGAGTCCATGCATGCTACGATCACGGTATGAATTTGAAGGCAAAATATTTTTGTTTTTTGTGCAGATCTTAGATTAGGTCTTTCCCTCTCCATAATGTGAAATTGAGGAGATAAAATAGAAATATAAATAGGAAACAGAAGAGAAATGTACAGTGATCACCCATTTTCGGCCCACAACCTTTTTCATGGAAATCCCAGTCATATGAGTCGAGTCCATTCATGCTACGATCACGGTATGAATTTGAAGGCAAAATGTTTTTGTGCAGATCTTAGATTAGGTCTTTCCCTGTCCATAATGCTAAATTGAGGAGGTATAATATAAATATAAATAGGAAACAGAAGAGAAATGTACAGTGATCACCCATTTTCGGCCCACAATCTTTTTCATGGAAATCCCAGTCATATGAGTCGAGTCCATGCATGCTACGATCACGGTATGAATTTGAAGGCAAAATATTTTTGTGCAGAGCTCAGATTAGGTCTTTCCCTGTCCATAATGCTAAATTGAGGAGGTAAAATATAAATATAAATAGGAAACACAAGAGAAATGTACAGTGATCACCCATTTTCGGCCAACAATATTTTTCATGGAAATCCCAGTCATATGAGTCGAGTCCATCCATGCTACTATCACGGTATGAAGTTGAAGGTAAAATATTTTTGTGCAGAGCTTAGATTTGGTCTTTCCCTGGCCATATTGCTAAATGGAGGAGGTAAAATATAAATATTAATTGGAAACAGAAAAGAAATGTACAGTGATCACCCATTTACGGCCCACAACCATTTTCATGGAAATCCCAGTCATATGAGTCGAGTCCATGCATGCTACGATCACGCTATGAATTTGAAGGCAAAATATTTTTGTGCAGATTTTAGATTAGATCTTTCCCTGTCCATAATGCTAAATTCAGGAAGCAAAATAGAAATATAAATAGAAAACAGAAGAAAAATGTACAGTGATCCCCCATTTTCGGCCCACAATCTTTTTCATGTAAATCCCAGTCATATGAGTCGAGTCCATGCATTCTACGATCACGGTATGAATTTGAAGGTAAAATATTTTTGTGCAGATCTTAGATTAGGTCTTTACCTGGCCATAATGCTAAATTGAGGAGGTAAAATACAAATATAAATAGGAAATAGAAGAGAAATGTACAGTGATAACCCATTTTATGCGCACTATCTTTTTCATGGAAATCCCAGTCATATGAGTCGAGTCCATGCATGCTACGATCACGGTATGAATTAGAAGGCAAAATATTTTTGTGCAGATCTTAGATTAGGTCTTTCCATGTCCATAATACTAAATTGAGGAGGTAAAATAGAAATATAAATAGGAAACAGAAGAGAAATGTACAGTGATCACCCATTTTCGGCCCACAAACTTTTTCATGGAAATCCCAGTCATATGAGTCGAGTCAATGCATGCTACGATCACGGTATGAATTTGAAGGCAAAATATTTTTGTGCAGATTTTAGATTAGGTCTTTCCCTGTCCATAATGCTAAATTGAGGAGGTAAAATATAAATATAAATAGGAAACAGAAGAGAAATGTACACTGATCACCCATTTTCGGCCCACAATCTTTTTCATGGAAATCCCAGTCATATGAGTCGAGTCCATGCATGCTAAGATCACGGTATGAATTTGAAGGCAAAATATTTTTGTGCAGATTTTAGATTAGGTCTTTCCCTGTCCATAATGCTAAATTGAGGAGGGACAATAGAAATAGTAATAGGAAACAGAAGAGAAATGTACAGTGATCACCCATTTTCGGTCCACAATCTTTTTCATGGAAATCCCAGTCATATGAGTCGTGTCCATGCATACTACAATCACGGTATGAATTTGAAGTCAAAATATTTTTGTGCAGATCTTAGATTAGGTCTTACCCTGTCCATAATGCTAAATTGAGGAGGTAAAATATAAATATAAATAGGAAACAGAAGAGAAATGTACAGTGATCACCCATTTTCGGCCCACAATCTTTTTCATGGAAATCCCAGTCATATGAGTCGAGTCCATGCATGCTACGATCACGGTATGAATTTGAAGTCAAAATATTTTTGTGCAGATTTTAGATTAGGTCTTCCCCTGTCCATAATGCTAAATTGAGGAGGTAAAATATAAATATAAATAGGAAACAGAAAACAAATGTACAGTGATCACCCATTTTCGGCCCACAATCTTTTTCATGGAAATCCCAGTCATATGAGTCGAGTCCATGCATGCCACGATCACGGTGTGAATTTGAAGGCAAAATATTTTTGTGCAGATCTTAGATTAGGTCTTTCCCTGTCCATAATTCTAAATTGAGGAGGTAAAATATAAATATAAATAGGAAACAGAAGAGAAATGTACAGTGATCAACCATTTTCCGCCCACAATCTTTTTCATGGAAATCCCAGTCATATGAGTCGAGTCCATGCATGCTACGATCACGGTATGAATTTGAAGGCAAAATATTTTTGTGCAGATCTTAGATTAGGTCTTTCCCTGTCCATAATGCTAAATTGAGGAAGTAAAGTAGAAATATAAATAGGAAACAGAAGAGAAATGTACAGTGATCACCCATTTTGTGCCCACAATCTTTTTTATGGAAATCCCAGTTATATAAGTCGAGTTCATGCATGCTACGATCACGGTATGAATTTGAAGGCAAAATATTTTTGTGCAGAGCTTAGATTAGGTCTTTCCCTCTCCATAATGCTAAATTGAGGAGGTAAAATAGAAATATTAATAGGAAACAGAAGAGTAATGTAGAGTGATCACCCATTATCAGCCCACAATCATTTTCATGGAAATCCCAGTCATATTAGTCGAGTCCATGCATGCTACGATCACGGTATGAATCTGACGGAAAAATATTTTTGTGCAGATTTTAGATCAGGTCTTTCCCTGTCCATAATGCTAAATTGAGGAGATAAAATAGAAATATTAATAGGAAACAGAAGAGAAATGTACAGTGATCACCCATTTTTTGCCCACAATCTTTTTCATGGAAATCCCAATCATATGAGTTGTGTCCCTGCATGCTACGATCACTGTATGAATTTGAAGGCAAAATATTTTTGTGCAGATTTTAGATTAGGTCTTTCCCTGTCCATAATGCTAAATTGAGGAGGTAAATTAGAAATATATATAGGAAACAGAAGAGAAATGTACAGTGATCACCCATTTTCGGCCGACAATCTTTTTCATGGATATCCCCGTCATATGAGTCGACTCCATGCATGCTATGATCACGGTATGAATTTGAAGGCAAAATATTTTTGTGCAGATTTTAGATTAGGTCTTTCCCTGTCCATAATGCTAAATTGAGGAGGTAAAATAGAAATATAAATAGGAAATAGAAGAGAAATGTACAATGATCACCCATTTTCGGCCCACATTCTTTTTCATGGAAATCCCAGTCATATGAGTCGAGTCCATGCATGCTACGTTCACGGTATGAATTTGAAGGCAAAATATTTTTGTGCAGATCTTAGATTAGGTCTTTCCCTGTCCATAATGCTAAATTGAGGAGGTAAAATATAAATATCAATAGGAAACAGAAGAGAAATGTACACTGATCACCCATTTTCGGCCCACAGTCTTTTTCATGGAAATCCCAGTCATATGAGTCGAGTCCATGCATGCTATGATCACGGTATGAATTTGAAGGCAAAATATTTTTGTGCAGATTTTAGATTAGGTCTTTCCCTGTCCATAATGCTAAATTGAGGAGGGACAATAGAAATAGTAATAAAAAACAGAAGAGAAATGTACAGTGATCACCCATTTTCGGCCCACAATCTTTTTCATGGAAATCCCAGTCATATGAGTCGAGTCCATGCATGCTACAATCACGGTATGAATTTGAAGTCAAAATATTTTTGTGCAGATTTTAGATTAGGTCTTCCCCTGTCCATAATGCTAAATTGAGGAGGTAAAATATAAATATAAATAGGAAACAGAAAAGAAATGTACAGTGATCACCCATTTTATGCCCACAATCTTTTTCATGGAAATCCCAGTCATATGAGTCGAGTCCATGCATGCCACGATCACGGTGTGAATTTGAAGGTAAAATATTTTTGTGCAGATCTTAGATTAGGTCTTTCCCTGTCCATAATTCTGAATTGAGGAGGTAAAATATAAATATAAATAGGAAACAGAAGAGATATGTACAGTGATCACCCATTTTCGGCCCACAATCTTTTTTATGGAAATCCCAGTTATATGAGTCGAGTTCATGCATGCTACGATCACGGTATGAATTTGAAGGCAAAATATTTTTGTGCAGAGCTTAGATTAGGTCTTTCCCTCTCCATAATTCTAAATTCAGGAGGTAAAATAGAAATATAAATAGGAAACAGAAGAGAAATGTACAGTGATCACCCATTTTCGGCCCATAATCTTTTTCATGGAAATCCCAGTCACATGAGTCGAGTCCATGCATGCTACGATCACGGTATGAATTTGAAGGCAAAATATTTTTGTGCAGATCTTAGATTAGGTCTTTCCCTGTCCATAATGCTAAATTGAGGAAGTAAAATAGAAATATAAATAGGAAACAGAAGAGTAATGTACAGTGATCACCCATTATCAGCCCACAATGATTTTCATGGAAATCCCAGTCATATGAGTCGAGTCCATGCATGCTACGATCACGGTATGAATTTGAAGGCAAAATATTTTTGTGCAGATCATAGATTAGGTCTTTCCCTGTCCATAATGCTAAATTGAGGAGGTAAAATAGAAATATAAATAGGAAACAGAAGAGAAATGTACAGTGATCACCCATTTTCGGCCCACAAACTTTTTCATGGAAATCCCAGTCATATGAGTCGAGTCCATGCATGCTACGATCACGGTATGAATTTGAAGGCAAAATATTTTTGTGCAGATTTTAGATTAGGTCTTTCCCTGTCCATAATGCTAAATTGAGGAGGTAAAATAGAAATATAAATAGCAAACAGAAGAGATATGTACAGTGATCACCCATTTTCGGCCCACATTCTTTTTCATGGAAATCCCAGTCATATGAGTCGAGTCCATGCATGCTACGATCACGGTATGAATTTGAAGGCAAAATATTTTTGTGCAGATCTTAGATTAGGTCTTTCCCTGTCCATAATGCTAAATTGAGGAGGTAAAATATAAATATAAATAGGAAACAGAAGAGAAATGTACAGTGATCACCCATTTTCGGCCCACAAACTTTTTCATGGAAATCCCAGTCATATGAGTCGAGTCCATGCATGCTACGATCACGGTATGAATTTGAAGGCAAAATATTTTTGTGTAGATTTTAGATTAGGTCTTTCCCTGTCCATAATGCTAAATTGAGGAGGTAAAATAGAAATATAAATAGGAAACAGAAGAGATATGTACAGTGATCACCCATTTTCGGCCCACATTCTTTTTCATGGAAATCCCAGTCATATGAGTCGAGTCCATGCATGCTACAATCATGGTATGTATTTGAAGGCAAAATATTTTTGTGCAGATCTTAGATTAGGTCTTTCCCTGTCCATAATGCTAAATTGAGGAGGTAAAATATAAATATAAATAGGAAACAGAAGAGAAATGTACATTGATCACCCATTTTCGGACCACAATCTTTTTCATGGAAATCCCAGTCATATGAGTCGAGTCCATGCATGCTACGATCACGGTATGAATTTGAAGGCAAAATATTTTTGTGCAGATCTTAGATTAGGTCTTTCCCTGTCCATAATGTTAAATTGAGGAGGTACAATAGAAATATAAATAGGAAACAGAAGAGAAATGTACAGTGATAACCCATTTTCGGCCCACAATCTTTTTCATGGAAATCCCAGTGATATGAGACGAGTCCATGCATGCTACAATCACGGTATGAATTTGACGGCAAAATATTTTTGTGCAGATCTTAGATTAGGTCTTTCCCTGTCCATAATGCTAAATTGAGGAGGTAAAATATAAATATAAATAGGAAACAGAAGAGAAATGTAGAGTGATCACCCATTTTCGGCCCACAATCTTTTTCATGAAAATCCCAGTCATATGAGTTGCGTCCATGCATGCTACGATCACGGTATGAATTTGAAGGCAAAATATTTTTGTGCAGATCTTAGATTATGTCTTTCCCTGTCCATAATGTTAAATTGAGGAGGTACAATAGAAATATAAATAGGAAACAGAAGAGAAATGTACAGTGATCACACATTTTCGGCCCAAAATCTTTTTCATGGAAATCCCAGTCATATGAGTAGCGTCCATGCATGCTACGATCACGGTATGAATTTGATGGCAAAATATTTTTGTGCAGATCTTAGATGAGGTCTTTCACTGTCCATAATGTTAAATTGAGGAGGTACAATAGAAATATAAATAGGAAACAGAAGAGAAATGTACAGTGATCACCCATTTTCGGCCCACAATCTTTTTCATGGAAATCCCAGTCATATGAGTCGAGTCCATGCATGCTACGATCACGGCATGAATTTGAAGGCAAAATATTTTTGCGCAGATCTTAGATTAGGTCTTTCCCTGTCCATAATGCTAAATTGGGGAGGTAAAATAGAAATATAAATAGGAAACAGAAGAGAAATTTACAGTGATCACCCATTATCTGCCCGCAATCATTTTCATGGAAATCCCAGTCATATGAGTCGAGTCCATGCATGCTACAATCACGGTATGAATTTGAAGGCAAAATATTTTTGTGCAGATTTTAGATTAGGTCTTTCCCTGTCCATAATGCTAAATTGAGGAGGTAAATAGAAATATAAATAGGAAACAGAAGAGAAATGTACAGTGATCACCCATTTTCGGCCCACAATCTTTTTCTTGGAAATCCCAGTCATATGAGTCGAGTCCATGCATGCTACGATCACGGTATGAATTAGAAGGCAAAATATTTTTGTGCAGATCTTAGATTAGGTCTTTCCCTGTCCATAATGCTAAATTGAGGAGGTAAAATACAAATATAAATAGGAAATAGAAGAGAAATGTACAGTGATCACCCATTTTCTGCCCACTATCTTTTTCATGGAAATCCCAGTCATATGAGTCGAGTCAATGCATGCTACGATCACGGTATGAATTTGAAGGCAAAATATTTATGTGCAGATTTTAGATTAGGTCTTTCCCTGTCCATAATGCAAAATTGAGGAGGTAAAATAGAAATATAAATAGGAAACAGAAGAGAAATGTACAGTGATCACCCAATTTTCGGCCCACAATCTTTTTCATGGAAAGCTTAGTCATATGAGTCGAGTCCATGCATGCTACGATCACGGTATGAATTTGAAGGCAAAATATTTTTGTGCAGATTTTAGATTAGGTATTTCCCTGTCCATAATGCTAAATTGAGGAGGTAAAATATAAATATAAATAGGAAATAGAAAAGAAATGTACAGTGATCACCTATTTTCGGCACACAATCTTTTTCATGGAAATCCCAGTCATATGAGTCGAGTCCATGCATGCTACGATCACGGTATGAATTTGAAGGCAAAATATTTTTGTGCAGATCTTAGATTAGGTCTTTCCCTGTCCATAATGCTAAATTGAGGAGGTAAAAAAGAAATATAAATAGGAAACAGAAGAGAAATTTACAGTGATCACTCATTTTCGGCCCACAATCTTTTTCATGGAAATCCCAGTCATATGAGACGAGTCCTTGGTTGCTACGATCACGGTATGAATTTGAAGGCAAAATATTTTTGTGCAGATCTCAGATTAGGTCTTTCCCTGTCCATAATGGTAAATTGAGGAGGTAAAATAGAAATATAAATAGGAAACAGAAGTGAAATGTACAGTGATCACCCATTTTCGGCCCACAATCGTTTTCATGGAAATCACAGTCATATGAGTTGTGTCCATGCATGCTACGATCACGGTATGAATTTGAAGGCAAAATATTTTTGTGCAGATTATAGATTAGGTCTTTCCCTGTCCATAATGCTAAATTGAGGATGTAAAATATAAATATAAATAGGAAACAGAAGAGAAATGTACAGTGATCACCCATTTTCTGCCCACAATCTTTTTCATGGAAATCCCAGTCATATGAGTCGTGTCCATGCATGCTACGATCACGGTATGAATTAGAAGGCAAAATATTTTTGTGCAGATCTTAGATTAGGTCTTTCCCTGTCCATAATGCTAAATTGAGGTGGTAAAATATAAATATAAATAGGAAACAGAAGAGAAATGTACAGTGATCACCCATTTTCGGCCCACAATCTTTTTCATGGAAATCCCTGTCATATGAGTCGAGTCCATGCATGCTACGATCACGGTATGAATCAGAAGGCAAAATATTTTTGTGCAGATCTTAGATTAGGTGTTTCCCTGTCCATAATGCTAAATTGAGGAGGTAAAATACAAATATAAATAGGAAATAGAAGACAAATATACAGTGATCACCCATTTCTGCCCACTATCTTTTTCATGGAAATACCAGTCATATGAGTCGAGTCCATGCATGCTACGATCACGGTATGAATTTGAAGGCAAAATATTTTTGTGCAGATCTTAGATTAGGTCTTTCCCTGTCCATAATGCTAAATTGAGGAGGTAAAATATAAATATAAAGAGGAAACAGAAGAGAAATGTACAGTGATCACCCAATTTTCTGCCCACAATCTTTTTCATGGAAAGCTTAGTCATATGAGTCGAGTCCATGCATGCTACGATCACGGTATGAATTTGAAGGCAAAATATTTTCGTGCAGATTTTAGATTAGGTATTTCCCTGTCCATAATGCTAAATTGAGGAGGTAAAATATAAATATAAATAGGAAATAGAAAAGAAATGTACAGTGATCACCTATTTTCGGCCCACAATCTTTTTCATGGAAATCCGAGTCATATGAGTCGAGTCCATGCATGCCACGATCACGGTATGAATTTGAAGGCAAAATATTTGTGTGCAGATCTTAGATTACGTCTTTCCCTGTCCATAATGCTAAATTGAGGAGGTAAAATAGAAATATAATTAGGAAACAGAAGAGAAATGTACAGTGATCACCCATTTTCGGCCCACAGACTTTTTTATGGAAATCCCAGTCATATGAGTCGAGTCCAGGCATGCTACGATCACAGTATGAATTTGAAGGCAAAATATTTTTTGCAGATTTTAGATTAGGTCTTTCCCTGTCCATAATGCTAAATTGAGGAGGTAAAATAGAAATAGAAATAGGAAACAGAAGAGAAATGTACAGTGATCAACCATTTTCGGACCACAATCTTTTTCATGGAAATCCCAGTCATATGAGTCGAGTCCATGCATGCTACGGACACGGTATGTATTTGTTGGAAAAATATTTTTGTGCAGATTATAGATTAGGTCTTTCCCTGTCCATAATGCAAAATTGAGGAGGTAAAATATAAATATAAATAGTAAACAGAAGAGAAATGTAGAGTGATCACCCATTTTCAGCCCACAATTTTTTCATGGAAATCACAGTCATATGAGTCGAGTCCATGCATGCTACGGTCACGGTATGAATTTGAAGGCAAAATATTTTTGTGCAGATTTTAGATTAGGTCTTTCCCTGTCCATAATGCTAAATTGACGAGGTAAAATATAAATATAAATAGGAAACAGAAGAGAAATGTACAGTGATCACCCATTTTCGGCCCACAATCTTTTTCATGGAAATCCCAGTCATATGAGTCGAGTCCATGCATGCTACGATCACGGTATGAATTAGAAGGCAAAATATTTTTGTGCAGATTTTAGATTAGGTCTTTCCCTGTCCATAATGCTAAATTGAGGAGGTAAAATATAAATATAAATAGGAAACAGGAGAGAAATGTACAGTGATCACCCATTTTTGGCCCACAATCTTTTTCATGGAAATCCCAGTCATATCAGTTGAGTCCATGCATGCTACGATCACTGTATGAATTTGATGGCAAAATATTTTTGTGCAGATCTTAGATGAGGTCTTTCCATTTCCATAATGATAAATGAAGGAAGTAAAATAGAAACATAAATAGGAAACAGAAGGGAAATGTACAGTGATCACCCATTTTCTGCCCACTATCTTTTCATGGAAATCCCAGTCATATGAGTTGAGTCCATGCATGCTACGATCACGGTATGAATTGGAAGGCAAAATATTTTTGTGCAGAACTTAGATTAGGTCTTTCCCTGACCATAATGCTAAATTTAGGAGGTAAAATAGAAATATAAATAGGAAACAGAAGAGAAATGTACAGTGATCACCCATTTTCAGCCCACAATCTTTTTCATGGAAATCCCAGTCATATGAGTCGAGTCCATGCATTCTACGATCACGGTATGAATTTGAAGGCAAAATATTTTCGTGCAAATTTTAGATTAGGTCTTTCCCTGGCCATAATGCTAAATTGAGGAGGTAAAATATAAATATAAATAGGAAACAGAAGAGAAATGTACAGTGATCACCCATTTTCGGCCCACAATCTTTTTCATGGAAATCCCAGTCATATGAGTCGAGTCCATACATGCTACGATCACGGTATGAATTTGAAGGCAAAATATTTTTGTGCAGATCTTAGATTAGGTCTTTCCCTGTCCATAATGCTAAATTGAGGAGGTAAAATATAAATATAAATAGGAAACAGAAGAGAAATGTACAGTGATCACGCATTTTCGGCCCACAATCTTTTTCATGGAAATCCCAGTCATATGAGTCGAGTCCATGCATACTACGATCACGGTATGAATTTGAAGGCAAAATATTTTTGTGCAGATATTATATTAGGTCTTTCCCTGTCCATAATGCTAAATTGAGGATGTAAAATATAAATATAAATAGGAAACAGAAGAGAAATGTACGGTCATCACCCATTTCGGCCCACAATCTTTTTCATGGAAATCCCAGTCATATGAGTTGAGTCCATGCATGCTACGATCACGGTATGAATTGGAAGGCAAAATATATTTGTGCAGAACTTAGATTAGGTCTTTCCCTGACCATAATGCTAAATTTAGGAGGTAAAATAGAAATATAAATAGGAAACAGAAGAGAAATGTACAGTGATCACCCATTTTCAGCCCACAATCTTTTTCATGGAAATCCCAGTCATATGAGTCGAGTCCATGCATTCTACGATCACGGTATGAATTTGAAGGCAAAATATTTTCGTGCAAATTTTAGATTAGGTCTTTCCCTGGCCATATTGCTAAATTGAGGTGGTAAAATAGAAATATAAATAGGAAACAGAAGAGAAATGCACAATGATCACCCATTTTCGGCCCACAATCTTTTTCATGGAAATCCCAGTCATATGAGTCGAGTCCATACATGCTACGATCACGGTATGAATTTGAAGGCAAAATATTTTTGTGCAGATCTTAGATTAGGTCTTTCCCTGTCCATAATGCTAAATTGAGGAGGTAAAATAGAAATATAAATAGGAAACAGAAGAGAAATGTACAGTGATCACCCATTTTCGGCCCACAATCTTTTTCATGGAAATCCCAGTCATATGAGTCGAGTCCATGCATGCTATGATCACGGTATGAATTTGAAGGCAAAATATTTTTGTGCAGATCTTAGATTAGGTCTTTCCCTGTCCATAATGCTAAATTGAGAAGGTAAAATATAAATATAAATAGGAAACAAAAGAGAAATGTACAGTGATCACCCATTTTCGGCCCACCACCATTTTCATTGAAATCCCAGTCATATGAGTCGAGTCCATGTATGCTACTATCACGGTATGAAGTTGAAGGCAAAATATTTTTGTGCAGAGCTTAGATTAGGTCTTTCACTGGCCATATTGCTAAATTGAGGAGCTAAAATAGAAATATAAATAGGAAACAGAAGAGAAATATACAGTGATCACCCATTTTCGGCCCACAATCTTTTTCATGGAAATCCCAGTCATATGAGTCGAGTACATGCATGCTACGATCACGGTATGAATTTGAAGGCAAAATATTTTTGTGCAGATTTTAGATTAGGTCTGTCCCTGTCCATAATGCTAAATTGAGGAAGTAAAATATAAATATAAATAGGAAACAGAAGAGAAATGTACAGTGATCACCCATTTTCGGTCCACAATCTTTTTCAGGGAAATCCCAGTCATGTGATTCGAGTCCATGCATGCTACGATCACGGTATGAATTTGAAGGCAAAATATTTTTGTGCAGAGCTTAGATAAGGTCTTTCCCTGGCCATAATGCTAAATTGAGGAGGTAAAATAGAAATATAAATAGGAAACAGAAGAGAAATGTACAGTGATCACCCATTTTCGGCCCACAATCTTTTTCATGGAAATCCCAGTCATATGAGTCGAATCCATGCATGCTACGATCACGGTATGAATTTGAAGGCAAAATATTTTTGTGCAGATCTTAGATTAGGTCTTTCCCTGTCCATAATGCTAAATTGAGGAGGTAAAATAGAAATATAAATAGGAAACAGAATAGAAATGTACAGTGATCACCCATTTTCGGCCCACAATCTTTTTCATGGAAATCCCAGTCATATGAGTCGAGTCCATGCATGCTACGATCACGGTATGAATTTGAAGGCAAAATATTTTTGTGCAGATCTTAGATTAGGTCTTTCCCTGTCCATAATGCTAAATTGAGGAGGTAAAATAGAAATATAAATAGGAAACAGAAGAGAAATGTACAGTGATCACCCATTTTCGGCCCACAATCTTTTTCATGGAAATCCCAGTCATATGAGTCGAGTCCATTCATGCTATGCTCACGGTATGAATTTGAAGGCAAAATATTTTTGTGCAGATTTTAGATTAGGTCTTTCCCTGTCCATAATTCTAAATTGAGGAGGTAAAATAGAAATATAAACAGGAAACAGAAGCGAAATGTACAGTGATCACCCATTTTCAGCCCACAATCTTTTTCATGGAAATCCCAGTCATATGAGTCGAGTCCATGCATGCTACGATCACGGTATGAATTTGAAGGCAAAATATTTTTGTGCAGATCTTAGATTATGTCTTTCCCTGTCCATAATGCTAAATTGAGGAGGTAAAATAGAAATATAAATAGGAAACAGAAGAGAAATGTACAGTGATCACCCATTTTCGGCCCAAATTCTTTTTCATGGAAATCCCAGTCATATGAGTCGAGTCCATACATGCTACGATCACGGTATGAATTTGAAGGTAAAATATTGTTGTGCAGATCTTAGATTAGGTCTTGCCCTGTCCATAATGCTAAATTGAGGAGGTAAAATAGAAATATAAATAGGAAACAGAAGAGAAATGTACAGTGATCATCCATTTTCGTCCCACAATCTTTTTCATGGAAATCCCAGTCATATGAGTCGAGTCTATGCATGCTACGATCACGGTATGAATTTGAAGCAAAATATTTTTGTGCAGATCTTAGATTAGGTCTTTCCTTGTCCATAATGCTAAATTGAGGAGGTAAAATAGAAATATAAATAGGAAACAGAAGAGAAATGTACAGTGATCACCCATTTTCGGCCCACAATATTTTTCATGGAAATCCCAGTCATATGAGTCGATTCCATGCATGCTACGATCACGGTATGAATTTGAAGTCAAAATATTTTTGAGCAGATCTTAGATTAGGCCTTTCCCTGTCCATAATGCTAAATTGAGGAGGTAAAATATAAATATAAATAGGAAACAGAAGAGAAATGTACAGTGATCACCCATTTTCGGCCCACAATCTTTTTCATGGAAATCCCAGTTTTATGAGTCAAGTCCATGCATGCTACGATCACGGTATGTATTTGAAGGCAAAATATTTTAGTGCAGATCTTAGATTAGGTCTTTCTCTGTCTATAATGCTAAATTGAGGAGGTAAAATATAAATATAAATAGGAAACAGAAGAGAAATGTACAGTGATCACCCATTTTCGGCCCAAAATCTTTTTCATGGAAATCGCAGTCATATGAGTCGAGTCCATGCTTGCTACGATCACGGTATGAATTTGAAGGCAAAATATTTTTGTGCAGATTTTAGATTAGGTCTTTCCCTCTCCATTATGCTAAATTGAGGAGGTAAAATTGAAATATTAATAGGAAGCAGAAGAGAAATGTACAGTAATCACCCATTTTCGGCCCACAATCTTTTTCATGGAAATCCCAGTCATATGAGTCGAGTCCAAGCATGCTACAATCACGGTATGAATTTGAAGGCAAAATATTTTTGTGCAGATCTTCATTACGTCTTTCCCTGTCCATAATGCTAAATTGAGGAGGTAAAATATAAATATAAATAGGAAACAGAAGAGAAATGTACAGTGATCACCCATTTTCGGCGCACAATCTTTTTCATGGAAATCCCAGTCATATGAGTCGAGTCCATGCATGCTACGATCACGGTATGAATTTGAAGGCAAAATATTTTTGTGCAGATCTTAGATTAGGTCTTTCCCTGTCTATAATGCTAAATTGAGGAAGTAAAGTAGAAATATAAATAGGAAACAGAAGAGAAATGTTCAGTGATCACCCATTTTCGGCCCACAATCTTTTTCATGGAAATCCCAGTCATATGAGTCGAGTCCAGGCATGCTACGATCACGGAATGAATTTGAAGGCAAAATATTTTTGTGCAGATCTTAGATTAGGTCTTTCCCTGTCTATAATGCTAAAATGAGGAGGTAAAATAGAAATATAAATAGGAAACAGAAGAGAAATGTACAGTGATCACCCATTTTCGGCACACAATCTTTTTCATGGAAATCGCAGTCATATGAGTCGAGTCCATGCATGCTACGATCACGGTATGAATTTGAAGGCAAAATATTTTTGTGCAGAGCTTAGATTAGGTCTTTCCCTGGCCATAATGCTAAATTGAGGAGGTAAAATATAAATATAAATAAGAAACAGAAGAGAAATGTACAGTGATCACCCATTTTCGGCCCACAATCTTTTTCATGGAAATCCCAGTGTTATGAGTCGAGTCCATGCATGCTACGATCACGGTATGAATTGGAAGGCAATATATTTTTGTGCAGATCTTAGATTCGGTCTTTCCCTGGCCATATTGCTACATTGAGGAGGTAAAATAGAAATATAAATAGGAAACAGAAGAGAAATGTACAGTGATCACCCATTTTCGGCCCACAATCTTTTTCATGGAAATCCAAGTCATGTGAGTCGAGTCCATGCATGCTACGATCACGGTATGAAGTTGAAGGCAAAATATTTTTCTGCAGAGCTTAGATTAGGTCTTTCCCTGGCCATATTGCTAAATTGAGAAGGTAAAATAGAAATATAAATAGGAAACAGAAGAGAAATGTACAGTGATCACCCATTTTCGGCCCACAATCTTTTTCATGGAAATCCCAGTCATATGAGTCGAGTCCATGCATGGTACGATCACGGTATGAATTTGAAGGTAAAATATTTTTGTGCAGAGCTTAGATTAGGTCTTTCCCTGTCCATAATGCTAAATTGAGGAGGTAAAATATAAATATAAATAGGAAACAGAAGAGAAATGTACAGTGATCACCCATTTTTGGCCCACAATCTTTTTCATGGAAATCCCAGTCATATGATTCGAGTCCATGCATGCTACACTCACGGTATGATTTTGAAGGCAAAATATTTTTGTGCAGATCTTAGATTAGGTTTTTCCCTGTCCATAATGCTAAATTGACGAGGTAAAATATAAATATAAATAGGAAACAGAAGAGAAATGTACAGTGATCACCCATTTTCGGCCCACAATCTTTTTCATGGAAATCCCAGTCATATGAGTCGAGTCCATGCATGCTACGTTCTCGGTATGAAATTGAAGGCAAAATATTTTTGTGCAGATCTTAGATTAGGTCTTTCCCTGGCCATAATGCTAAATTAATGAGGTAAAAAAGAAATATAAATAGGAAACAGAAGAGAAATGTACAGTGATCACCCATTTTCGGCCCACAATCTTTTTCATGGAAATCCCAGTCATATGAGTCGTGTCCATGCATGCTACGATCACGGTATGAATTTGAAGGCAAAATATTTTTGTGCAGAGCTTAGATTAGGTCTTTCCCTGGCCATAATGCAAAATTGAGGAGGTAAAATAGAAATATAAATAGGAAACAGAAGAGAAATGCACAGTGATCACCCATTTTCGGCTCACAAACTTTTTCATGGAAATCCCAGTCATATGAGTCGAGTCCATGCATGCTACGATCACGGTATGAAGTTGAAGGGAAAATATTTTTGTGCAGAGCTTAGATTAGGTCTTTCTCTGTCCATAATGCTAAATTGAGGAAGTAAAGTAGAAATATAAATAGGAAACAGGAGAGAAATGTACAGTTATCACCCATTTTCGGCCCACAATCCTTTTCATGGAAATCCCAGTCATATGAGTCGAGTCCATGCATGCTACGATCACGGTATGAATTTGAAGCAAAATATTTTTTTGCAGATCTTAGATTAGGTCTTTCTCTGTCCATAATGCTAAATTGAGGAGGTAAAATAGAAATATAAATAGGAAACAGAAGAGAAATGTGCAGTGATCACCCATTTTCGGCCCACAATCTTTTTCATGGAAATCCCAGTCATATGAGTCAAGTCCATGCATGCTACAATCACGGTATGAAGTTGAAGGGAAAATATTTTTGTGCAGAGCTTAGATTAGGTCTTTCCCTGGCCATAATGCAAAATTGAGGAGGTAAAATATAAATATAAATAGGAAACAGAAGAGAAATGTGCAGTGATCACCCATTTTCGGCCCACAACATTTTTCATGGAAATCCCAGTCATATGAGTTGAGTCCATGCATGCTACGTTCACGGTATGAATTTGAAGGCAAAATATTTTGGTGCAGAGCTTAGATTAGGTCTTTCCCTGGACATATTGCTAAATTGAGGAGGTAAAATAGAAATATAAATAGGAAACAGAAGAGAAATGTACAGTGATCACCCATTTTCGGCCCACAATCTTTTTCATGGAAATCCCTGTCATATGAGTCGAGTCCATGCATGCTACAGTCACGGTATGAATTTGAAGGCAAAATATTTTTGTGCAGATTTTAGATTAGGTCTTTCCCTGTCCATAATGATAAATTGAGGAGGTAAAATATAAATATAAATAGGAAAAAGAAAGGAAATGTACAGTGATCACCCATTTTCGGCCCACAATCTTTTTCATGGAAATCCCAGTCATAGTAGTCGAGTCCATGCATGCTACGATCACGGTATGAATTTGAAGGCAAAATATTTTTGTGCAGATTTTAGATTAGGTCTTTCCCTGTCCACAATGCTAAATTGAGGAGGTAAAATATAAATATAAATAGGAAACAGAAGAGAAATGTACAGTGATCACCCATTTTCGGCCCACAATCTTTTTCATGGAAATCCCAGTCATATGAGTCGAGTCCATGCATGCTACGATCACGGTATGAATTTGAAGGCAAAATATTTTTGTGCAGATTTTAGATTAGGTCTTTCCCTGTTCATAATGCTAAATTGAGGAGGTAAAATAGAAATATAAATAGGAAACAGAAGAGAAATGTACAGTGATCACCCATTTTCGGCCCACAATCTTTTTCATGGAAATCCCAGTCATATGAGTCGAGTCCATGCATGGTACGATCAAGGTATGAATTTGAAGGCAAAATATATTCGTGCAGAACTTAGATAATGTTTTTCCCTGGCCATAATGCTAAATTGAGGTGGTAAAATATAAATATAAATAGGAAACAGAAGAGAATGTACAGTGATCACCCATTTTCGGCCCACAATTTTTTCATGGAAATCGCAGTCATATGAGACGAGTCCATGCATGCTACGATCACGGTATGAATTTGAAGGCAAAATAATTTTGTGCAGAGCTTAGATTAGGTATTTTCCTGGCCATAATGCTAAATTAATGAGGTAAAAAAGAAATATAAATAGGAAACAGAAGAGAAATGTACAGTGATCACCCATTTTCGGCGCACAATCTTTTTCATGGAAATCCCAGTCATATGAGTCGAGTCCATGCATGCTACGATCACGGTATGAATTTGAAGGCAAAATATTTTTGTGCAGATTTTAGATTAGGTCTTTCCCTGGCCATAATGCTAAATTGAGGAAGTAAAGTAGAAATATAACTAGGAAACAGAAGAGATATGTACAGTGATCACCCATTTTCGGCCCACAATCTTTTTCATGGAAATCCCAGTCATATGAGTCGAGTCCAGGCATGCTACGATCACGGAATGAATTTGAAGGCAAAATATTTTTGTGCAGATCTTAGATTAGGTCTTTCCCTGTCTATAATGCTAAAATGAGGAGGTAAAATAGAAATATAAATAGGAAACAGAAGAGAAATGTACAGTGATCACCCATTTTCGGCACACAATCTTTTTCATGGAAATCGCAGTCATATGAGTCGAGTCCATGCATGCTACGATCACGGTATGAATTTGAAGGCAAAATATTTTTGTGCAGAGCTTAGATTAGGTATTTCCCTGGCAATAATGCTAAATTAATGTGGTAAAAAAGAAATATAAATAGGAAACAGAAGAGAAACGTACAGTGATCACCCATTTTCGGCCCACAATCTTTTTCATGGAAATCGCAGTCATATGAGTTGAGTCCATGCATGCTACGATCACGGTATGAATTTGAAGGCAAAATATTTTTGTGCAGAGCTTAGATTAGGTCTTTCCCTGGCCATAATGCTAAATTGAGGAGGTAAAATATAAATATAAATAAGAAACAGAAGAGAAATGTACAGTGATCACCCATTTTCGGCCCACAATCTTTTTCATGGAAATCCCAGTGTTATGAGTCGAGTCCATGCATGCTACGATCACGGTATGAATTGGAAGGCAATATATTTTTGTGCAGATCTTAGATTCGGTCTTTCCCTGGCCATATTGCTACATTGAGGAGGTAAAATAGAAATATAAATAGGAAACAGAAGAGAAATGTACAGTGATCACCCATTTTCGGCCCACAATCTTTTTCATGGAAATCCAAGTCATGTGAGTCGAGTCCATGCATGCTACGATCACGGTATGAAGTTGAAGGCAAAATATTTTTCTGCAGAGCTTAGATTAGGTCTTTCCCTGGCCATATTGCTAAATTGAGAAGGTAAAATAGAAATATAAATAGGAAACAGAAGAGAAATGTACAGTGATCACCCATTTTCGGCCCACAATCTTTTTCATGGAAATCCCAGTCATATGAGTCGAGTCCATGCATGGTACGATCACGGTATGAATTTGAAGGTAAAATATTTTTGTGCAGAGCTTAGATTAGGTCTTTCCCTGTCCATAATGCTAAATTGAGGAGGTAAAATATAAATATAAATAGGAAACAGAAGAGAAATGTACAGTGATCACCCATTTTTGGCCCACAATCTTTTTCATGGAAATCCCAGTCATATGATTCGAGTCCATGCATGCTACACTCACGGTATGATTTTGAAGGCAAAATATTTTTGTGCAGATCTTAGATTAGGTTTTTCCCTGTCCATAATGCTAAATTGACGAGGTAAAATATAAATATAAATAGGAAACAGAAGAGAAATGTACAGTGATCACCCATTTTCGGCCCACAATCTTTTTCATGGAAATCCCAGTCATATGAGTCGAGTCCATGCATGCTACGTTCTCGGTATGAAATTGAAGGCAAAATATTTTTGTGCAGATCTTAGATTAGGTCTTTCCCTGGCCATAATGCTAAATTAATGAGGTAAAAAAGAAATATAAATAGGAAACAGAAGAGAAATGTACAGTGATCACCCATTTTCGGCCCACAATCTTTTTCATGGAAATCCCAGTCATATGAGTCGTGTCCATGCATGCTACGATCACGGTATGAATTTGAAGGCAAAATATTTTTGTGCAGAGCTTAGATTAGGTCTTTCCCCGGCCATAATGCAAAATTGAGGAGGTAAAATAGAAATATAAATAGGAAACAGAAGAGAAATGCACAGTGATCACCCATTTTCGGCTCACAAACTTTTTCATGGAAATCCCAGTCATATGAGTCGAGTCCATGCATGCTACGATCACGGTATGAAGTTGAAGGGAAAATATTTTTGTGCAGAGCTTAGATTAGGTCTTTCTCTGTCCATAATGCTAAATTGAGGAAGTAAAGTAGAAATATAAATAGGAAACAGGAGAGAAATGTACAGTTATCACCCATTTTCGGCCCACAATCCTTTTCATGGAAATCCCAGTCATATGAGTCGAGTCCATGCATGCTACGATCACGGTATGAATTTGAAGCAAAATATTTTTTTGCAGATCTTAGATTAGGTCTTTCTCTGTCCATAATGCTAAATTGAGGAGGTAAAATAGAAATATAAATAGGAAACAGAAGAGAAATGTGCAGTGATCACCCATTTTCGGCCCACAATCTTTTTCATGGAAATCCCAGTCATATGAGTCAAGTCCATGCATGCTACAATCACGGTATGAAGTTGAAGGGAAAATATTTTTGTGCAGAGCTTAGATTAGGTCTTTCCCTGGCCATAATGCAAAATTGAGGAGGTAAAATATAAATATAAATAGGAAACAGAAGAGAAATGTGCAGTGATCACCCATTTTCGGCCCACAACCTTTTTCATGGAAATCCCAGTCATATGAGTTGAGTCCATGCATGCTACGTTCACGGTATGAATTTGAAGGCAAAATATTTTGGTGCAGAGCTTAGATTAGGTCTTTCCCTGGACATATTGCTAAATTGAGGAGGTAAAATAGAAATATAAATAGGAAACAGAAGAGAAATGTACAGTGATCACCCATTTTCGGCCCACAATCTTTTTCATGGAAATCCCTGTCATATGAGTCGAGTCCATGCATGCTACAGTCACGGTATGAATTTGAAGGCAAAATATTTTTGTGCAGATTTTAGATTAGGTCTTTCCCTGTCCATAATGATAAATTGAGGAGGTAAAATATAAATATAAATAGGAAAAAGAAAGGAAATGTACAGTGATCACCCATTTTCGGCCCACAATCTTTTTCATGGAAATCCCAGTCATAGTAGTCGAGTCCATGCATGCTACGATCACGGTATGAATTTGAAGGCAAAATATTTTTGTGCAGATTTTAGATTAGGTCTTTCCCTGTCCACAATGCTAAATTGAGGAGGTAAAATATAAATATAAATAGGAAACAGAAGAGAAATGTACAGTGATCACCCATTTTCGGCCCACAATCTTTTTCATGGAAATCCCAGTCATATGAGTCGAGTCCATGCATGCTACGATCACGGTATGAATTTGAAGGCAAAATATTTTTGTGCAGATTTTAGATTAGGTCTTTCCCTGTTCATAATGCTAAATTGAGGAGGTAAAATAGAAATATAAATAGGAAACAGAAGAGAAATGTACAGTGATCACCCATTTTCGGCCCACAATCTTTTTCATGGAAATCCCAGTCATATGAGTCGAGTCCATGCATGGTACGATCAAGGTATGAATTTGAAGGCAAAATATATTCGTGCAGAACTTAGATAATGTTTTTCCCTGGCCATAATGCTAAATTGAGGTGGTAAAATATAAATATAAATAGGAAACAGAAGAGAATGTACAGTGATCACCCATTTTCGGCCCACAATTTTTTCATGGAAATCGCAGTCATATGAGACGAGTCCATGCATGCTACGATCACGGTATGAATTTGAAGGCAAAATAATTTTGTGCAGAGCTTAGATTAGGTATTTTCCTGGCCATAATGCTAAATTAATGAGGTAAAAAAGAAATATAAATAGGAAACAGAAGAGAAATGTACAGTGACCACCCATTTTCGGCGCACAATCTTTTCCATGGAAATCCCAGTCATATGAGTCGAGTCCATGCATGCTACGATCACTGTATGAATTTGAAGGTAAAATATTTTTGTGCAGAGCTTAGATTAGGTCATTCCCTGTCCATTATGCTAAATTGAGGAGGTAAAATATAAATATAAATAAGAAACAGAAGAGAAATGTACAGTGATCACCCATTTTCGGCACACAATGTTTTTCATGGAAATCCCAGTCATATGAGTCGAGTCCATGCATGCTACGATCACGGTATCGATTTGTAGGCAAAATATTTTTGTGCAGATCTTAGATTAGCTCTTTCCCTGTCCATAATGCTAAATTGAGGAGGTAAAATAGAAATATTAATAGGAAGCAGAAGAGAAATGTAAGGTAATCACCCATTTTCTGCCCACAAACTTTTTCATGGAAATCCCAGTCATATGAGTCGAGTCCATGCATGCTACGATCACGGAATTAATTTGAAGGCAAAATAATTTTGTGCAGAGCTTAGATTAGGTCTTTCCCTGTCCATAATGCTAAATTGAGGAGGTAAAATATAAATAAAAATAAGAAACAGAAGAGAAATGTACAGTGATCACCCATTTTCGGCCCACAATCTTTTTCATGGAAATCCCAGTCATATGAGTCGAGTCCATGCATGCTACGATCACGGTATGAATTTGAAGGCAAAATATTTTTGTGCAGATCTTAGATTAGGTCTTTCCCTGTCCATAATGCTAAATTGAGGAGGTAAAATATAAATATAAATAGGAAACAGAAGAGAAATGTACAGTGATCACCCATTTTTGGCCCACAATCTTTTTCATGGAAATCCCAGTCATATGATTCGAGTCCATGCATGCTACACTCACGGTATGATTTTGAAGGCAAAATATTTTTGAGCAGATCTTAGATTAGGTTTTTCCCTGTCCATAATGCTAAATTGACGAGGTAAAATATAAATATAAATAGGAAACAGAAGAGAAATGTACAGTGATCACCCATTTTCTGCCCACAATCTTTTTCATGGAAATCCCAGTCATATGAGTCGAGTCCATGCATGCTACGTTCTCGGTATGAAATTGAAGGCAAAATATTTTTGTGCAGATCTTAGATTAGGTCTTTCCCTGGCCATAATGCTAAATTAATGAGGTAAAAACGAAATATAAATAGGAAACAGAAGAGAAATGTACAGTGATCACCCATTTTCGGCCCACAATCTTTTTCATGGAAATCCCAGTCATATGAGTCGTGTCCATGCATGCTACGATCACGGTATGAATTTGAAGGCAAAATATTTTTGTGCAGAGCTTAGATTAGGTCTTTCCCTGGCCATAATGCAAAATTGAGGAGGTAAAATAGAAATATAAATAGGAAACAGAAGAGAAATGCACAGTGATCACCCATTTTTGGCTCACAAACTTTTTCATGGAAATCCCAGTCATATGAGTCGAGTCCATGCATGCTACGATCACGGTATGAAGTTGAAGGGAAAATATTTTTGTGCAGAGCTTAGATTAGGTCTTTCTCTGTCCATAATGCTAAATTGAGGAAGTAAAGTAGAAATATAAATAGGAAACAGGAGAGAAATGTACAGTTATCACCCATTTTCGGCCCACAATCCTTTTCATGGAAATCCCAGTCATATGAGTCGAGTCCATGCATGCTACGATCACGGTATGAATTTGAAGCAAAATATTTTTGTGCAGATCTTAGATTAGGTCTTTCTCTGTCCATAATGCTAAATTGAGGAGGTAAAATAGAAATATAAATAGGAAACAGAAGGGAAATGTACAGTGATCACCCATTTTCGGCCCACAATCTTTTTCATGGAAATCCCAGTCATATGAGTCAAGTCCATGCATGCTACGATCACGGTATGAATTTGAAGGCAAAATATTTTTGTGCAGAACTTAGATTAGGTCTTTCCCTGGCCATATTGCTAAATTGAAGAGGTAAAATAGAAATATAAATAGGAAACAGAAGAGAAATGTACAGTGATCACCCATTTTCGGCCCAAAATCTTTTTCATGGAAATCCCACTCATATGAGTCGAGTCCATGCATGCTACGATCACGGTATGAATTTGAAGGCAAAATATTTTTGAGCAGATTTTAGATTAGGTCTTTCCCTGTCCATAATGCTAAATTGAGGAGGTAAAATATAAATATCAATAGGAAACAGAAGAGAAATGTACAGTGATCACCCATTTTCGGCCCACAATCTTTTTCATGGAAATCCCTGTCATATGAGTCGAGTCCATGCATGCTACAGTCACGGTATGAATTTGAAGGCAAAATATTTTTGTGCAGATTTTAGATTAGGTCTTTCCCTGTCCATAATGCTAAATTGAGGAGGTAAAATATAAATATAAATAGGAAAAAGAAAGGAAATGTACAGTGATCACCCATTTTCGGCCCACAATCTTTTTCATGGAAATCCCAGTCATATGAGTCGAGTCCATGCATGCTACGATCACGGTATGAATTTGAAGGCAAAATATTTTTGTGCAGATTTTAGATTAGGTCTTTCCCTGTCCATAATGCTAAATTGAGGAGGTAAAATATAAATATAAATAGGAAACAGAAGAGAAATGTACAGTGATCACCCATTTTCGGCCCACAATCTTTTTCATGGAAATCCCAGTCATATGAGTCGAGTCCATGCATGCTACGATCACGGTATGAATTTGAAGGCAAACTATTTTTGTGCAGATTTTAGATTAGGTCTTTCCCTGTTCATAATGCTAAATTGAGGAGGTAAAATAGAAATATTAATAGGAAGCAGAAGAGAAATGTACAGTAATCACCCATTTTCTGCCCACAATCTTTTTTATGGAAATCCCAGTCATATGAGTCGAGTCCATGCATGCTACAGTCACGGTATGAATTTGAAGGCAAAATATTTTTGTGCAGAGCTTAGATTAGGTCTTTCCCTGGCCATATTGCTAAATTGAGGAGGTAAAATAGAAATATAAATAGGAAACAGAAGAGAAATGTACAGTGATCACCCATTTTCGGCCCACAATCTTCTTCATGGAAATCCCAGTCATATGAGTCGAGTCCATGCATGCTACACTCACGGTATGATTTTGAAGGCAAAATATTTTTGTGCAGATCTTAGATTAGGTTTTTCCCTGTCCATAATGCTAAATTGACGAGGTAAAATATAAATATAAATAGGAAACAGAAGAGAAATGTACAGTGATCACCCATTTTCGGCCCACAATCTTTTTCATGGAAATCCCAGTCATATGAGTCGAGTCCATGCATGCTACGTTCTCGGTATGAAATTGAAGGCAAAATATTTTTGTGCAGAGCTTAGATTAGGTCTTTCCCTGGCCATAATGCTAAATTAATGAGGTAAAAAAGAAATATAAATAGGAAACGGAAGAGAAATGTACAGTGATCACCCATTTTCGGCCCGCAATCTTTTTCATGGAAATCCCAGTCATATGAGTCGTGTCCATGCATGCTACGATCACGGTATGAATTTGCAGGCAAAATATTTTTGTGCAGAGCTTAGATTAGGTCTTTCCCTGGCCATAATGCAAAATTGAGGAGGTAAAATATAAATATAAATAGGAAACAGAAGAGAAATGCACAGTGATCACCCATTTTCGGCTCACAAACTTTTTCATGGAAATCCCAGTCATATGTGTCGAGTCCATGCATGCTACGATCACGGTATGAATTTGAAGCAAAATATTTTTGTGCAGATCTTAGATTAGGTCTTTCTCTGTCCATAATGCTAAATTGAGGAGGTAAAATAGAAATATAAATAGGAAACAGAAGGGAAATGTTCAGTGATCACCCATTTTCGGCCCACTATCTTTTTCATGGAAATCCCAGTCATATGAGTTGAGTCCATGCATGCTACGATCACGGTATGAATTTGAAGGCAAAATATTTTTGTGCAGAGCTTAGATTAGGTCTTTCCCTGGCCATATTGCTAAATTGAGGAGGTAAAATAGAAATATAAATAGGAAACAGAAGAGAAATGTACAGTGATCACCCATTTTTGGCCCACAATCTTTTTCATGGAAATCCCAGTCATATGAGTCGAGTCCATGCATGCTACACTCACGGTATGATTTTGAAGGCAAAATATTTTTGTGCAGATCTTAGATTAGGTTTTTCCCTGTCCATAATGCTAAATTGACGAGGTAAAATATAAATATAAATAGGAAACAGGAGAGAAATGTACAGTGATCACCCATTTTCGGCCCACAGTCTTTTTCATGGAAATCCCAGTCATATGAGTCGAGTCCATGCATGCTACGTTCTCGGTATGAAATTGAAGGCAAAATATTTTTGTGCAGAGCTTAGATTAGGTCTTTACCTGGCCATAATGCTAAATTAATGAGGTAAAAAAGAAATATAAATAGGAAACAGAAGAGAAATGTACAGTGATCACCCATTTTCGGCCCACAATCTTTTTCATGGAAATCCCAGTCATATGAGTCGTGTCCATGCATGCTACGATCACGGTATGAAGTTGAAGCGAAAATATTTTTGTGCAGAGCTTAGATTAGGTCTTTCCCTGGCCATAATGCAAAATTGAGGAGGTAAAATATAAATATCAATAGGAAACAGAAGAGAAATGTACAGTGATCACCCATTTTCGGCCCACAATCTTTTTCATGGAAATCCCTGTCATATGAGTCGAGTCCATGCATGCTACAGTCACGGTATGAATTTGAAGGCAAAATATTTTTGTGCAGATTTTAGATTAGGTCTTTCCCTGTCCATAATGCTAAATTGAGGAGGTAAAATATAAATATAAATAGGAAAAAGAAAGGAAATGTACAGTGATCACCCATTTTCGGCCCACAATCTTTTTCATGGAAATCCCAGTCATAGTAGTCGAGTCCATGCATGCTACGATCACGGTATGAATTTGAAGGCAAAATATTTTTGTGCATATTTTAGATTAGGTCTTTGCCTGTCCATAATGCTAAATTGAGGAGGTAAAATATAAATATAAATAGGAAACAGAAGAGAAATGTACAGTGATCACCCATTTTCGGCCCACAATCTTTTTCATGGAAATCCCAGTCATATGAGTCGAGTCCATGCATGCTACGATCACGGTATGAATTTGAAGGCAAAATATTTTTGTGCAGATTTTAGATTAGGTCTTTCCCTGTTCATAATGCTAAATGGAGGAGGTAAAATAGAAATATTAATAGGAAGCAGAAGAGAAATGTACAGTAATCACCCATTTTCTGCCCACAATCTTTTTTATGGAAATCCCAGTCATATGAGTCGAGTCCATGCATGCTACAGTCACGGTATGAATTTGAAGGCAAAATATTTTTGTGCAGAGGTTAGATTAGGTCTTTCCCTGGCCATATTGCTAAATTGAGGAGGTAAATTAGAAATATAAATAGGAAACAGAAGAGAAATGTACAGTGATCACCCATTTTCGGCCCACAATCTTTTTCATGGAAATCCCAGTCATATGAGTCGAGTCCATGCATGCTACACTCACGGTATGATTTTGAAGGCAAAATATTTTTGTGCAGAGCTTAGATTAGGTCTTTCCCTGGCCATAATGCAAAATTGAGGAGGTAAAATAGAAATATAAATAGGAAACAGAAGAGAAATGTACAGTGATCACCGATTTTCGGCCCTCAATCTTTTTCATGGAAATCCCAGTCATATGAGTCGAGTCCATGCATGCTACAGTCACGGTATGAAGTTGAAGGCAAAATATTTTTGTGCAGATTTTAGATTAGGACTTTCATGTCCATAATGCTAAATTGAGGAAGTAAAATATAAATATAAATAGAAAACAGAAGAAAAATGTACAGTGATCACCCATTTTCGACCGACAATCTTTTTCATGGAAATCCCAGTCATATGAGTCGAGTCCATGCATGCTACGATTACGGTATGAATTTGAAGGCAAAATGTTTTTGTGCAGATCTTAGATTAGTTCTTTCCCTGTCCATAATGCTAAATTGAGAAGGTAAAATAGAAATATAAATAGGAAACAGAAGAGAAATGTACAGTGATCACCCATTTTCGGCCGACAATCTTTTTCATGGAAATCCCAGTCATATGAGTCGAGTACATGCATGCTACGATCACGGTATGAATTTCAAAGCGAAATATTTTTGTGCAGATCTTAGATTAGGTCTTTCCCAGTCCATAATGGTAAATGAAGGAAGTAAAATAGAAATATAAATAGGAAACGGAAGAGAAATGTACAGTGATCACCCATTTTCTGCCCACAATCTTTTTCATGGAAATCCCAGTCATAGTAGTCGAGTCCATGCATGCTACGATCACGGTATGAATTTGAAGGCAAAATATTTTTCTGCAGAGCTTACATTAAGTCTTTCCCTGTCCATAATGCTAAATTGAGGAGGTAAAATAGAAATGTAAATAGGAAACAGAAGAGAAATGTACAGTGATCACCCATTTTCGGCCCACAATCTTTTTCATGGAAATCCCTGTCATATGAGTCGAGTCCATGCATGCTACAGTCACGGTATGAATTTGAAGGCAAAATATTTTTGTGCAGATTTTAGATTAGGTCTTTCCCTGTCCATAATGCTAAATTGAGGAGGTAAAATATAAATATAAATAGGAAAAAGAAAGGAAATGTACAGTGATCACCCATTTTCGGCCCACAATCTTTTTCCTGGAAATCCCAGTCATAGTAGTCGAGTCCATGCATGCTACGATCACGGTATGAATTTGAAGGCAAAATATTTTTGTGCAGATTTTAGATTAGGTCTTTCCCTGTCCATAATGCTAAATTGAGGAGGTAAAATATAAATATAAATAGGAAACAGAAGAGAAATGTACAGTGATCACCCATTTTCGGCCCACAATCATTTCATGGAAATCCCAGTCATATGAGTCGAGTTGATGCATGCTACGATCACGGTATGAATTTGAAGGCAAAATATTTTTGTGCAGATTTTAGATTAGGTCTTTCCCTGTTCATAATGCTAAATTGAGGAGGTAAAATAGAAATATTAATAGGAAGCAGAAGAGAAATGTACAGTAATCACCCATTTTCTGCCCACAATCTTTTTCATGGAAATCCCAGTCATATGAGTCGAGTCCATGCATGCTACGATCACAGTATGAATTGAAGGCAAAATATTTTTATGCAGAGCTTAGATTAGGTTTTTCCCTGTCCATAATGCTAAATTGAGGAGGTAAAATAGAAATGTAAATAGGAAACAGAAGAGAAATGTACAGTGATCACCCATTTTCGGCCGAGAAACTTTTTCATGGAAATCCCAGTCATATGAGTCGAGTCCGTGCATGCTACGATCACGGTATGAATTTGAAGGCAAAATATTTTTGTACAGATCTTAGATTAGGGCTTTCCCTGTCCATAATGGTAAATGAAGGAAGTAAAATATAAATATAAATAGGAAACGGAAGAGAAATGTACAGTGATCACCCATTTTGTGCCCACAATCTTTTTCATGGAAATCCCAGTCATATGAGTCGAGTCCATGCATGCTACGATCACGGTATGAATTTGAAGGCAAAATATTTTTGTGCAGAGCTTAGATTAGTTCTTTCCCTGTCCATAATGGTAAATGAAGGAAGTAAAATAGAAATATAAATAGGAAACAGAAGAAAAATTTACAGTGATCACCCAATTTCGGCCCACAATCTTTTACATGGAAATCCCAGTCATATGAGACGAGTCCATGCATGCTACGTTCACGGTATGAATTTGAAGCAAAATATTTTTGTGCAGATCTTAGATTAGGTCTTTCCCTGTCCATAATGCTAAATTGAAGAGGTAAAATATAAATATAAATAGGAAACAGAAAGGAAATGTACAGTGATCACCCATTTTCGGCCCACAATCTTTTTCATGGAAATCCCAGTCATAGTAGTCGAGTCCATGCATGCTACGATCACGGTATGAATTTGAAGGCAAAATATTTTTGTGCAGATTTTAGATTAGGTCTTTCCCTGTCCATAATGCTAAATTGAGGAGGTAAAATATAAATATAAATAGGAAACAGAAGAGAAATGTACAGTGATCACCCATTTTCGGCCCACAATCTTTTTCATGGAAATCCCAGTCATATGAGTCGAGTCCATGCATGCTACGATCACGGTATGAATTTGAAGGCAAAATATTTTTGTGCAGATTTTAGATAAGGTCTTTCCCTGTTCATAATGCTAAATTGAGGAGGTAAAATAGAAATATTAATAGGAAGCAGAAGAGAAATGTACAGTAATCACCCATTTTCTGCCCACAATCTTTTTCATGGAAATCCCAGTCATATGAGTCGAGTCCATGCATGCTACAGTCACGGTATGAATTTGAAGGCAAAATATTTTTGTGCAGAGCTTAGATTAGGTCTTTCCCTGGCCATATTGCTAAATTGAGGAGGTAAATTAGAAATATAAATAGGAAACAGAAGAGAAATGTACAGTGATCACCGATTTTCGGCCCTCAATCTTTTTCATGGAAATCCCAGTCATATGAGTCGAGTCCATGCATGCTACAGTCACGGTATGAAGTTGAAGGCAAAATATTTTTGTGCAGATTTTAGATTAGGACTTTCATGTCCATAATGCTAAATTGAGGAAGTAAAATATAAATATAAATAGAAAACAGAAGAAAAATGTACAGTGATCACCCATTTTCGACCGACAATCTTTTTCATGGAAATCCCAGTCATATGAGTCGAGTCCATGCATGCTACGATTACGGTATGAATTTGAAGGCAAAATGTTTTTGTGCAGATCTTAGATTAGGTCTTTCCCTGTCCATAATGCTAAATTGAGAAGGTAAAATATAAATATAAATAGGAAACAGAAGAGAAATGTACAGTGATCACCCATTTTCGGCCGACAATCTTTTTCATGGAAATCCCAGTCATATGAGTCGAGTCCATGCATGCTACGATCACGGTATGAATTTCAAAGCGAAATATTTTTGTGCAGATCTTAGATTAGGTCTTTCCCAGTCCATAATGGTAAATGAAGGAAGTAAAATAGAAATATAAATAGGAAACGGAAGAGAAATGTACAGTGATCACCCATTTTCTGCCCACAATCTTTTTCATGGAAATCCCAGTCATATGAGTCGAGTCCATGCATGCTACGATCACGGTATGAATTTGAAGGCAAAATATTTTTCTGCAGAGCTTACATTAAGTCTTTCCCTGTCCATAATGCTAAATTGAGGAGGTAAAATAGAAATGTAAATAGGAAACAGAAGAGAAATGTACAGTGATCACCCATTTTCGGCCCACAATCTTTTTCATGGAAATCCCTGTCATATGAGTCGAGTCCATGCATGCTACAGTCACGGTATGAATTTGAAGGCAAAATATTTTTGTGCAGATTTTAGATTAGGTCTTTCCCTGTCCATAATGCTAAATTGAGGAGGTAAAATATAAATATAAATAGGAAAAAGAAAGGAAATGTACAGTGATCACCCATTTTCGGCCCACAATCTTTTTCCTGGAAATCCCAGTCATAGTAGTCGAGTCCATGCATGCTACGATCACGGTATGAATTTGAAGGCAAAATATTTTTGTGCAGATTTTAGATTAGGTCTTTCCCTGTCCATAATGCTAAATTGAGGAGGTAAAATATAAATATAAATAGGAAACAGAAGAGAAATGTACAGTGATCACCCATTTTCGGCCCACAATCTTTTTCATGGAAATCCCAGTCATATGAGTCGAGTTGATGCATGCTACGATCACGGTATGAATTTGAAGGCAAAATATTTTTGTGCAGATTTTAGATTAGGTCTTTCCCTGTTCATAATGCTAAATTGAGGGGTAAAATAGAAATATTAATAGGAAGCAGAAGAGAAATGTACAGTAATCACCCATTTTCTGCCCACAATCTTTTTCATGGAAATCCCAGTCATATGAGTCGAGTCCATGCATGCTACGATCACAGTATGAATTGAAGGCAAAATATTTTTATGCAGAGCTTAGATTAGGTTTTTCCCTGTCCATAATGCTAAATTGAGGAGGTAAAATAGAAATGTAAATAGGAAACAGAAGAGAAATGTACAGTGATCACCCATTTTCGGCCGAGAAACTTTTTCATGGAAATCCCAGTCATATGAGTCGAGTCCGTGCATGCTACGATCACGGTATGAATTTGAAGGCAAAATATTTTTGTACAGATCTTAGATTAGGGCTTTCCCTGTCCATAATGGTAAATGAAGGAAGTAAAATATAAATATAAATAGGAAACGGAAGAGAAATGTACAGTGATCACCCATTTTGTGCCCACAATCTTTTTCATGGAAATCCCAGTCATATGAGTCGAGTCCATGCATGCTACGATCACGGTATGAATTTGAAGGCAAAATATTTTTGTGCAGATTTTAGATAAGGTCTTTCCCTGTTCATAATGCTAAATTGAGGAGGTAAAATAGAAATATTAATAGGAAGCAGAAGAGAAATGTACAGTAATCACCCATTTTCTGCCCACAATCTTTTTCATGGAAATCCCAGTCATATGAGTCGAGTCCATGCATGCTACAGTCACGGTATGAATTTGAAGGCAAAATATTTTTGTGCAGAGCTTAGATTAGGTCTTTCCCTGGCCATATTGCTAAATTGAGGAGGTAAATTAGAAATATAAATAGGAAACAGAAGAGAAATGTACAGTGATCACCGATTTTCGGCCCTCAATCTTTTTCATGGAAATCCCAGTCATATGAGTCGAGTCCATGCATGCTACAGTCACGGTATGAAGTTGAAGGCAAAATATTTTTGTGCAGATTTTAGATTAGGACTTTCATGTCCATAATGCTAAATTGAGGAAGTAAAATATAAATATAAATAGAAAACAGAAGAAAAATGTACAGTGATCACCCATTTTCGACCGACAATCTTTTTCATGGAAATCCCAGTCATATGAGTCGAGTCCATGCATGCTACGATTACGGTATGAATTTGAAGGCAAAATGTTTTTGTGCAGATCTTAGATTAGGTCTTTCCCTGTCCATAATGCTAAATTGAGAAGGTAAAATAGAAATATAAATAGGAAACAGAAGAGAAATGTACAGTGATCACCCATTTTCGGCCGACAATCTTTTTCATGGAAATCCCAGTCATATGAGTCGAGTCCATGCATGCTACGATCACGGTATGAAATTCAAAGCGAAATATTTTTGTGCAGATCTTAGATTAGGTCTTTCCCAGTCCATAATGGTAAATGAAGGAAGTAAAATAGAAATATAAATAGGAAACGGAAGAGAAATGTACAGTGATCACCCATTTTCTGCCCACAATCTTTTTCATGGAAATCCCAGTCATATGAGTCGAGTCCATGCATGCTACGATCACGGTATGAATTTGAAGGCAAAATATTTTTCTGCAGAGCTTACATTAAGTCTTTCCCTGTCCATAATGCTAAATTGAGGAGGTAAAATAGAAATGTAAATAGGAAACAGAAGAGAAATGTACAGTGATCACCCATTTTCGGCCCACAATCTTTTTCATGGAAATCCCTGTCATATGAGTCGAGTCCATGCATGCTACAGTCACGGTATGAATTTGAAGGCAAAATATTTTTGTGCAGATTTTAGATTAGGTCTTTCCCTGTCCATAATGCTAAATTGAGGAGGTAAAATATAAATATAAATAGGAAAAAGAAAGGAAATGTACAGTGATCACCCATTTTCGGCCCACAATCTTTTTCCTGGAAATCCCAGTCATAGTAGTCGAGTCCATGCATGCTACGATCACGGTATGAATTTGAAGGCAAAATATTTTTGTGCAGATTTTAGATTAGGTCTTTCCCTGTCCATAATGCTAAATTGAGGAGGTAAAATATAAATATAAATAGGAAACAGAAGAGAAATGTACAGTGATCACCCATTTTCGGCCCACAATCTTTTTCATGGAAATCCCAGTCATATGAGTCGAGTTGATGCATGCTACGATCACGGTATGAATTTGAAGGCAAAATATTTTTGTGCAGATTTTAGATTAGGTCTTTCCCTGTTCATAATGCTAAATTGAGGGGTAAAATAGAAATATTAATAGGAAGCAGAAGAGAAATGTACAGTAATCACCCATTTTCTGCCCACAATCTTTTTCATGGAAATCCCAGTCATATGAGTCGAGTCCATGCATGCTACGATCACAGTATGAATTGAAGGCAAAATATTTTTATGCAGAGCTTAGATTAGGTTTTTCCCTGTCCATAATGCTAAATTGAGGAGGTAAAATAGAAATGTAAATAGGAAACAGAAGAGAAATGTACAGTGATCACCCATTTTCGGCCGAGAAACTTTTTCATGGAAATCCCAGTCATATGAGTCGAGTCCGTGCATGCTACGATCACGGTATGAATTTGAAGGCAAAATATTTTTGTACAGATCTTAGATTAGGGCTTTCCCTGTCCATAATGGTAAATGAAGGAAGTAAAATATAAATATAAATAGGAAACGGAAGAGAAATGTACAGTGATCACCCATTTTGTGCCCACAATCTTTTTCATGGAAATCCCAGTCATATGAGTCGAGTCCATGCATGCTACGATCACGGTATGAATTTGAAGGCAAAATATTTTTGTGCAGAGCTTAGATTAGTTCTTTCCCTGTCCATAATGGTAAATGAAGGAAGTAAAATAGAAATACAAATAGGAAACGGAAGAGAAATGTACAGTGATCACCCATTTTCGGCCGACAATCTTTTTCATGGAAATCCCAGTCATATGAGTCGAGTCCATGCATGCTACGATCACGGTATCAATTTGAAGGCAAAATATTTTTGTGCAGAACTTAGATTAGGTCTTTCCCTGTCCATAATGCCAAATTGAGGAGGTAAAATATAAATATAAATAGGAAACAGAAGAGAAATTTACAGTGATCACCCATTTTCGGCCCACAACCTTTTTCATGGAAATCCCAGTCATATGAGTCGAGTCCATGCATGCTACGATCACGGTATGAATTTGAAGGGAAAATATTTTTGTGCAGATATTAGATTAGGTCTTTCCCTGTCCATAATGCTAAATTGAGGAGGTAAAATATAAATATAAATAGGAAACAGAAGAGAAATGTACAGTGATCACACATTTTCGGCCGACAATCTTTTTCATGGAAACCCCAGTCATATGAGTCCAGTCCATGCATGCTACGATCACGGTATGAATTTGAAGGCAAAATATTTTTGTGCGGATCTTAGATTAGGTCTTTCCCTGTCCATAATGCTAAATTGAGGATGTAAAATATAAATATAAATAGGAAACAGAAGAGAAATTTACAGTGATCACCCATTTTCCGCGCACAATCTTTTTCATGGAAATCCCAGTCATATGCGTCGAGTCCATGCATGCTACGATCACGGTATGAATTTGAAGGCAAAATATTTTTGTGCAGAGCTAATTTCGGTCATTCCGCGTCCATAATGCTAAATTGAGGATGTAAAATAGAAATATAAATAGGAAACAGAAGAGACATGTACAGTGATCACCCATTTTCGGCCCACAATATTTTTCATGCAAATCCCAGTCATATGAGTCGAGTCCATGCATGCTACGATCACGGTATGAATTTGAAGGCAAAATATATTTTTGCAGATCTTAGATTAGGTCTTTCCCTGTCCATAATGCTAAATTAAGGAAGTAAAACAGAAATATTAATAGGAAACAGAAGAGAAATGTACAGTGATCACCCATTTTGTGCCCACAATCTCTTTCATGGAAATCCCAGTCATATGAGTCGAGTCCATGCATGCTACGATCACGGTATGAATTTGAAGGCAAAATATTTTTGTGCAGATCTTAGATTAGGTCTTTCCCTGTTCATAATGCTAAATTGAGGAGGTAAAATACAAATATAAATAGGAAACAGAAGAGAAATGTACAGTGATCACCCATTTTCGGCCCACAATCTTTTTCTTGGAAATCCCAGTCATATGAGTCGAGTCCATGCATGCTACGATCACGGTATGAATTTGAAGGCAAAATATTTTTGTACAGAGCTAAGATTAGGGCTTTCCCTGTCCATAATGCTAAATGAAGGAAGTAAAATATAAATATAAATAGGAAACAGACGAGAAATGTACAGTGACCACCCATTTTCTGCCCACAATCTTTTTCATGGAAATCCCAGTCATATGAGTCGAGTCAATGCATGCTACGATCACGGTATGAATTTGAGAGCTAAATATTTTTGTGCAGATCTTAGATTAGGTCTTTCCCTGTCCATAATGCTAAATTGAGGAGGTAAAATAGAAATATAAATAGGAAACAGAAGAGAAATGTTCAGTGATCACCCATTTTCGGCCCACAATCTTTTTCATGGAAATCCCAGTCATATGAGTCGAGGCCATGTATGCTACGTTCACGGTATGAATTGGCAGGCAAAATATTTTTGTGCAGATCTTAGATTAGGATTTCCCTGTCCATAATGCTAAATTGAGGAGGTAAAATAGAAATATAAATCGGAAACAGAAGAGTAATGTACAATGATCACGCATATTCGGCCCACAATCTTTTTCATGGAAATCCCAGTCATATGAGTCGAGTCCATGCATGCTACGATCACGGTATGAATTTGAAGGCAAAATATTTTTGTGCAGATATTAGATTATGTCTTTCACTGTCCATAATGCTAAATTGAGGAGGTAAAATACAAATATAAATAGGAAACAGAAGAGAAATGTACAGTGATCACCCATTTTCGGCCCACAATCTTTTTCATGGAAATCCCAGTCATATGAGTAGAGTAGATGCATGCTACGATCACGGTATGAATTTGAAGTAAAAATATTTTTGTGCAGATTTTAGATTAGTTCTTTCCCTGTCCATAATGTTAAATTGAGGAGGTAAAATAGAAATATAAATAGGAAACCGAAGAGAAATGTACAGTGATCACCCATTTTCGGACCACAACCTATTTCATGGAAATCCCAGTCATATGAGTCGTGTCCATGCATGCTGCGATCACGGTATGAATTTGAAGACAAAATATTTTTGTGCAGATTTTAGATTAGGTCTTTCCCTGTCCATAATGCTAAATTGAGTAGGTAACATATAAATATAAATAGGAAATAGTAGAGAAATGTACAGTGATCACCCAATTTCGGCCCACAAACTTTTTCATGGAAATCCCAGTCATAGGAGTCGAGTCCATGCATGCTACGATCATGGTATTAATTTGAAGGCAAAATATTTTTGTGCAGATCTTAGATTAGGTTATTCCCTGTCCATAATGCTAAATTGAGGAGGTAAAATAGAAATAAAATAGGAAACAGAAGAGAAATTTACAGTGATCACCCATTTTCGGCCCACAATTTTTTCATGGAAATCCAAGTCATATGAGTCGAGTCCATGCATGCTATGATCACGGTATGAATTTGAAGGCAAAATATTTGTGTGCAGATTTTAGATTAGGACTTTCTCTGTCCATAATGCTAAATTGAGGAGGTAAAATAGAAATATCAATAGGAAACAGAAGAGAAATGCATAGGGATCACCCATTTTCGGCACACAATCTTTTTCTTGGAAATCCCAGTCATATGAGTTGAGTCCATGCATGCTATGATCACGGTATGAATTTGAAGGCAAAATATTTTTGTGCAGATTTTAGATTAGGTCTTTCCCTGTCCATAATGCTAAATTGAGGAGGTAAAATATAAATATAAATAGGAAACAGAAGAGAAAGTTACAGTGATCACCCATTTTCGGCCCACAATCTTTTTCATGGAAATCCCAGTCATATGAGTCGAGTCCATGCATGCTATGATCACGGTATGAATTTGAAGGCGAAATATTTTTGTGCAGATTTTAGATTAGGTCTTTCTCTGTCCATAATGCTAAATTGAGGAGGTAAAATAGAAATATTAATAGGAAACAGAAGAGAAATGTACAGTGATCACCCATTTTCGGCCCACAATCTTTTTCCTGGAAATCCTAGTCATATGAGTCGAGTCCATGCATGCTACGATCATGGTATGAATTTTAAGGCAAAATATTTTTGTGCAGATATTAGATTATGTCTTTCCCTGTCCATAATGCTAAATTGGGGAGGTAAAATAGAAATATAAATAGGAAACAGAAGACAAATTTACAGTGATCACCCATTTTCGGCCCACAATCTTTTTCATGGAAATCCCAGTCATATGAGTCGAGTCCATGCATGCTATGATCACGGTATGAATTTGAAGGCAAAATATTTTTGTACAGATTTTAGATTAGGTCTTTCTCTGTCCATAATGCTAAATTGAGGAGGTAAAATAGAAATATAAATAGGAAACAGAAGAGAAATGTACAGTGATCACCCATTTTCGGCCCACAATCTTTTTCCTGTAAATCCTAGTCATATGAGTCGAGTCCATGCATGCTACGATCATGGTATGAATTTGAAGGCAAAATATTTTTTGTGCAGATATTAGATTAAGTCTTTCCCTGTCCATAATGCTAAATTGGGGAGGTAAAATAGAAATATAAATAGGAAACAGAAGAGAAGTGTACAGTGATCACCCATTTTCGGCCCACAATCTTTTTCCTGGAAATCCCAGTCATATGAGTCGAGTCCATGCATGCTACGATCACGGTATTAATTTGAAGGCAAAATATTTTTGTGCAATTATTAGATTATGTCTTTCCCTGTCCATAATGCTAAATTGAGGAGGTAAAATAGAAATATAAACAGGAAAAAGAAGAGAAATGTGCAGTGATCACCCATTTTCAACCCGCGATCTTTTTCCTGGAAATCCCAGTCATATGAGTCAAGTCCATGCATGCTACAATCACGGTATGAATTTGAAGGCAAAACATTTTTGTGCAGATCTTAGATTGGGTCTTTCCCTGTCCATAATGCTAAATTGAGGAAGTAAATAGAAATATAAATAGGAAACAGAAGAGAAATGTACAGTGATCACCCTTTTTCGGCCCACAAGCTTTTTCGTGGAAATCCCAGTCATATGAGTCAAATCCATGCATGCTACGATCATGGTATGAATTTGAAGACAAAATGTTTTTGTGCAGATTTTAGATTAGGTCTTTCCCTCTCTATAAGGATAAATTGAGGAGTTAAAATAGAAATATAAATAGGAAACAGAAGAGAAATGTACAGTGATCACCCATTTTCCGACCACAATCTTTTTCATGGAAAACCCAGTCATATGAGTCGAGTCCATGCATGCTACGATCACGGTATGAATTTGAAGGCAAAATATTTTTGTGCAGATTTTAGATTAGGTCTTTCCCTGTCCATAATGCTAAATTGAGGAGGTAAAATAGAAATATAAATAGGAAACAGAAGAGAAATTTACAGTGATCACCCATTTTCGGCCCACAATCTTTTTCATGGAAATCCCAGTCATATGAGTCGAGTCCATGCATGCTATGATCACGGTATGAATTTGAAGGCAAAATATTTTTGTGCAGATTTTAGATTAGTTCTTTCTCTGTCCATAATGCTAAATTGAGGAGGTAAAATAGAAATATCAATAGGAAACAGAAGAGAAATGTACAGTGATCACCCATTTTCGGCCCACAATCTTTTTCCTGGAAATCCCAGTCATATGAGTCGAGTCCATGCATGCTATGATCACGGTATGAATTTGAAGGCAAAATATTTTTGTGCAGATTTTAGATTGGGTCTTTCCCTGTCCATAATGCTAAATTGAGGAGGTAAAATAGAAATATAAATAGGAAACAGAAGAGAAATGTACAGTGATCACCCATTTTCGGCCCATTATCTTTTTCATGGAAATCCCAGTCATATGAGTCGAGTCCATGCATGCTACAATCACGGTATGAATTTGAAGGCAAAATATTTTTGTGCAATTATTAGATTATGTCTTTCCCTGTCCATAATGCTAAATTGAGGAGGTAAAATAGAAATATAAACAGGAAACAGAAGAGAAATGTGCAGTGATCACCCATTTTCCGCCCGCGATCTTTTTCATGGAAATCCCAGTCATATGAGTCAAGTCCATGCATGCTACAATCACGGTATGAATTTGAAGGCAAAACATTTTTGTGCAGATCTTAGATTAGGTCATTCCCTGTCCATAATGCTAAATTGAGGAGGTAAAATAGAAATATAAATAGGAAACAGAAGAGAAATGTGCAGTGATCACCCATTTTCGGCCCACAATCTTTTTCGTGGAAATCCCAGTCATATGAGTCGAGTCCATGCATACTACGATTACGGTATGAATTTGAAGGCAAAATATTTTTGTGCAGATTTTAGATTAGGTCTTTCCCTCTCTATAATGATAAATTGAGGAGTTAAAATAGAAATATAAATAGGAAACAGAAGAGAAATGTACAGGGATCACCCATTTTCCGACCACAATCTTTTTCATGGAAAACCCAGTCATATGAGTCAAGTCCATGCATGCTACGATCACCGTATGAATTTGAAGGAAAAATATTTTTGTGCAGATTTTAGTGTAGGTTTTTCCCTGTCCATAATGCTAAATTGAGGAGGTAAAATAGAAATATAAATAGGAAGCAGAAGAGAAATGTACAGTGATCACCCATTTTCGGCCCACAATCTTTTTCGTGGAAATCCCAGTCATATGAGTCGAGTCCATGCATGATACGATCACGGTATGAATTTGAAGGCAAAATATTTTTGTGCAGATTTTAGATTAGGTCTTTCCCTCTCCATAATGCTAAATTGAGGAGTTAAAATAGAAATATGAATAGGAAACAGAAGAGAAATGTACAGTGATCACCTATTTTCAGCCCGCAATCTTTTTCATGGAAATCCCAGTCATATGAGTCGAGTCCATGCATGATACGATCACGGTATGAATTTGAAGGCAAAATATTTTTTGCAGATTTTAGATTACGTCTTTCAATGTCCATAATGCTAAATTGAGGAGGTAAAATATAAATATAAATAGGAAACAGAAGAGAAATGTACAGTGATCACCCATTTTCGGCCCACAATCTTTTTCATGGAAATCCCAGTCATATGAGTCGAGTCCATGCATGCTACGATCACGGTATGAATTTGAAGGCAAAATATTTTTGTGCAGATCTTAGATTTGGTCTTTCCCTGTCCATAATGCTAAATTGAGGAGGTAAGATAGTAATATAAATAGGAAACAGAAGCGAAATGTACAGTGATCACCCATTTTCGGCTCACAATCTTTTTCATGGAAATCCCAGTCATATGAGTCAAGTCCATGCATGCTACAATCTTGGTATGAATTTGAAGGCAAAATATTTTTGTGCAGATTTTAGATTAGGTCTTTCCCTGTCCATAATGCTAAATTGAGGACGAAAAATATAAATATGAATAGGAACCAGAAGAGAAATGTACAGTGATCACCCATTTTCGGCCCACAATCTTTTTCATGGAAATCCCAGTCATATGAGTCGAGTCCATGCATGCTACGATCACGGTATGAATTTGAAGGCAAAATATTTTTGTGCCGATCTTAGATTAGGTCTTTCCCTAAAAATGCTTAATTGAGGAGGTAAAATATAAATATAAATAGGAAACAGAAGAGAAATGTACAGTGATCACCCATTTTAGGCCCACAATCTTTTTCATGGAAATCCCAGTCATATGAGTCGAGTCCATGCATGCTACGATCACGGTATGAATTTGAAGGCAAAATATTTTTGTGCAGATTTAGATTTGGTCTTTCCCTGTCCATAATGCTAAATTGAGGAGGTAAAATAGAAATATAAATAGGAAACAGAAGAGAAATGTACAGTGATCAACCATTTTCGGTCCACAATCTTTTTCATGGAAATCCCAGTCATATGAGTCGAGTCCATGCATGCTATGATCACGGTATGAATTTGAAGGCAAAATATTTTTGTGCAGATTTTAGATTAGGTCTTTCTCTGTCCTTAATGCTAAATTGAGGAGGTAAAATAGAAATATTAATAGGAAACAGAAGAGAAATGTACAGTGATCACCCATTTTCCGCCCGCAATCTTTTTCATGGAAATCCCAGTCATATGAGTCGAGTCCATGCATGCTACAATCACGGTATGAATTTGAAGGCAAAACATTTTTGTGCAGGTTTTAGATTAGGTCTTTCCCTGTCCATAATGATAATTAAGGAGGTAAAATATAAATATAAATAGGAAACAGAAGAGAAATGTACAGTGATCACCCATTTTCGGCCCACAATCTTTTTCGTGGAAATCCCAGTCATATGAGTCGAGTCCATGCATGATACGATCACGGTATGAATTTGAAGGCAAAACATTTTTGTGCAGATTTTAGATTAGGTCTTTCCCTCTACATAATGCTAAATTGAGGAGTTAAAATATAAATATAAATAGGAAACAGAAGAGAACTGTACAGTGATGAGCTGTTTTCGGCCCGCAATCTTTTTCATGGAAATCCCAGTCATATGAGTCGAGTCCATGCATGATACGATCACGTTTTGACTTTGAAGGCAAAATATTTTTTGCAGATTTTAGATTAGGTCTTTCAATGTCCATAATGCTAAATTGAGGAGGTAAAATAGAAATATAAATAGGAAACAGAAGAGAAATGTACAGTGATCACCCATTTTCGGCCCACAATCTTTTTCATGGAAATCCCAGTCATATGAGTCGAGTCCATGCATGATACGATCACGGTATGAATTTGAAGGCAAAATATTTTGTGCACATTTTAGATTAGGTCTTTCCCTCTGTATAATGATAAATTGAGGAGTTAAATTAGAAATATAAATAGGAAACAGAAGAGAAATGTGCAGTGATCACCCATTTTCCGACCACAATCTTTTTCATGGAAAACCCAGTCATATGAGTCGAGTCCATGCATGCTATGATCACGGTATGAATTTGAAGGCAAAATATTTTTGTGCAGATTTTAGATTAGGTCTTTCTCTGTCCATGAGCTAAATTGAGGAGGTAAAATAGAAATATTAATAGGAAACAGAAGAGAAATGTACAGTGATCACCCATTTTTGGCCCACAATTTTTTCCTGGAAATCCCAGAATTATGAGTCGAGTCCATGCATGCTACGATCATGGTATGAATTTGAAGGCAAAATATTTTTGTGCAATTATTAGATTATGTCTTTCCCTGTCCATAATGCTAAATTGAGGAGGTAAAATAGAAATATAAACAGGAAACAGAAGAGAAATGTGCATTGATCACCCATTTTCCGCCCGCAATCTTTTTCATGGATATCCCAGTCATATGAGTCGAGTCCATGCATGCTACAATCACGGTATGAATTTGAAGGCAAAACATTTTTGTGCAGGTTTTAGATTAGGTCTTTCCCTGTCCATAATGCTAAATTAAGGAGGTAAAATATAAATATAAATAGGAAACAGAAGAGAAATGTACAGTGATCACCCATTTTCGGCCCACAATCTTTTTCGTGGAAATCCCAGTCATATGAGTCGAGTCCATGCATGATACGATCACGGTATGAATTTGAAGGCAAAATATTTTTGTGCAGATTTTAGATTAGGTCTTTCCCTCTACATAATGCTAAATTGAGGAGTTAAAATATAAATATAAATAGGAAACAGAAGAGAAATGTACAGTGATGACCTGTTTTCGGCCCGCAATCTTTTTCATGGAAATCCCAGTCATATGAGTCGAGTCCATGCATGATACGATCACGTTTTGACTTTGAAGGCAAAATATTTTTTGCAGATTTTAGATTAGGTCTTTCAATGTCCATAATGCTAAATTGAGGAGGTAAAATATAAATATAAATAGGAAACAGAAGAGAAATGTACAGTGATCACCCATTTTCGGCCCACAATCTTTTTCATGGAAATCCCAGTCATATGAGTCGAGTCCATGCATGCTACGATCACGGTATGAATTTGAAGACAAAATATTTTTGTGCAGATCTTAGTTTAGGTCTTTCCCTGTCCATAATGCTAAATTGAGGATGTAAAATATAAATATAAATAGGAAACAGAAGAGAAATGTACAGTGATCACCCATTTTCGGCCCACAATTTTTCATGGAAATCCCAGTCATATGAGTCGAGTCCATGCATGCTACGATCACGGTATGAATTTGAAGGCAAAATATTTTTGTGCAGACCTTAGATTAAGTCTTTCCCTGTCCATAATGCTAAATTGAGGAGATAAAATAGAAATATAAATAGGAAACAGAAGAGAAATGTACAGTGATCACCCATTTTCGGCCGACAATCTTTTTCATGAAAATCCCAGGCATATGAGTCGAGTCCATGCATGCTACGATCACGGTATAAATTTGAAGGAAAAATATTTTTGTGCAGATCTTAGATTAGGTCTTTCCCTGTCCATAATGCTAAATTGAGGAGATAAAATAGAAATATAAATAGGAAACAGATGAGAAATGTACAGTGATCACCCATTTTCGGCCCACAATATTTTCATTGAAATCCCAGTCATATGAGTCGAGTCCATGCATGCTACGATCACGGTATGAATTTGAAGGCAAAATATTTTTGTTCAGATCTTAGATTAGGTCTTTCCCTGTCCATAATGCGAAATTGAGGAGTTAAAATATAAATATAAATAGGAAACAGAAAAGAAATTTACAGCGATCCCCCATTTTCGGCCCACAAACTTTTTCTTAGAAATCCCAGTAATATGAGTCGAGTCCATGCATGCTACGATCACGGTATGAATTTGAAGGCAAAATATTTTTGTGCAGATCTTAGATTAGGTCTTTCCCTGTCCATAATGCGAAATTGAGGAGGTAAAATAGAAATATAAATAGGAAACAGAACAGAAATGTACAGTGATCACCCATTTTCGGCTCACAAACTTTTTCATGGAAATCCCAGTCATATGAGTCGAGTCCATGCATGCTACGATCACGGTATGAATTTGAAGGCAAAATATTTTTGTGCAGATGTTATATTAGGTCTTTCCCTGTCCATAATGCTAAATTGAGGAGGTAAAATATAAATATAAATAGGAAACAGAAGAGAAATGTACAGTGACCACCCATTTTCGGCCCACAATCTTTTTCATGGAAATCCCAGTCATATGAGTCGAATCCATGCATGCTACGATTACGGTATGAATTTGAAGGCAAAATATTTTTGTGCAGATTTTAGATTAGGTCTTTCCCTGTCCATAATGCTAAATTGAAGATGTAAAATATAAATATAAATAGGAAACAGAAGAGAAATGTACAGTGATCACCCATTTTCGGCCCACAATCTTTTTCATGGAAATCCCAGTCATATGAGTCGAGTCCATGCATGCTACGATCACGGTATGAATTTGAAGGCAAAATATTTTTGTGCAGTTTTTAGATTAGGTCTTTCCCTGGCCATATTGCTAAATAGAGGAGGTAAAATAGAAATATCAATAGGAAACAGAAGAGAAATGTACAGTGATCACCCATTTTCGGCCCACAATCTTTTTCATGGACATCCCAGTCATATGAGTCGAGTCCATGCATGCTACGATCACCGTATGAATTTGAAGGCAAAATATTTTTGTGCAGATCTTAGATTAGGTCTTTCCCTGACCTTAATGCTAAATTTAGGAGGTAAAATAGAAATATAAATAGGAAACAGAAGAGAAATGTACAGTGATCACCCATTTTCTGCCCACAATCTTTTTCATGGAAATCCCAGTCATATGAGTCGAATCCATGCATGCTACGATCACGGTATGAGTTTGAAGGCAAAATATTTTTGTGCAGAGCTTCGATTAGGTCTTTCCCTCTCCATAATGCTAAATTGAGGAGGTAAAAAAAAATATAAATAGGAAACAGAAGAGAAATGTACACTGATCACCCATTTTCGGCACACAATATTTTTCATGGAAATCCCAGTCATATGAGTCGAGTCCATGCATGCTACGATCACGGTATGAATTTGAAGGCAAAATATTTTTGTGTAGATCTTAGATTAGGTCTTTCCCTGTCCATAATGCGAAATTGAGGAGGTAAAATAGAAATATAAATAGGAAACAGAAGAGAAATGTACAGTGATCACCCATTTTCGGCCCACAATCTTTTTCATGGAAATCCCAGTCATATGAGTCGAGTCCATGCATGCTACGATCACGGTATGAATTTGAAGGCAAAATATTTTTGTGCAGATCTTAGATTAGGTCTTTCCCTGTCCATAATGCTAAATTGAGGATGTAAAATATAAATATAAATAGGAAACTGAAGAGAAATGTATAGTGATCACCCATTTTCGGCCCACAATCTTTTTCATGGAAATCCCAGTCATATGAGTCGAGTCCATGCATGCTACGATCACGGTATGAATTTGAAGGCAAAATATTTTTGTGCAGATCTTAGATTAGGTCTTTCCCTGACCATAATGCTAAATTGAGGAGGTAAAATACAAATATAAATAGGAAACAGAAGAGAAATGTACAGTGATCACCGATTTTCAGCCCACAATCTCTTTCATGGAAATCACAGTCATATGAGTCGAGTCCATGCATGCTGCAATCGCGGTATGAATTTGAAGGCAAAATATTTTTGTGCAGATCTTAGATTAGGTCTTTCCCTGTCCATAATGCTAAATTGAGTAGGTAAAATATAAATATAAATAGGAAACAGAAGAGAAATGTACAGTGATCACACATTTCGGCCCACAATCTTTTTCATGGAAATCCCAGTCATATGAGTCGAGTCCATGCATGCTACGATCACGGTATGAATTTGAAGGCAAAATATTTTTGTGCAGATCTTAGATTAGGTCTTTCCCTGTCCATAATGCTAAATTGAGGAGGTAAAATAGAAATATAAATAGGAAACAGAAGAGAAATGTACAGTGAACACCCTGTTCAGCCCACAATCTTTTTCATGGAAATCCCAGTCATATGAGTCGAGTCCATGCATGCTACGATCACGGTATGAATTTGAAGGCAAAATATTTTTGTGCAGATCTTAGATTAGGTCTTTCCCTGTCCATAATGCTAAATTGAGGAGGTAAAAAAGAAATATAAATAGGAAACAGAAGAGAAATTTACAGTGATCACCCATTTTCGGCCCACAATCTTTTTCATGGAAATCCCAGTCATATGAGTCGAGTCCATGCATGCTACGATCACTGTATGAATTGTAAGGCAAAATATTTTTGTGCAGATCTTAGATTAGGTCTTTCCCTGTCCATAATGCTAAATTGAGTAGGTAAAATATAAATATAAATAGGAAACAGAAGAGAAATATACAGTGATCACCCATTTTCGGCCCACAATCTTTTTCATGGAAATCCCAGTCATATGAGTCGAGTCCATGCATGCTACGATCACGGTATGAATTTGAAGGCAAAATATTTTTGTGCAGATCTTAGATTAGGTCTTTCCCTGTCCATAATGCTAAATTGAGGAGGTAAAATATAAATATAAATAGGAAACAGAAGAGAAATGTTCAGTGATCACCCATTTTCGGCCCACAATCTTTTTCATGGAAATCCCAGTCATATGAGTCGAGTCCATGCATGCTACGATCACGGTATGAATTTGAAGGCAAAATATTTTTGTGCAGATCTTAGATTAGGTCTTTCCCTGTCCATTATGCTAAATTGAGTAGGTAAAATAGAAATATAAATAAGAAACAGAAGAGAAATGTACAGTGATCACCCATTTTCAGCCCACAATCTTTTTCATGGAAATCCCAGTCATATGAGTCGAGTCCATGCATGCTACGATCACGGTATGAATTTGAAGGCAAAATATTTTTGTGCAGATCTTAGATTAGGTCTTTCCCTGTCCATAATGCTAAATTGAGTAGGTAAAATATAAATATAAATAGGAAACAGAAGAGAAATGTACAGTGATCACCCATTTTCGGCCCACAATCTTTTTCATGGAAATCCCAGTCATATGAGTCGAGTCCATGCATACTACGATCACGGTATGAATTTGAAGGCAAAATATTTTTGTGCAGATCTTAGATTCGGTCTTTCCCTGTCCATAATGCTAAATTGAGGATGTAAAATATAAATATAAATAGGAAACAGAAGAGAAATGTACAGTGATCACCCATTTTCGGCCCACAATCTTTTTCATGGAAATCCCAGTCATATGAGTCGAGTCCATGCATGCTACGATCACGGTATGAATTTGAAGGCAAAATATTTTTGTGCAGATCTTAGATTAGGTCTTTTCCTGTCCATAATGCTAAATTGAGGAGATAAAATAGAAATATAAATAGGAAACAGATGAGAAATGTACAGTGATCACCCATTTCCGGCCCACAATATTTTCATCGAAATCCCAGTCATATGAGTCGAGTCCATGCATGCTACGATCACGGTATGAATTTGAAGGCAAAATATTTTTGTTCAGATCTTAGATTAGGTCTTTCCCTGTCCATAATGCGAAATTGAGGAGTTAAAATATAAATATAAATAGGAAACAGAAAAGAAATTTACAGCGATCCCCCATTTCCGGCCCACAAACTTTTTCATAGAAATCCCAGTCATATGAGTCGAGTCCATGCATGCTACGATCACGGTATAAATATGAAGGCAAAATATTTTTGTGCAGATCTTAGATGAGGTCTTTCCCTGTCCATAATGCGAAATTGAGGAGGTAAAATAGAAATATAAATAGGAAACAGAAGAGAAATGTACAGTGATCACCCATTTTCGGCTTACAATCTTTTTCATGGAAATCCCAGTCATATGAGTCGAGTCCATGCATGCTACGATCACGGTATGAATTTGAAGGCAAAATATTTTTGTGCAGATCTTAGATTAGGTCTTTCCCTGTCCATAATGCGAAATTGAGGAGGTAAAATATAAATATAAATAGGAAACAGAAGAGAAATGTACAGTGATCACCCATTTTCGGCTCACAATCTTTTTCATGGAAATCCCAGTCATATGAGTCGAGTCCATGCATGCTACGATCACGGTATGAATTTGAAGGCAAAATATTTTTGTGCAGATGTTATATTAGGTCTTTCCCTGTCCATAATGCTAAATTGAGGAGGTAAAATAGAAATATAAATAGGAAACAGAAGAGAAATGTACAGTGATCACCCATTTTCGGCCCACAATCTTTTTCATGGAAATCCCAGTCATATGAGTCGAATCCATGCATGCTACGATTACGGTATGAATTTGAAGGCAAAATATTTTTGTGCAGATCTTAGATTAGGTCTTTCCCTGTCCATAATGCGAAATTGAGGAGGTAAAATAGAAATATAAATAGGAAACAGAAAAGAAATTTACAGCGATCACCCATTTTCGGCCCACAATCTTTTTCATAGAAATCCCAGTAATATGAGTCGAGTCCATGCATGCTACGATCACGGTATGAATTTGAAGGCAAAATATTTTTGTGCAGATCTTAGATTAGGTCTTTCCCTGTCCATAATGCGAAATTGAGGAGGTAAAATATAAATATAAATAGGAAACAGAAGAGAAATGTACAGTGATCACCCATTTTCGGCTCACAATCTTTTTCATGGAAATCCCAGTCATATGAGTCGAGTCCATGCATGCTACGATCACGGTATGAATTTGAAGGCAAAATATTTTTGTGCAGATGTTATATTAGGTCTTTCCCTGTCCATAATGCTAAATTGAGGAGGTAAAATAGAAATATAAATAGGAAACAGAAGAGAAATGTACAGTGATCACCCATTTTCGGCCCACAATCTTTTTCATGGAAATCCCAGTCATATGAGTCGAATCCATGCATGCTACGATTACGGTATGAATTTGAAGGCAAAATATTTTTGTGCAGATCTTAGATTAGGTCTTTCCCTGTCCATAATGCTAAATTGAAGATGTAAAATATAAATATAAATAGGAAACAGAAGAGAAATGTACAGTGATCACCCATTTTCGGCCCACAATCTTTTTCATGGAAATCCCAGTCATATGAGTCGAGTCCATGCATGCTACGATCACGGTATGAATTTGAAGGCAAAATATTTTTGTGCAGATCTTAGATTAGGTCTTTCCCTGTCCATAATGCGAAATTGAGGAGTTAAAATAGAAATATAAATAGGAAACAGAAAAGAAATTTACAGCGATCCCCCATTTCCGGCCCACAAACTTTTTCATAGAAATCCCAGTCATATGAGTCGAGTCCATGCATGCTACGATCACGGTATGAATTTGAAGGCAAAATATTTTTGTGCAGATCTTAGATTAGGTCTTTCCCTGTCCATAATGCGAAATTGAGGAGGTAAAATAGAAATATAAATAGGAAACAGAAGAGAAATGTACAGTGATCACCCATTTTCGGCTCACAATCTTTTTCATGGAAATCCCAGTCATATGAGTCGAGTCCATGCATGCTACGATCACGGTATGAATTTGAAGGCAAAATATTTTTGTGCAGATGTCATATTAGGTCTTTCCCTGTCCATAATGCTAAATTGAGGAGGTAAAATAGAAATATAAATAGGAAACAGAAGAGAAATGTACAGTGATCACCCATTTTCGGCCCACAATCTTTTTCATGGAAATCCCAGTCATATGAGTCGAATCCATGCATGCTACGATTACGGTATGAATTTGAAGGCAAAATATTTTTGTGCAGATCTTAGATTAGGTCTTTCCCTGTCCATAATGCTAAATTGAAGATGTAAAATATAAATATAAATAGGAAACAGAAGAGAAATGTACAGTGATCACCCATTTTCGGCCCACAATCTTTTTCATGGAAATCCCAGTCATATGAGTCGAGTCCATGCATGCTACGATCACGGTATGAATTTGAAGGCAAAATATTTTTGTGCAGATCTTAGATTAGTTCTTTCCCTGTCCATAATGCTAAATTGAGGAGGTAAAATAGAAATATAAATAGGAAACAGAAGAGAAATGTACAGTGATCACCCATTTTCGGCCCACAATCTTTTTCATGGAAATCCCAGTCATATGAGTCGAGTCCATGCATGCTACGATCACGGTATGAATTTGAAGGCAAAATATTTTTGTGCAGTTTTTAGATTAGGTCTTTCCCTGGCCATATTGCTAAATTGAGGAGGTAAAATAGAAATATCAATAGGAAACAGAAGAGAAATGTACAGTGATCACCCATTTTCGGCCCACAATCTTTTTCATGGACATCCCAGTCATATGAGTCGAGTCCATGCATGCTACGATCACCGTATGAATTTGAAGGCAAAATATTTTTGTGCAGATCTTAGATTAGGTCTTTCCCTGACCATAATGCTAAATTGAGGAGGTAAAATAGAAATATAAATAGGAAACAGAAGAGAAATGTACAGTGATCACCCATTTTCTGCCCACAAACTTTTTCATGGAAATCCCAGTCATATGAGTCGAATCCATGCATGCTACGATCACGGTATGAGTTTGAAGGCAAAATATTTTTGTGCAGAGCTTCGATTAGGTCTTTCCCTCTCTATAATGCTAAATTGAGGAGGTAAAAAAAAATATAAATAGGAAACAGAAGAGAAATGTACAGTGATCACCGATTTTCAGCCCACAATCTTTTTCATGGAAATCACAGTCATATGAGTCGAGTCCATGCATGCTACAATCGCGGTATGAATTTGAAGGCAAAATATTTTTGTGCAGATCTTAGATTAGGTCTTTCCCTGTCCATAATGCTAAATTGAGTAGGTAAAATATAAATATAAATAGGAAACAGAAGAGAAATGTACAGTGATCACCCATTTCGGCCCACAATCTTTTTCATGGAAATCCCAGTCATATGAGTCGAGTCCATGCATGCTACGTTCACGGTATGAATTTGAAGGCAAAATATTTTTGTGCAGATCTTAGATTAGGTCTTTCCCTGTCCATAATGCTAAATTGAGTATGTAAAATAGAAATATAAATAGGAAACAGAAGAGTAATGTACAGTGATCACCCATTTTCGGCCCACAATCTTTTTCATGGAAATCCCAGTCATATGAGTCGAGTCCATGCAAACTACGATCACGGTATGAATTTGAAGGCAAAATATTTTTGTGCAGATCTTAGATTCGGTCTTTCCCTGTCCATAATGCTAAATTGAGGATGTAAAATATAAATATAAATAGGAAACAGAAGAGAAATGTACAGTGATCACCCATTTTCGGCCCACAATCTTTTTCATGGAAATCCCAGTCATATGAGTCGAGTCCATGCATGCTACGATCACGGTATGAATTTGAAGGCAAAATATTTTTGTGCAGATCTTAGATTAGGTCTTTCCCTGTCCATAATGCTAAATTGAGGAGGTAAAATATAAATATAAATAGGAAACAGAAGAGAAATGTACAGATATCACCCATTTTCAGCCCACAATCTTTTTCATGGAAATCCCAGTCATATGAGTCGAGTCCATGCATGCTACGATCACGGTATGAATTTGAAGCCAAAATATTTTTGTGCAGATCTTAGATTAGGTCTTTCACTGTCCATAATGCGAAATTGAGGAGGTAAAATAGAAATATAAATAGGAAACAGAAGAGAAATGTACAGTGATCACCCATTTTCAGCCCACAATCTTTTTCATGGAAATCCCAGTCATATGAGTCGAGTCCATGCATGCTACAATCACGGTATGAATTTGAAGGCAAAATATTTTTGTACAGATCTTAGATTAGGTCTTTCCCTGTCCATAATGCTAAATTGAGTAGGTAAAATATAAATATAAATAGGAAACAGCAGAGAAATCTACAGTGATCACCTATTTTCGGCCCACAATCTTTTTCATGGAAATCCCAGTCATATGAGTTGAGTCCATGCATGCTACGATCACGGTATGAATTTGAAGGCAAAATATTTTTGTGAAGATCTTAGATTAGGTCTTTCCCTGTCCATAATGCTAAATTGAGGATGTAAAATATAAATATAAATAGGAAACAGAAGAGAAATGTACAGTGATCACCCATTTTCGGCCCACAATCTTTTTCATGGAAATCCCAGTCATATGAGTCGAGTCCATGCATGCTACGATCACGGTATGAATTTGGAGGCAAAATATTTTTGTGCAGATCTTAGATTAGGTCTTTCACTGTCCATAATGCTAAATTGAGGAGGTAAAATATAAATATAAATAGGAAACAGAAGAGAAATGTACAGTGATCACCCATTTTCAGCCCACAATCTTTTTCATGGAAATCCCAGTCATATGAGTCGAGTCCATGCATGCTACAATCACGGTATGAATTTGAAGGCAAAACATTTTTGTGCAGATCTTAGATTAGGTCTTTCCCTGTCCATAATGCGAAATTGAGGAGGTAAGATAGAAATATAAATAGGAAACAGAAGAGAAATGTACAGGGATTACCCATTTTCAGCCCACAATCTTTTTCATGGAAATCCCAGTCATATGAGTCGAGTCCATGCATGCTACAATCACGGTATGAATTTGAAGGCAAAATATTTTTGTACAGATCTTAGATTAGGTCTTTCCCTGTCCATAATGCTAAATTGAGTAGGTAAAATATAAATATAAATAGGAAACAGAAGAGAAATGTACAGTGATCACCCATTTTCGGCCCACAATCTTTTTCATGGAAATCCCAGTCATATGTGTCAAGTCCATGCATGCTACGATCACGGTATGAATTTGAAGGCAAAATATTTTTGTGCAGATCTTAGATTAGGTCTTTCCCTGTCCATAATGCTAAATTGAGGAGGAAAATAGAAATATAAACAGGAAACAGAAGAGAAATTTACAGTGATCACCCATTTTCGGCCCACAATCTTTTTCATGGAAATCCCAGTCATATGAGTCGAGTCCATGCATGCTACGATCACGGTATGAATTTGAAGACAAAATATTTTTGTGCAGATCTTAGATTAGGTCTTTCCCTGTCCATAATGCTAAATTGAGGATGTAAAATAGAAATATAAATAGGAAACAGAAGAGAAATGTACAGTGATCACCCATTTTCGGCCCACAATCTTTTTCATGGAAATCCCAGTCATATGAGTCGAGTCCATGCATGCTACGATCACGGTATGAATTTGAAGGAAAAATATTTTTTTGCAGAACTTAGGTTTAGTCTTTCCCTGTCCATAATGCGAAATTGAGGAGGTAAAATAGAAATATAAATAGGAAACAGAAGAGAAATGTACAGTGATCACCCATTTTCAGCCCACAATCTTTTTCATGGAAATCCCAGTCATATGAGTCGAGTCCATGCATGCTACGATCACGGTATGAATTTGAAGTCAAAATATTTTTGTGCAGATCTTAGATTAGGTCTTTCCCTGTCCATAATGCTAAATTGAGGATGTAAAATATAAATATAAATAGGAAACAGAAGAGAAATTTACAGTGATCACCCATTTTCGGCCCACAATCTTTTTCATGGAAATCCCAGTCATATGAGTCGAGTCCATGCATGCTACGATCACGGTATGAATTTGAAGGAAAAATATTTTTTTGCAGATCTTAGATTAGGTCTTTCCCTGTCCATAATGCGAAATTGAGGAGGTAAAATAGAAATATAAATAGAAAACAGAAGAGAAATGTACAGTGATCACCCATTTTCGGCCCACAATCTTTTTCATGGAAATCCCAGTCACATGAGTCGAGTCCATGCATGCTACGATCACGGTATGAATTTGAAGGCGAAATATTTTTGTGCAGATCTTAGATAAGGTCTTTCCCTGTCCATAATGCTAAATTGAGGAGGTAAAATAGAAATATAAATAGGAAACAGAAGAGAAATGTACAGTGATCACCCATTTTCGGCCCACAATCTTTTTCATGGAAATCCCAGTCATATGAGTCGAGTCCATGCATGCTACGATCACGGTATGAATTTGAAGACAAAATATTTTTGTGCAGATCTTAGATTAGGTCTTTCCCTGTCCATAATGCTAAATTGAGGATGTAAAATAGAAATATAAATAGGAAACAGAAGAGAAATGTACAGTGATCACCCATTTTCGGCCCACAATCTTTTTCATGGAAATCCCAGTCATATGAGTCGAGTCCATGCATGCTACGATCACGGTATGAATTTGAAGGCAAAATATTTTTGTGCAGATCTTAGATTAGGTCTTTCACTGTCCATAATGCTAAATTGAGGAGGTAAAATATAAATATAAATAGGAAACAGAAGAGAAATGTACAGTGATCACCCATTTTCAGCCCACAATCTTTTTCATGGAAATCCCAGTCATATGAGTCGAGTCCATGCATGCTACGATCACGGTATGAATTTGAAGGCAAAACATTTTTGTGCAGATCTTAGATTAGGTCTTTCCCTGTCCATAATGCGAAATTGAGGAGGTAAAATAGAAATATAAATAGGAAACAGAAGAGAAATGTACAGGGATTACCCATTTTCAGCCCACAATCTTTTTCATGGAAATCCCAGTCATATGAGTCGAGTCCATGCATGCTACAATCACGGTATGAATTTGAAGGCAAAATATTTTTGTACAGATCTTAGATTAGGTCTTTCCCTGTCCATAATGCTAAATTGAGTAGGTAAAATATAAATATAAATAGGAAACAGAAGAGAAATGTACAGTGATCACCCATTTTCGGCCCACAATCTTTTTCATGGAAATCCCAGTCATATGTGTCAAGTCCATGCATGCTATGATCACGGTATGAATTTGAAGGCAAAATATTTTTGTGCAGATCTTAGATTAGGTCTTTCCCTGTCCATAATGCTAAATTGAGGAGGAAAATAGAAATATAAATAGGAAACAGAAGAGAAATTTACAGTGATCACCCATTTTCGGCCCACAATCTTTTTCATGGAAATCCCAGTCATATGAGTCGAGTCCATGCATGCTACGATCACGGTATGAATTTGAAGACAAAATATTTTTGTGCAGATCTTAGATTAGGTCTTTCCCTGTCCATAATGCTAAATTGAGGATGTAAAATAGAAATATAAATAGGAAACAGAAGAGAAATGTACAGTGATCACCCATTTTCGGCCCACAATCTTTTTCATGGAAATCCCAGTCATATGAGTCGAGTCCATGCATGCTACGATCACGGTATGAATTTGAAGGAAAAATATTTTTTTGCAGAACTTAGATTAGGTCTTTCCCTGTCCATAATGCGAAATTGAGGAGGTAAAATAGAAATATAAATAGGAAACAGAAGAGAAATGTACAGTGATCACCCATTTTCAGCCCACAATCTTTTTCATGGAAATCCCAGTCATATGAGTCGAGTCCATGCATGCTACGATCACGGTATGAATTTGAAGTCAAAATATTTTTGTGCAGATCTTAGATTAGGTCTTTCCCTGTCCATAATGCTAAATTGAGGATGTAAAATATAAATATAAATAGGAAACAGAAGAGAAATTTACAGTGATCACCCATTTTCGGCCCACAATCTTTTTCATGGAAATCCCAGTCATATGAGTCGAGTCCATGCATGCTACGATCACGGTATGAATTTGAAGGAAAAATATTTTTTTGCAGATCTTAGATTAGGTCTTTCCCTGTCCATAATGCGAAATTGAGGAGGTAAAATATAAATATAAATAGAAAACAGAAGAGAAATGTACAGTGATCACCCATTTTCGGCCCACAATCTTTTTCATGGAAATCCCAGTCACATGAGTCGAGTCCATGCATGCTACGATCACGGTATGAATTTGAAGGCGAAATATTTTTGTGCAGATCTTAGATAAGGTCTTTCCCTGTCCATAATGCTAAATTGAGGAGGTAAAATAGAAATATAAATAGGAAACAGAAGAGAAATGTACAGTGATCACCCATTTTCGGCCCACAATCTTTTTCATGGAAATCCCAGTCATATGAGTCGAGTCCATGCATGCTACGATCACGGTATGAATTTGAAGACAAAATATTTTTGTGCAGATCTTAGATAAGGTCTTTCCCTGTCCATAATGCTAAATTGAGGAGGTAAAATAGAAATATAAATAGGAAACAGAAGAGAAATGTACAGTGATCACCCATTTTCGGCCCACAATCTTTTTCATGGAAATCCCAGTCAAATGAGTCGAGTCCATGCATGCTACGATCACGGTATGAATTTGAAGACAAAATATTTTTGTGCAGATCTTAGATTAGGTCTTTCCCTGTCCATAATGCTAAATTGAGGAGGAAAATAGAAATATAAATAGGAAACAGAAGAGAAATGTACAGTGATCACCCATTTTCGGCCCACAATCTTTTTCATGGAAATCCCAGTCACATGAGTCGAGTCCATGCATGCTACGATCACGGTATGAATTTGAAGGCGAAATATTTTTGTGCAGATCTTAGATAAGGTCTTTCCCTGTCCATAATGCTAAATTGAGGAGGTAAAATAGAAATATAAATAGGAAACAGAAGAGAAATGTACAGTGATCACCCATTTTCGGCCCACAATCTTTTTCATGGAAATCCCAGTCATATGAGTCGAGTCCATGCATGCTACGATCACGGTATGAATTTGAAGACAAAATATTTTTGTGCAGATCTTAGATTAGGTCTTTCCCTGTCCATAATGCTAAATTGAGGATGTAAAATAGAAATATAAATAGGAAACAGAAGAGAAATGTACAGTGATCACCCATTTTCGGCCCACAATCTTTTTCATGGAAATCCCAGTCATATGAGTCGAGTCCATGCATGCTACGATCACGGTATGAATTTGAAGGCAAAATATTTTTGTGCAGATCTTAGATTAGGTCTTTCACTGTCCATAATGCTAAATTGAGGAGGTAAAATATAAATATAAATAGGAAACAGAAGAGAAATGTACAGTGATCACCCATTTTCAGCCCACAATCTTTTTCATGGAAATCCCAGTCATATGAGTCGAGTCCATGCATGCTACGATCACGGTATGAATTTGAAGGCAAAACATTTTTGTGCAGATCTTAGATTAGGTCTTTCCCTGTCCATAATGCGAAATTGAGGAGGTAAAATAGAAATATAAATAGGAAACAGAAGAGAAATGTACAGGGATTACCCATTTTCAGCCCACAATCTTTTTCATGGAAATCCCAGTCATATGAGTCGAGTCCATGCATGCTACAATCACGGTATGAATTTGAAGGCAAAATATTTTTGTACAGATCTTAGATTAGGTCTTTCCCTGTCCATAATGCTAAATTGAGTAGGTAAAATATAAATATAAATAGGAAACAGAAGAGAAATGTACAGTGATCACCCATTTTCGGCCCACAATCTTTTTCATGGAAATCCCAGTCATATGTGTCAAGTCCATGCATGCTACGATCACGGTATGAATTTGAAGGCAAAATATTTTTGTGCAGATCTTAGATTAGGTCTTTCCCTGTCCATAATGCTAAATTGAGGAGGAAAATAGAAATATAAACAGGAAACAGCAGAGAAATTTACAGTGATCACCCATTTTCGGCCCACAATCTTTTTCATGGAAATCCCAGTCATATGAGTCGAGTCCATGCATGCTACGATCACGGTATGAATTTGAAGACAAAATATTTTTGTGCAGATCTTAGATTAGGTCTTTCCCTGTCCATAATGCTAAATTGAGGATGTAAAATAGAAATATAAATAGGAAACAGAAGAGAAATGTACAGTGATCACCCATTTTCGGCCCACAATCTTTTTCATGGAAATCCCAGTCATATGAGTCGAGTCCATGCATGCTACGATCACGGTATGAATTTGAAGGAAAAATATTTTTTTGCAGAACTTAGGTTTAGTCTTTCCCTGTCCATAATGCGAAATTGAGGAGGTAAAATAGAAATATAAATAGGAAACAGAAGAGAAATGTACAGTGATCACCCATTTTCAGCCCACAATCTTTTTCATGGAAATCCCAGTCATATGAGTCGAGTCCATGCATGCTACGATCACGGTATGAATTTGAAGTCAAAATATTTTTGTGCAGATCTTAGATTAGGTCTTTCCCTGTCCATAATGCTAAATTGAGGATGTAAAATATAAATATAAATAGGAAACAGAAGAGAAATTTACAGTGATCACCCATTTTCGGCCCACAATCTTTTTCATGGAAATCCCAGTCATATGAGTCGAGTCCATGCATGCTACGATCACGGTATGAATTTGAAGGAAAAATATTTTTTTGCAGATCTTAGATTAGGTCTTTCCCTGTCCATAATGCGAAATTGAGGAGGTAAAATAGAAATATAAATAGAAAACAGAAGAGAAATGTACAGTGATCACCCATTTTCGGCCCACAATCTTTTTCATGGAAATCCCAGTCACATGAGTCGAGTCCATGCATGCTACGATCACGGTATGAATTTGAAGGCGAAATATTTTTGTGCAGATCTTAGATAAGGTCTTTCCCTGTCCATAATGCTAAATTGAGGAGGTAAAATAGAAATATAAATAGGAAACAGAAGAGAAATGTACAGTGATCACCCATTTTCGGCCCACAATCTTTTTCATGGAAATCCCAGTCATATGAGTCGAGTCCATGCATGCTACGATCACGGTATGAATTTGAAGACAAAATATTTTTGTGCAGATCTTAGATTAGGTCTTTCCCTGTCCATAATGCTAAATTGAGGATGTAAAATAGAAATATAAATAGGAAACAGAAGAGAAATGTACAGTGATCACCCATTTTCGGCCCACAATCTTTTTCATGGAAATCCCAGTCATATGAGTCGAGTCCATGCATGCTACGATCACGGTATGAATTTGAAGGCAAAATATTTTTGTGCAGATCTTAGATTAGGTCTTTCACTGTCCATAATGCTAAATTGAGGAGGTAAAATATAAATATAAATAGGAAACAGAAGAGAAATGTACAGTGATCACCCATTTTCAGCCCACAATCTTTTTCATGGAAATCCCAGTCATATGAGTCGAGTCCATGCATGCTACGATCACGGTATGAATTTGAAGGCAAAACATTTTTGTGCAGATCTTAGATTAGGTCTTTCCCTGTCCATAATGCGAAATTGAGGAGGTAAAATAGAAATATAAATAGGAAACAGAAGAGAAATGTACAGGGATTACCCATTTTCAGCCCACAATCTTTTTCATGGAAATCCCAGTCATATGAGTCGAGTCCATGCATGCTACAATCACGGTATGAATTTGAAGGCAAAATATTTTTGTACAGATCTTAGATTAGGTCTTTCCCTGTCCATAATGCTAAATTGAGTAGGTAAAATATAAATATAAATAGGAAACAGAAGAGAAATGTACAGTGATCACCCATTTTCGGCCCACAATCTTTTTCATGGAAATCCCAGTCATATGTGTCAAGTCCATGCATGCTACGATCACGGTATGAATTTGAAGGCAAAATATTTTTGTGCAGATCTTAGATTAGGTCTTTCCCTGTCCATAATGCTAAATTGAGGAGGAAAATAGAAATATAAACAGGAAACAGAAGAGAAATTTACAGTGATCACCCATTTTCGGCCCACAATCTTTTTCATGGAAATCCCAGTCATATGAGTCGAGTCCATGCATGCTACGATCACGGTATGAATTTGAAGACAAAATATTTTTGTGCAGATCTTAGATTAGGTCTTTCCCTGTCCATAATGCTAAATTGAGGATGTAAAATAGAAATATAAATAGGAAACAGAAGAGAAATGTACAGTGATCACCCATTTTCGGCCCACAATCTTTTTCATGGAAATCCCAGTCATATGAGTCGAGTCCATGCATGCTACGATCACGGTATGAATTTGAAGGCAAAATATTTTTGTGCAGATCTTCGATTAGGTCTTTCACTGTCCATAATGCTAAATTGAGGAGGTAAAATATAAATATAAATAGGAAACAGAAGAGAAATGTACAGTGATCACCCATTTTCAGCCCACAATCTTTTTCATGGAAATCCCAGTCATATGAGTCGAGTCCATGCATGCTACGATCACGGTATGAATTTGAAGGCAAAACATTTTTGTGCAGATCTTAGATTAGGTCTTTCCCTGTCCATAATGCGAAATTGAGGAGGTAAAATAGAAATATAAATAGGAAACAGAAGAGAAATGTACAGGGATTACCCATTTTCAGCCCACAATCTTTTTCATGGAAATCCCAGTCATATGAGTCGAGTCCATGCATGCTACAATCACGGTATGAATTTGAAGGCAAAATATTTTTGTACAGATCTTAGATTAGGTCTTTCCCTGTCCATAATGCTAAATTGAGTAGGTAAAATATAAATATAAATAGGAAACAGAAGAGAAATGTACAGTGATCACCCATTTTCGGCCCACAATCTTTTTCATGGAAATCCCAGTCATATGTGTCAAGTCCATGCATGCTACGATCACGGTATGAATTTGAATGCAAAATATTTTTGTGCAGATCTTAGATTAGGTCTTTCCCTGTCCATAATGCTAAATTGAGGAGGAAAATAGAAATATAAATAGGAAACAGAAGAGAAATTTACAGTGATCACCCATTTTCGGCCCACAATCTTTTTCATGGAAATCCCAGTCATATGAGTCGAGTCCATGCATGCTACGATCACGGTATGAATTTGAAGACAAAATATTTTTGTGCAGATCTTAGATTAGGTCTTTCCCTGTCCATAATGCTAAATTGAGGATGTAAAATAGAAATATAAATAGGAAACAGAAGAGAAATGTACAGTGATCACCCATTTTCGGCCCACAATCTTTTTCATGGAAATCCCAGTCATATGAGTCGAGTCCATGCATGCTACGATCACGGTATGAATTTGAAGGAAAAATATTTTTTTGCAGAACTTAGGTTTAGTCTTTCCCTGTCCATAATGCGAAATTGAGGAGGTAAAATAGAAATATAAATAGGAAACAGAAGAGAAATGTACAGTGATCACCCATTTTCAGCCCACAATCTTTTTCATGGAAATCCCAGTCATATGAGTCGAGTCCATGCATGCTACGATCACGGTATGAATTTGAAGTCAAAATATTTTTGTGCAGATCTTAGATTAGGTCTTTCCCTGTCCATAATGCTAAATTGAGGATGTAAAATATAAATATAAATAGGAAACAGAAGAGAAATTTACAGTGATCACCCATTTTCGGCCCACAATCTTTTTCATGGAAATCCCAGTCATATGAGTCGAGTCCATGCATTCTACGATCACGGTATGAATTTGAAGGAAAAATATTTTTTTGCAGATCTTAGATTAGGTCTTTCCCTGTCCATAATGCGAAATTGAGGAGGTAAAATAGAAATATAAATAGAAAACAGAAGAGAAATGTACAGTGATCACCCATTTTCGGCCCACAATCTTTTTCATGGAAATCCCAGTCACATGAGTCGAGTCCATGCATGCTACGATCACGGTATGAATTTGAAGGCGAAATATTTTTGTGCAGATCTTAGATAAGGTCTTTCCCTGTCCATAATGCTAAATTGAGGAGGTAAAATAGAAATATAAATAGGAAACAGAAGAGAAATGTACAGTGATCACCCATTTTCGGCCCACAATCTTTTTCATGGAAATCCCAGTCATATGAGTCGAGTCCATGCATGCTACGATCACGGTATGAATTTGAAGACAAAATATTTTTGTGCAGATCTTAGATTAGGTCTTTCCCTGTCCATAATGCTAAATTGAGGATGTAAAATAGAAATATAAATAGGAAACAGAAGAGAAATGTACAGTGATCACCCATTTTCGGCCCACAATCTTTTTCATGGAAATCCCAGTCATATGAGTCGAGTCCATGCATGCTACGATCACGGTATGAATTTGAAGGCAAAATATTTTTGTGCAGATCTTAGATTAGGTCTTTCACTGTCCATAATGCTAAATTGAGGAGGTAAAATATAAATATAAATAGGAAACAGAAGAGAAATGTACAGTGATCACCCATTTTCAGCCCACAATCTTTTTCATGGAAATCCCAGTCATATGAGTCGAGTCCATGCATGCTACGATCACGGTATGAATTTGAAGGCAAAACATTTTTGTGCAGATCTTAGATTAGGTCTTTCCCTGTCCATAATGCGAAATTGAGGAGGTAAAATAGAAATATAAATAGGAAACAGAAGAGAAATGTACAGGGATTACCCATTTTCAGCCCACAATCTTTTTCATGGAAATCCCAGTCATATGAGTCGAGTCCATGCATGCTACAATCACGGTATGAATTTGAAGGCAAAATATTTTTGTACAGATCTTAGATTAGGTCTTTCCCTGTCCATAATGCTAAATTGAGTAGGTAAAATATAAATATAAATAGGAAACAGAAGAGAAATGTACAGTGATCACCCATTTTCGGCCCACAATCTTTTTCATGGAAATCCCAGTCATATGTGTCAAGTCCATGCATGCTATGATCACGGTATGAATTTGAAGGCAAAATATTTTTGTGCAGATCTTAGATTAGGTCTTTCCCTGTCCATAATGCTAAATTGAGGAGGAAAATAGAAATATAAATAGGAAACAGAAGAGAAATTTACAGTGATCACCCATTTTCGGCCCACAATCTTTTTCATGGAAATCCCAGTCATATGAGTCGAGTCCATGCATGCTACGATCACGGTATGAATTTGAAGACAAAATATTTTTGTGCAGATCTTAGATTAGGTCTTTCCCTGTCCATAATGCTAAATTGAGGATGTAAAATAGAAATATAAATAGGAAACAGAAGAGAAATGTACAGTGATCACCCATTTTCGGCCCACAATCTTTTTCATGGAAATCCCAGTCATATGAGTCGAGTCCATGCATGCTACGATCACGGTATGAATTTGAAGGAAAAATATTTTTTTGCAGAACTTAGATTAGGTCTTTCCCTGTCCATAATGCGAAATTGAGGAGGTAAAATAGAAATATAAATAGGAAACAGAAGAGAAATGTACAGTGATCACCCATTTTCAGCCCACAATCTTTTTCATGGAAATCCCAGTCATATGAGTCGAGTCCATGCATGCTACGATCACGGTATGAATTTGAAGTCAAAATATTTTTGTGCAGATCTTAGATTAGGTCTTTCCCTGTCCATAATGCTAAATTGAGGATGTAAAATATAAATATAAATAGGAAACAGAAGAGAAATTTACAGTGATCACCCATTTTCGGCCCACAATCTTTTTCATGGAAATCCCAGTCATATGAGTCGAGTCCATGCATGCTACGATCACGGTATGAATTTGAAGGAAAAATATTTTTTTGCAGATCTTAGATTAGGTCTTTCCCTGTCCATAATGCGAAATTGAGGAGGTAAAATATAAATATAAATAGAAAACAGAAGAGAAATGTACAGTGATCACCCATTTTCGGCCCACAATCTTTTTCATGGAAATCCCAGTCACATGAGTCGAGTCCATGCATGCTACGATCACGGTATGAATTTGAAGGCGAAATATTTTTGTGCAGATCTTAGATAAGGTCTTTCCCTGTCCATAATGCTAAATTGAGGAGGTAAAATAGAAATATAAATAGGAAACAGAAGAGAAATGTACAGTGATCACCCATTTTCGGCCCACAATCTTTTTCATGGAAATCCCAGTCATATGAGTCGAGTCCATGCATGCTACGATCACGGTATGAATTTGAAGACAAAATATTTTTGTGCAGATCTTAGATTAGGTCTTTCCCTGTCCATAATGCTAAATTGAGGATGTAAAATAGAAATATAAATAGGAAACAGAAGAGAAATGTACAGTGATCACCCATTTTCGGCCCACAATCTTTTTCATGGAAATCCCAGTCATATGAGTCGAGTCCATGCATGCTACGATCACGGTATGAATTTGAAGGAAAAATATTTTTTTGCAGATCTTAGATTAGGTCTTTCCCTGTCCATAATGCTAAATTGAGGAGGTAAAATAGAAATATAAATAGGAAACAGAAGAGAAATTTACTGTGATCACCTATTTTCGGCCCACAATCTTTTTCATGGAAATCCCAGTCATATGAGTCGAGTCCATGCATGCTACGATCACGGTATGAATTTGAAGACAAAATATTTTTGTGCAGATCTTAGATTAGGTCTTTCCCTGTCCATAATGCTAAATTGAGGAGATAAAATAGAAATATAAATAGGAAACAGATGAGAAATGTACAGTGATCACCCATTTTCGGCCCACAATCTTTTTCATTGAAATCCCAGTCATATGAGTCGAGTCCATGCATGCTACGATCACGGTATGAATTTAAGGCAAAATATTTTTGTGCAGATCTTAGATTAGGTCTTTCCCTGTCCATAATGCGAAATTGAGGAGTTAAAATAGAAATATAAATAGGAAACAGAAAAGAAATTTACAGCGATCCCCCATTTTCGGCCCACAATTTTTTTTCATAGAAATCCCAGTCACATGAGTCCAGTCCATGCATGCTACGATCACGGTATGAATTTGAAGGCAAAATATTTTTGTGCAGATCTTAGATTAGGTCTTTCCCTGTCCATAATGCTAAATTGAGGATGTAAAATATAAATATAAATAGGAAACAGAAGAGAAATGTACAGTGATCACCCATTTTCGGCCCACAATCTTTTTCATGGAAATCCCAGTCATATGAGTCGAGTCCATGCATGCTACGATCACGGTATGAATTTGAAGGCAAAATATTTTTGTGCAGATCTTAGATTAGTTCTTTCCCTGTCCATAATGCTAAATTGAGGAGGTAAAATAGAAATATAAATAGGAAACAGAAGAGAAATGTACAGTGATCACCCATTTTCGGCCCACAATCTTTTTCAAGGAAATCCCAGTCATATGAGTCGAGTCCATGCATGCTACGATCACGGTATGGATTTGAAGGCAAAATATTTTTGTGAAGTTTTTAGATTAGGTCTTTCCCTGGCCATATTGCTAAATTGAGGAGGTAAAATAGAAATATCAATCGGAAACAGAAGAGAAATGTACAGTGATCACCCATTTTCGGCCCACAATCTTTTTCATGGAAATCCTAGTCATATGAGTCGAATCCATGCATGCTACGATCACGGTATGAGTTTGAAGGCAAAATATTTTCGTGCAGAGCTTAGATTAGGTCTTTCCCTCTCCATAATGCTAAATTGAGGAGGTAAAAAAAAATATAAATAGGAAACAGAAGAGAAATGTACAGTGATCACCCATTTTCTGCCCACAATCTTTTTCATGGAAATCCCAGTCATATGATTCCAGTGCATGCATGCTACGATCACGGTATGAATTTGAAGGCAAAATATTTTTGTGCAGATTTTAGATTAGGTCTTTACCTGTTCATAATGCTAAATTGAGGAGGTAAAATATAAATATAAATAGGAAACAGAAGAGAAATGTACACTGATCACCCATTTTCGGGACACAATCTTTTTCATGGAAATCCCAGTCATATGAGTCGAGTCCATGCATGCTACGATCACGGTATGAATTTGAAGGCAAAATATTTTTGTGCAGATCTTAGATTAGGTCTTTCCCTGTCCATAATGCGAAATTGAGGAGGTAAAAGAGAAATATAAATACGAACGAGAAGAGAAATGTACAGCGATCACCCATTTCCGGCCCACAATCTTTTTCATGGAAATCCCAGTCATATGAGTCGAGTCCATGCATGCTACGATCACGGTATGAATTTGAAGGAAAAATATTTTTGTGCAGATCTTAGATTAGGTCTTTCCCTGTCCATAATGCTAAATTGAGGAGATAAAATAGAAATATAAATAGGAAACAGATGAGAAATGTACAGTGATCACCCATTTTCGGCCCACATTCTTTTTCATTGAAATCCCAGTCATATGAGTCGAGTCCATGCATGCTACGATCACGGTATGAATTTGAAGGCAAAATATTTTTGTGCAGATCTTAGATTAGGTCTTTCCCTGTCCATAATGCGAAATTGAGGAGTTAAAATAGAAATATAAATAGGAAACAGAAAAGAAATTTACAGCGATACCCTATTTTCAGCCCACAATGTTTTTCATGGAAATCCCAGTCATATGAGTTGAGTCCATGCATGCTACAATCACGGTATGAATTTGAAGGCAAAATATTTTTGTACAGATCTTAGATTAGGTCTTTCCCTGTCCATAATGCTAAATTGAGTAGGTAAAATATAAATATAAATAGGAAACAGAAGAGAAATTTACAGTGATCACCCATTTTCGGCCCACAATCTTTTTCATGGAAATCCCAGTCATATGAGTCGAGTCCATGCATGCTACGATCACGGTATGAATTTGAAGACAAAATATTTTTGTGCAGATCTTAGATTAGGTCTTTCCCTGTCCATAATGCTAAATTGAGGATGTAAAATAGAAATATAAATAGGAAACAGAAGAGAAATGTACAGTGATCACCCATTTTCGGCCCACAATCTTTTTCATGGAAATCCCAGTCATATGAGTCGAGTCCATGCATGCTACGATCACGGTATGAATTTGAAGGCAAAATATTTTTGTGCAGATCTTAGATTAGGTTTTTCCCTGTCCATAATGCGAAATTGAGGAGGTAAAATAGAAATATAAATAGGAAACAGAAGAGAAATGTACAGTGATCACCCATTTTCAGCCCACAATCTTTTTCATGGAAATCCCAGTCATATGAGTCGAGTCTATGCATGCTACAATCACGGTATGAATTTGAAGGCAAAATATTTTTGTGCAGATCTTAGATTAGGTCTTTCCCTGTCCATAATGCTAAATTGAGTAGGTAAAATATAAATATAAATAGGAAACAGAAGAGAAATGTACAGTGATCACCCATTTTCTGCCCACAATCTTTTTCATGGAAATACCAGTCATATGAGTCGAGTCCATGCATGCTACGATCACGGTATGAATTTGAAGGCAAAATATTTTTGTGCAGATCTTAGATTAGGTCTTTCCCTGTCCATAATGCGAAATTGAGTAGGTAAAATATAAATATAAATAGGAAACAGAAGAGAAATATACAGGGATCACCCATTTTCAGCCCACAATCTTTTTCATGGAAATCCCAGTCATATGAGTCGAGTCAATGCATGCTACAATCACGGTATGAATTTGAAGGCAAAATATTTTTGTGCAGATCTTAGATTAGGTCTTTCCCTGTCCTTAATGCTAAATTGAGTAGGTAAAATATAAATATAAATAGGAAACAGAAGAGAAATGTACAGTGATCACCCATTTTCGGCCCACAATCTTTTTCATGGAAATCCCAGTCATATGAGTCAAGTCCATGCATGCTATGATCACGGTATGGATTTGAAGGCAAAATATTTTTGTGCAGATCTTAGATTAGGTCTTTCCCTGTCCATAATGCTAAACTGAGGAGGTAAAATAGAAATATAAACAGGAAACAGAAGAGAAATTTACGGTGATCACCCATTTTCGGCCCACAATCTTTTTCATGGAAATCCCAGTCATATGAGTCGAGTCCATGCATGCTACGATCACGGTATGAATTTGAAGACAAAATATTTTTGTGCAGATCTTAGATTAGGTCTTTCCCTGTCCATAATGCTAAATTGAGGATGTAAAATAGAAATATAAATAGGAAACAGAAGAGAAATGTACAGTGATCACCCATTTTCGGCCCACAATCTTTTTTATGGAAATCCCAGTCATATGAGTCGGGTACATGCATGCTACGATCACGGTATGAATTTGAAGGCAAAATATTTTTGTGCAGATCTTAGATTAGGTCTTTCCCTGTCCATAATGCTAAATTGAGGAGGTAAAATTGAAATATAAATAGGAAACAGAAGAGAAATGTACAGTGATCACCCATTTTCGGCCCACAATCTTTTTCATGGAAATCCCAGTCATATGAGTCGAGTCCATGCATGCTACGATCACGGTATGAATTTGAAGGCAAAATATTTTTGTGCAGATCTTAGATTATGTCTTTCACTGTCCATAATGCGAAATTGAGGAGGTAAAATAGAAAAATATAAATAGGAAACAGAAGAGAAATGTACAGTGATCACCCATTTTCAGCCCACAATCTTTTTCATGGAAATCCCAGTCATATGAGTCGAGTCCATGCATGCTACAATCACGGTATGAATTTGAAGGCAAAATATTTTTGTACAGATCTTAGATTAGGTCTTTCCCTGTCCATAATGCTAAATTGAGTAGGTAAAATATAAATATAAATAGGAAACAGAAGAAAAATTTACAGTGATCACCCATTTTCGGCCCACAATCTTTTTCATGGAAATCCCAGTCATATGAGTCGAGTCCATGCATGCTACGATCACGGTATGAATTTGAAGACAAAATATTTTTGTGCAGATCTTAGATTAGGTCTTTCCCTGACCATAATGCTAAATTGAGGATGTAAAATATAAATATAAATAGGAAACAGAAGAGAAATGTACAGTGATCACCCATTTTCAGCCCACAATCTTTTTCATGGAAATCCCAGTCATATGAGTCGAGTCCATGCATGCTACAATCACGGTATGAATTTGAAGGCAAAATATTTTTGTGCAGATCTTAGATTAGGTCTTTCCCTGTCCATAATGCTAAACTGAGTAGGTAAAATATAAATATAAATAGGAAACAGAAGAGAAATGTACAGTGATCACCCATTTTCGGCCCACAATCTTTTTCATGGAAATCCCAGTCATATGAGTCGAGTCCATGCATGCTACAATCACGGTATGAATTTGAAGGCAAAATATTTTTGTGCAGATCTTAGATTAGGTCTTTCCCTGTCCATAATGCGAAAGTGAGGAAGTAAAATAGAAATATAAATAGGAAACAGAAGAGAAATATACAGGGATCACCCATTTTCAGCCCACAATCTTTTTCATGGAAATCCCAGTCATATGAGTCGAGTCCATGCATGCTACAATCACGGTATGAATTTGAAGGCAAAATATTTTTGTGCAGATCTTAGATTAGGTCTTTCCCTGTCCATAATGCTAAATTGAGTAGGTAAAATATAAATATAAATAGGAAACAGAAGAGAAATGTACAGTGATCACCCATTTTCGGCCCACAATCTTTTTCATGGAAATCCCAGTCATATGAGTCAAGTCCATGCATGCTACGATCACGGTATGAATTTGAAGGCAAAATATTTTTGTGCAGATCTTAGATTAGGTCTTTCCCTGTCCATAATGCTAAACTGAGGAGGTAAAATAGAAATATAAATAGGAAACAGAAGAGAAATTTACAGTGATCACCCATTTTCGGCCCACAATCTTTTTCATGGAAATCCCAGTCATATGAGTCGAGTCCATGCATGCTACGATCACGGTATGAATTTGAAGACAAAATATTTTTGTGCAGATCTTAGATTAGGTCTTTCCCTGTCCATAATGCTAAATTGAGGATGTAAAATAGAAATATAAATAGGAAACAGAAGAGAAATGTACAGTGATCACCCATTTTCGGCGCACAATCTTTTTCATGGAAATCCCAGTCATATGAGTCGAGTCCATGCATGCTACGATCACGGTATGAATTTGAAGGCAAAATATTTTTGTGCAGATCTTAGATTAGGTCTTTCACTGTCCATAATGCGAAATTGAGGAGGTAAAATAGAAATATAAATAGGAAACAGAAGAGAAATGTACAGTGATCACCCATTTTCAGCCCACAATCTTTTTCATGGAAATCCCAGTCATATGAGTCGAGTCCATGCATGCTACAATCACGGTATGAATTTGAAGGCAAAATATTTTTGTACAGATCTTAGATTAGGTCTTTCCCTGTCCATAATGCTAAATTGAGTAGGTAAAATATAAATATAAATAGGAAACAGAAGAAAAATTTACAGTGATCACCCATTTTCGGCCCACAATCTTTTTCATGGAAATCCCAGTCATATGAGTCGAGTCCATGCATGCTACGATCACGGTATGAATTTGAAGACAAAATATTTTTGTGCAGATCTTAGATTAGGTCTTTCCCTGTCCATAATGCTAAATTGAGGATGTAAAAGAGAAATATAAATAGGAAACAGAAGAGAAATGTACAGTGATCACCCATTTTCAGCCCACAATCTTTTTCATGGAAATCCCAGTCATATGAGTCGAGTCCATGCATGCTACAATCACGGTATGAATTTGAAGGCAAAATATTTTTGTGCAGATCTTAGATTAGGTCTTTCCCTGTCCATAATGCTAAATTGAGTAGGTAAAATATAAATATAAATAGGAAACAGAAGAGAAATGTACAGTGATCACCCATTTTCGGCCCACAATCTTTTTCATGGAAATCCCAGTCATATGAGTCGAGTCCATGCATGCTACGATCACGGTATGAATTTGAAGGCAAAATATTTTTGTGCAGATCTTAGATTAGGTCTTTCCCTGTCCATAATGCGAAAGTGAGGAAGTAAAATATAAATATAAATAGGAAACAGAAGAGAAATATACAGGGATCACCCATTTTCAGCCCACAATCTTTTTCATGGAAATCCCAGTCATATGAGTCAAGTCCATGCATGCTACGATCACGGTATGAATTTGAAGGCAAAATATTTTTGTGCAGATCTTAGATTAGGTCTTTCCCTGTCCATAATGCTAAACTGAGGAGGTAAAATAGAAATATAAATAGGAAACAGAAGAGAAATTTACAGTGATCACCCATTTTCGGCCCAAAATCTTTTTCATGGAAATCCCAGTCATATGAGTCGAGTCCATGCATGCTACGATCACGGTATGAATTTGAAGACAAAATATTTTTGTGCAGATCTTAGATTAGGTCTTTCCCTGTCCATAATGCTAAATTGAGGATGTAAAATAGAAATATAAATAGGAAACAGAAGAGAAATGTACAGTGATCACCCATTTTCGGCGCACAATCTTTTTCATGGAAATCCCAGTCATATGAGTCGAGTCCATGCATGCTACGATCACGGTATGAATTTGAAGGAAAAATATTTTTTTGCAGATCTTAGATTAGGTCTTTCTTTGTCCATAATGCGAAATTGAGGAGGTAAAATAGAAATATAAATAGGAAACAGAAGAGAAATGTACAGTGATCACCCATTTTCGGCCCACAATCTTTTTCATGGAAATCCCAGTCACATGAGTCCAGTCCATGCATGCTACGATCACGGTATGAATTTGAAGGCGAAATATTTTTGTGCATATCTTAGATAAGGTCTTTCCCTGTCCATAATGCTAAATTGAGGAAGTAAAATAGAAATATAAATAGGAAACAGAAGAGAAATGTACAGTGATCACCCATTTTAGGCCCACAATCTTTTTTATGGAAATCCCAGTCATATGAGTCGGGTACATGCATGCTACGTTCACGGTATGAATTTGAAGGCAAAATATTTTTGTGCAGATCTTAGATTAGGTCTTTCCCTGTCCATAATGCTAAATTGAGGAGGTAAAATTGAAATATAAATAGGAAACAGAAGAGAAATGTACAGTGATCACCCATTTTCAGCCCACAATCTTTTTCATGGAAATCCCAGTCATATGAGTCGAGTCCATGCATGCTACGATCACGGTATGAATTTGAAGGCAAAATATTTTTGTGCAGATCTTAGATTAGGTCTTTCCCTGTCCATAATGCTAAATTGAGGAGGTAAAATAGAAATATAAATAGGAAACAGAAGAGAAATTTACAGTGATCACCCATTTTCGGCCCACAATATTTTTCATGGAAATCCCAGTCATATGAGTCGAGTCCATGCATGCTACGATCACGGTATGAATTTGAAGACAAAATATTTTTGTGCAGACCTTAGATTAGTTCTTTCCCTGTCCATAATGCTAAATTGAGGATGTAAAATAGAAATATAAATAGGAAACAGAAGAGAAATGTACAGTGATCACCCATTTTCGGCCCACAATCTTTTTCATGGAAATCCCAGTCATATGAGTCGAGTCCATGCATGCTACGATCACGGTATGAATTTGAAGGAAAAATATTTTTTTGCAGATCTTAGATTAGGTCTTTCCCTGTCCATAATGCGAAATTGAGGAGGTAAAATATAAATATAAATAGGAAACAGAAGAGAAATGTACAGTGATCACCCATTTTCGGCCCACAATCTTTTTCATGGAAATCCAAGTCACATGAGTCGAGTCCATGCATGCTACGTTCACGGTATGAATTTGAAGGCGAAATATTTTTGTGCAGATCTTAGATTAGGTCTTTCCCTGTCCATAATGCTAAATTGAGGAGGTAAAATATAAATATAAATAGGAAACAGAAGAGAAATGTACAGTGATCACCCATTTTCGGCCCACAATCTTTTTCATGGAAATCCCAGTCATATGAGTCGAGTCCATGCATGCTACGATCACGGTATGAATTTGAAGGAAAAATATTTTTTTGCAGACCTTAGATTAGGTCTTTCCCTGTCCATAATGCGAAATTGAGGAGGTAAAATATAAATATAAATAGGAAACAGAAGAGAAATGTACAGTGATCACCCATTTTCGGCCCACAATCTTTTTCATGGAAATCCAAGTCACATGAGTCGAGTCCATGCATGCTACGTTCACGGTATGAATTTGAAGGCGAAATATTTTTGTGCAGATCTTAGATTAGGTCTTTCCCTGTCCATAATGCTAAATTGAGGAGGTAAAATATAAATATAAATAGGAAACAGAAGAGAAATGTACAGTGATCACCCATTTTCGGCCCACAATCTTTTTCATGGAAATCCCAGTCATATGAGTCGAGTCCATGCATGCTACGATCACGGTATGAATTTGAAGGAAAAATATTTTTTTGCAGATCTTAGATTAGGTCTTTCCCTGTCCATAATGCGAAATTGAGGAGGTAAAATATAAATATAAATAGGAAACAGAAGAGAAATGTACAGTGATCACCCATTTTCGGCCCACAATCTTTTTCATGGAAATCCAAGTCACATGAGTCGAGTCCATGCATGCTACGTTCACGGTATGAATTTGAAGGCAAAATATTTTTGTGCAGATCTTAGATTAGGTCTTTCCCTGTCCATAATGCTAAATTGAGGAGGTAAAATATAAATATAAATAGGAAACAGAAGAGAAATGTACAGTGATCACCCATTTTCGGCCCACAATCTTTTTCATGGAAATCCCAGTCATATGAGTCGAGTCCATGCATGCTACGATCACGGTATGAATTTGAAGGCAAAATATTTTTGTGCAGATCTTAGATTAGGTCTTTCCCTGTCCATAATGCGAAAGTGAGGAAGTAAAATAGAAATATAAATAGGAAACAGAAGAGAAATATACAGGGATCACCCATTTTCAGCCCACAATCTTTTTCATGGAAATCCCAGTCATATGAGTCGAGTCCATGCATGCTACAATCACGGTATGAATTTGAAGGCAAAATATTTTTGTGCAGATCTTAGATTAGGTCTTTCCCTGTCCATAATGCTAAACTGAGGAGGTAAAATAGAAATATAAATAGGAAACAGAAGAGAAATTTACAGTGATCACCCATTTTCGGCCCACAATCTTTTTCATGGAAATCCCAGTCATATGAGTCGAGTCCATGCATGCTACGATCACGGTATGAATTTGAAGACAAAATATTTTTGTGCAGATCTTAGATTAGGTCTTTCCCTGTCCATAATGCTAAATTGAGGATGTAAAATAGAAATATAAATAGGAAACAGAAGAGAAATGTACAGTGATCACCCATTTTCGGCGCACAATCTTTTTCATGGAAATCCCAGTCATATGAGTCGGGTACATGCATGCTACGTTCACGGTATGAATTTGAAGGCAAAATATTTTTGTGCAGATCTTAGATTAGGTCTTTCCCTGTCCATAATGCTAAATTGAGGAGGTAAAATTGAAATATAAATAGGAAACAGAAGAGAAATGTACAGTGATCACCCATTTTCAGCCCACAATGTTTTTCATGGAAATCCCAGTCATATGAGTCGAGTCCATGCATGCTACGATCACGGTATGAATTTGAAGGCAAAATATTTTTGTGCAGATCTTAGATTAGGTCTTTCCCTGTCCATAATGCTAAATTGAGGAGGTAAAATAGAAATATAAATAGGAAACAGAAGAGAAATTTACAGTGATCACCCATTTTCGGCCCACAATATTTTTCATGGAAATCCCAGTCATATGAGTCGAGTCCATGCATGCTACGATCACGGTATGAATTTGAAGACAAAATATTTTTGTGCAGACCTTAGATTAGTTCTTTCCCTGTCCATAATGCTAAATTGAGGATGTAAAATAGAAATATAAATAGGAAACAGAAGAGAAATGTACAGTGATCACCCATTTTCGGCACACAATCTTTTTCATGGAAATCCCAGTCATATGAGTCGAGTCCATGCATGCTACGATCACGGTATGAATTTGAAGGAAAAATATTTTTTTGCAGATCTTAGATTAGGTCTTTACCTGTCCATAATGCGAAATTGAGGAGGTAAAATATAAATATAAATAGGAAACAGAAGAGAAATGTACAGTGATCACCCATTTTCGGCCCACAATCTTTTTCATGGAAATCCAAGTCACATGAGTCGAGTCCATGCATGCTACGTTCACGGTATGAATTTGAAGGCGAAATATTTTTGTGCAGATCTTAGATTAGGTCTTTCCCTGTCCATAATGCTAAATTGAGGAAGTAAAATAGAAATATAAATAGGAAACAGAAGAGAAATGTACAGTGATCACCCATTTTCGGCCCACAATCATTTTCATGGAAATCCCAGTCATATGAGTCGAGTCCATGCATGCTACGATCACGGTATGAATTTGAAGTCAAAATATTTTTGTGCAGATCTTAGATTAGGTCTTTCCCTGTCCATAATGCTAAATTGAGGAGGTAAAAGAGAAATATAAATAGGAAACAGAAGAGAAATGTACAGTGATCACCCATTTTCGGCCCACAATCTTTTTCATGGAAATCCCAGTCATATGAGTCGAGTCCATGCATGCTACGATCACGGTATGAATTTGAAGGCGAAATATTTTTGTGCAGATCTTAGATTAGGTCTTTCCCTTTACATAATGCGAAATTGAGGAGGTAAAATATAAATATAAATAGGAAACAGAAGAGAAATGTACAGTGATCACCCATTTTCGGCCCACAATCTTTTTCATGGAAATCCCAGTCATGTGAGTCGAGTCCATGCATGCTACGATCACGGTATGAATTTGAAGGCAAAATATTTTTGTGCAGATCTTAGATTAGGTCTTTCCCTGTCCATAATGCTAAATTGAGGAGGTAAAATAGAAATATAAATAGGAAACAGAAGAGAAATGTACAGTGATCACCCATTTTCGGTCCACAATTTTTTTCATGGAAATCCCAGTCATATGAGTCGAGTCCATGCATGCTACGATCACGGTATGAATTTGAAGGCAAAATATTTTTGTGCAGATCTTAGATTAGGTCTTTCCCTGTCCATAATGCTAAATTGAGGAGGTAAAATAGAAATATAAATAGGAAACAGAAGAGAAATGTACAGTGATCACCCATTTTCGGCCCACAATCTTTTTCATGGAAATCCCAGTCATATGAGTCGAGTCCATGCATGCTACGATCACGGTATGAATTTGAAGACAAAATATTTTTGTGCAGATCTTAGATTAGGTCTTTCCCTGTCCATAATGCTAAATTGAGGATGTAAAATAGAAATATAAATAGGAAACAGAAGAGAAATGTACAGTGATCACCCATTTTCGGCGCACAATCTTTTTCATGGAAATCCCAGTCATATGAGTCGAGTCCATGCATGCTACGATCACGGTATGAATTTGAAGGAAAAATATTTTTTTGCAGATCTTAGATTAGGTCTTTCCCTGTCCATAATGCGAAATTGAGGAGGTAAAATAGAAATATAAATAGGAAACAGAAGAGAAATGTACAGTGATCACCCATTTTCGGCCCACAATCTTTTTCATGGAAATCCCAGTCACATGAGTCGAGTCCATGCATGCTACGATCACGGTATGAATTTGAAGGCGAAATATTTTTGTGCAGATCTTAGATAAGGTCTTTCCCTGTCCATAATGCTAAATTGAGGAAGTAAAATAGAAATATAAATAGGAAACAGAAGAGAAATGTACAGTGATCACCCATTTTCGGCCCACAATCTTTTTTATGGAAATCCCAGTCATATGAGTCGGGTACATGCATGCTACGATCACGGTATGAATTTGAAGGCAAAATATTTTTGTGCAGATCTTAGATTAGGTCTTTCCCTGTCCATAATGCTAAATTGAGGAGGTAAAATTGAAATATAAATAGGAAACAGAAGAGAAATGTACAGTGATCACCCATTTTCGGCCCACAATCTTTTTCATGGAAATCCCAGTCATATGAGTCGAGTCCATGCATGCTACGATCACGGTATGAATTTGAAGGCAAAATATTTTTGTGCAGATCTTAGATTAGGTCTTTCCCTGTCCATAATGCTAAATTGAGGAGGTAAAATAGAAATATAAATAGGAAACAGAAGAGAAATTTACAGTGATCACCCATTTTCGGCCCACAATATTTTTCATGGAAATCCCAGTCATATGAGTCGAGTCCATGCATGCTACGATCATGGTATGAATTTGAAGAAAAAATATTTTTGTGCAGACCTTAGATTAGGTCTTTCCCTGTCCATAATGCTAAATTGAGGATGTAAAATAGAAATATAAATAGGAAACAGAAGAGAAATGTACAGTGATCACCCATTTTCGGCCCACAATCTTTTTCATGGAAATCCAAGTCACATGAGTCGAGTCCATGCATGCTACGTTCACGGTATGAATTTGAAGGCAAAATATTTTTGTGCAGATCTTAGATTAGGTCTTTCCCTGTCCATAATGCTAAACTGAGGAGGTAAAATAGAAATATAAATAGGAAACAGAAGAGAAATGTACAGTGATCTCCCATTTTCGGCCCACAATCTTTTTCATGGAAATCCCAGTCATATGAGTCGAGTCCATGCATGCTACGATCACGGTATGAATTTGAAGGAAAAATATTTTTTTGCAGATCTTAGATTAGGTCTTTCCCTGTCCATAATGCGAAATTGAGGAGGTAAAATAGAAATATAAATAGGAAACAGAAGAGAAATGTACAGTGATCACCCATTTTCGGCCCACAATCTTTTTCATGGAAATCCCAGTCATATGAGTCGAGTCCATGCATGCTACGATCACGGTATGAATTTGAAGGAAAAATATTTTTTTGCAGATCTTAGATTAGGTCTTTCCCTGTCCATAATGCGAAATTGAGGAGGTAAAATAGAAATATAAATAGGAAACAGAAGAGAAATGTACAGTGATCTCCCATTTTCGGCCCACAATCTTTTTCATGGAAATCCCAGTCATATGAGTCGAGTCCATGCATGCTACGATCACGGTATGAATTTGAAGGAAAAATATTTTTTTGCAGATCTTAGATTAGGTCTTTCCCTGTCCATAATGCGAAATTGAGGAGGTAAAATAGAAATATAAATAGGAAACAGAAGAGAAATGTACAGTGATCACCCATTTTCGGCCCACAATCTTTTTCATGGAAATCCCAGTCACATGAGTCGAGTCCATGCATGCTACGATCACGGTATGAATTTGAAGGCGAAATATTTTTGTGCAGATCTTAGATAAGGTCTTTCCCTGTCCATAATGCTAAATTGAGGAAGTAAAATAGAAATATAAATAGGAAACAGAAGAGAAATTTACAGTGATCACCCATTTTCGGCCCACAATATTTTTCATGGAAATCCCAGTCATATGAGTCGAGTCCATGCATGCTACGATCATGGTATGAATTTGAAGAAAAAATATTTTTGTGCAGACCTTAGATTAGGTCTTTCCCTGTCCATAATGCTAAATTGAGGATGTAAAATAGAAATATAAATAGGAAACAGAAGAGAAATGTACAGTGATCACCCATTTTCGGCCCACAATCTTTTTCATGGAAATCCAAGTCACATGAGTCGAGTCCATGCATGCTACGTTCACGGTATGAATTTGAAGGCAAAATATTTTTGTGCAGATCTTAGATTAGGTCTTTCCCTGTCCATAATGCTAAATTGAGGAGGTAAAATAGAAATATAAATAGGAAACAGAAGAGAAATGTACAGTGATCTCCCATTTTCGGCCCACAATCTTTTTCATGGAAATCCCAGTCATATGAGTCGAGTCCATGCATGCTACGATCACGGTATGAATTTGAAGGAAAAATATTTTTTTGCAGATCTTAGATTAGGTCTTTCCCTGTCCATAATGCGAAATTGAGGAGGTAAAATAGAAATATAAATAGGAAACAGAAGAGAAATGTACAGTGATCACCCATTTTCGGCCCACAATCTTTTTCATGGAAATCCCAGTCACATGAGTCGAGTCCATGCATGCTACGATCACGGTATGAATTTGAAGGCGAAATATTTTTGTGCAGATCTTAGATAAGGTCTTTCCCTGTCCATAATGCTAAATTGAGGAAGTAAAATAGAAATATAAATAGGAAACAGAATAGAAATGTACAGTGATCACCCATTTTCGGCCCACAATCTTTTTTATGGAAATCCCAGTCATATGAGTCGGGTACATGCATGCTACGATCACGGTATGAATTTGAAGGCAAAATATTTTTGTGCAGATCTTAGATTAGGTCTTTCCCTGTCCATAATGCTAAATTGAGGAGGTAAAATTGAAATATAAATAGGAAACAGAAGAGAAATGTACAGTGATCACCCATTTTCGGCCCACAATCTTTTTCATGGAAATCCCAGTCATATGAGTCGAGTCCATGCATGCTACGATCACGGTATGAATTTGTAGGCAAAATATTTTTGTGCAGATCTTAGATTAGGTCTTTCCCTGTCCATAATGCTAAATTGAGGAGGTAAAATATAAATATAAATAGGAAACAGAAGAGAAATTTACAGTGATCACCCATTTTCGGCCCACAATATTTTTCATGGAAATCCCAGTCATATGAGTCGAGTCCATGCATGCTACGATCATGGTATGAATTTGAAGAAAAAATATTTTTGTGCAGACCTTAGATTAGGTCTTTCCCTGTCCATAATGCTAAATTGAGGATGTAAAATAGAAATATAAATAGGAAACAGAAGAGAAATGTACAGTGATCACCCATTTTCGGCCCACAATCTTTTTCATGGAAATCCCAGTCATATGAGTCGAGTCCATGCATGCTACGATCACGGTATGAATTTGAAGGAAAAATATTTTTTTGCAGATCTTAGATTAGGTCTTTCCCTGTCCATAATGCGAAATTGAGGAGGTAAAATAGAAATATAAATAGGAAACAGAAGAGAAATGTACAGTGATCACCCATTTTCGGCCCACAATCTTTTTCATGGAAATCCAAGTCACATGAGTCGAGTCCATGCATGCTACGTTCACGGTATGAATTTGAAGGCAAAATATTTTTGTGCAGATCTTAGATTAGGTCTTTCCCTGTCCATAATGCTAAATTGAGGAGGTAAAATAGAAATATAAATAGGAAACAGAAGAGAAATGTACAGTGATCTCCCATTTTCGGCCCACAATCTTTTTCATGGAAATCCCAGTCATATGAGTCGAGTCCATGCATGCTACGATCACGGTATGAATTTGAAGGCGAAATATTTTTGTGCAGATCTTAGATTAGGTCTTTCCCTTTCCATAATGCGAAATTGAGGAGGTAAAATAGAAATATAAATAGGAAACAGAAGAGAAATGTACAGTGATCACCCATTTTCGGCCCACAATCTTTTTCATGGAAAACCCTGTCATATGAGTCGAGTCCATGCATGCTACGATCACGGTATGAATTTCAAGGCAAAATATTTTTGTGTAGATCTTAGAGTAGGTCTTTCCCTTTCCATAATGCGAAATTGAGGAGGTAAAATAGAAATATAAATAGGAAACAGAAGAGAAATGTACAGTGATCACCCATTTTCGGCCCACAATCTTTTTCATGGAAATCCAAGTCACATGAGTCGAGTCCATGCATGCTACGCTCACGGTATGAATTTGAAGGCGAAATATTTTTGTGCAGATCTTAGATTAGGTCTTTCCCTGTCCATAATGCTAAATTGAGGAGGTAAAATATAAATATAAATATGAAACAGAAGAGAAATGTACAGTGATCACCCATTTTCGGCCCACAATCTTTTTCATGGAAATCCCAGTCATATGAGTCGAGTCCATGCATGCTACGATCACGGTATGAATTTGAAGGCAAAATATTTTTGTGCAGATCTTAGATTAGGTCTTTCACTGTCCATAATGCTAAATTGAGGATGTAAAATAGAAATATAAATAGGAAACAGAAGAGAAATTTACAGTGATCACCCATTTTCAGCCCACAATCTTTTTCATGGAAATCCCAGTCATATGAGTCGAGTCCATGCATGCTACGATCACGGTATGAATTTGAAGACAAAATATTTTTGTGCAGATCTTAGATTAGGTCTTTCCCTGTCCATAATGCTAAATTGAGGATGTAAAATAGAAATATAAATAGGAAACAGAAGTGAAATGTACAGTGATCACCCATTTTCGGCCCACAGTCTTTTTCATGGAAATCCCAGTCATATGAGTCGAGTCCATGCATGCTACGATCACGGTATGAATTTGAAGGAAAAATATTTTTTTGCAGATCTTAGATTAGGTCTTTCCCTGTCCATAATGCTAAATTGAGGAGGTAAAATATAAATATAAATAGGAAACAGAAGAGAAATGTACAGTGATCACCCATTTTCGGCCCACAATCTTTTTCATGGAAATCCCAGTCATATGAGTCGAGTCCATGCATGCTACGATCACGGTATGAATTTGAAGGCAAAATATTTTTGTGCAGATCTTAGATTAGGTCTTTCCCTGTCCATACTGCTAAATTGAGGAGATAAAATAGAAATATAAATAGGAAACAGAAGAGAAAAGTACACTGATCACCCATTTTCAGCCCACAATCTTTTTCATGGAAATCCCAGTCATATGAGTCGAGACCATGCATGCTACGATCACGGTATGAATTTGAAGACAAAATATTTTTGTGTAGATCTTAGATTAGGTCTTTCCCTGTCCATAATGCTAAATTGAGGATGTAAAATATAAATATAAATAGGAAACAGAAGAGAAATGTACAGTGATCACGCATTTTCAGCCCACAATCTTTTTCATGGAAATCCCAGTCATATGAGTCGAGTCCATGCATGCTACGATCACGGTATGAATTTGAAGACAAAATATTTTTGTGCAGATCTTAGATTAGGTCTTTCCCTGTCCATAATGCTAAATTGAGGATGTAAAATAGAAATATAAATAGGAAACAGAAGAGAAATGTACAGTGATCACCCATTTTCGGCCCACAATCTTTTTCATGGAAATCCCAGTCATATGAGTCGAGTCCATGCATGCTACGATCACGGTATGAATTTGAAGGCAAAATATTTTTGTGCAGATCTTAGATTAGGTCTTTCCCTGTCCATAATGCGAAATTCAGGAGGTAAAATATAAATATAAATAGGAAACAGAAGAGAAATGTACAGTGATCACCCATTTTCAGCCCACAATCTTTTTCATGGAAATCCCAGTCATATGAGTCGAGTCCATGCATGCTACAATCACGGTATGAATTTGAAGGCAAAATATTTTTGTGCAGATCTTAGATTAGGTCTTTCCCTGTCCATAATGCTAAATTGAGTAGGTAAAATATAAATATAAATAGGAAACAGAAGAGAAATGTACAGTGATCACCCATTTTCGGCCCACAATCTTTTTCATGGAAATCCCAGTCATATGAGTCGAGTCCATGCATGCTACGATCACGGTATGAATTTGAAGGCAAAATATTTTTGTGCAGATCTTAGATTAGGTCTTTCCCTGTCCATAATGCGAAATTGAGGAGGTAAAATAGAAATATAAATAGGAAACAGAAGAGAAATATACAGGGATCACCCATTTTCAGCCCACAATCTTTTTCATGGAAATCCCAGTCATATGAGTCGAGTCCATGCATGCTACAATCACGGTATGAATTTGAAGGCAAAATATTTTTGTGCAGATCTTAGATTAGGTCTTTCCCTGTCCATAATGCTAAATTGAGTAGGTAAAATATAAATATAAATAGGAAACAGAAGAGAAATGTACAGTGATCACCCATTTTCGGCCCACAATCTTTTTCATGGAAATCCCAGTCATATGAGTCAAGTCCATGCATGCTACGATCACGGTATGAATTTGAAGGCAAAATATTTTTGTGCAGATCTTAGATTAGGTCTTTCCCTGTCCATAATACTAAACTGAGGAGGTAAAATAGAAATATAAATAGGAAACAGAAGAGAAATTTACAGTGATCACCCATTTTCGGCCCACAATCTTTTTCATGGAAATCCCAGTCATATGAGTGGATTCCATGCATGCTACGATCACGGTATGAATTTGAAGACAAAATATTTTTGTGCAGATCTTAGATTAGGTCTTTCCCTGTCCATAATGCTAAATTGAGGATGTAAAATAGAAATATAAATAGGAAACAGAAGAGAAATGTACAGTGATCACCCATTTTCGGCCCACAATCTTTTTCATGGAAATCCCAGTCATATGAGTCGAGTCCATGCATGCTACGATCACGGTATGAATTTGAAGGAAAAATATTTTTTTGCAGATCTTAGTTTAGGTCTTTCCCTGTCCATAATGCGAAATTGAGGAGGTAAAATAGAAATATAAATAGGAAACAGAAGAGAAATGTACAGTGATCACCCATTTTCGGCCCACAATCTTTTTCATGGAAATCCCAGTCACATGAGTCGAGTCCATGCATGCTACGATCACGGTATGAATTAGAAGGCGAAATATTTTTGTGCAGATCTTAGATAAGGTCTTTCCCTGTCCATAATGCTAAATTGAGGAAGTAAAATAGAAATATAAATAGGAAACAGAAGAGAAATGTACAGTGATCACCCATTTTCGGCCCACAATCTTTTTTATGGAAATCCCAGTCATATGAGTCGGGTACATGCATGCTACGATCACGGTATGAATTTGAAGGCAAAATATTTTTGTGCAGATCTTAGATTAGGGCTTTCCCTGTCCATAATGCTAAATTGAGGAGGTAAAATTGAAATATAAATAGGAAACAGAAGAGAAATGTACAGTGATCACCCATTTTCGGCCCACAATCTTTTTCATGGAAATCCCAGTCATATGAGTCGAGTCCATGCATGCTACGATCACGGTATGAATTTGAAGGCAAAATATTTTTGTGCAGATCTTAGATTAGGTCTTTCCCTGTCCATAATGCTAAATTGAGGAGGTAAAATAGAAATATAAATAGGAAACAGAAGAGAAATTTACAGTGATCACCCATTTTCGGCCCACAATATTTTTCATGGAAATCCCAGTCATATGAGTCGAGTCCATGCATGCTACGATCACGGTATGAATTTGAAGACAAAATATTTTTGTGCAGACCTTAGATTAGGTCTTTCCCTGTCCATAATGCTAAATTGAGGATTTAAAATAGAAATATAAATAGGAAACAGAAGAGAAATGTACAGTGATCACCCATTTTCGGCCCACAATCTTTTTCATGGAAATCCCAGTCATATGAGTCGAGTCCATGCATGCTACGATCACGGTATGAATTTGAAGGAAAAATATTTTTTTGCAGATCTTAGATTAGGTCTTTCCCTGTCCATAATGCGAAATTGAGGAGGTAAAATAGAAATATAAATAGGAAACAGAAGAGAAATATACAGTGATCACCCATTTTCGGCCCACAATCTTTTTCATGGAAATCCAAGTCACATGAGTCGAGTCCATGCATGCTACGATCACGGTATGAATTTGAAGGCGAAATATTTTTGTGCAGTTCTTAGATTAGGTCTTTCCCTGTCCATAATGCTAAATTGAGGAGGTAAAATAGAAATATAAATAGGAAACAGAAGAGAAATGTACAGTGATCACCCATTTTCGGCCCACAATCTTTTTCATGGAAATCCCAGTCATATGAGTCGAGTCCATGCATGCTACGATCACGGTATGAATTTGAAGGCGAAATATTTTTGTGCAGATCTTAGATTAGGTCTTTCCCTTTCCATAATGCGAAATTGAGGAGGTAAAATTGAAATATAAATAGGAAACAGAAGAGAAATGTACAGTGATCACCCATTTTCGGCCCACAATCTTTTTCATGGAAATCCCTGTCATATGAGTCGAGTCCATGCATACTACGATCACGGTATGAATTTCAAGGCAAAATATTTTTTTGCAGATCTTAGATTAGGTCTTTCCCTGTCCATAATGCGAAATTGAGGAGGTAAAATAGAAATATAAACTGGAAACAGAAGAGAAATGTACAGTGATCACCCATTTTCGGCCCACAATCTTTTTCATGGAAATCCCAGTCATATGAGTCGAGTCCATGCATGCTATGATCACGGTATGAATTTGAAGGCAAAATATTTTTGTGCAGATCTTAGATTAGGTCTTTCCCTGTCCATAATGCTAAATTGAGGAGGTAAAATAGAAATATAAATAGGAAACAGAAGAGAATTGTACAGTGATCACCCATTTTCGGCCCACAATTTTTTCATGGAAATCCCAGTCATATGAGTCGAGTCCATGCATGCTACGATCACGGTATGAATTTGAAGGCAAAATATTTTTGTGCAGATCTTAGATTAGGTCTTTCCCTGTCCATAATGCTAAATTGAGGAGGTAAAATAGAAATATAAATAGGAAACAGAAGAGAAATGTACAGTGATCACCCATTTTCGGCCCACAATCTTTTTCATGGAAATCCCAGTCATATGAGTCGAGTCCATGCATGCTACGATCACGGTATGAATTTGAAGGCAAAATATTTTTGTGCAGATCTTAGATTAGGTCTTTCCCTGTCCATAATGCTAAATTGAGGAGGTAAAATAGAAATATAAATAGGAAACAGAAGAGAAATTTACAGTGATCACCCATTTTCAGCCCACAATCTTTTTCATGGAAATCCCAGTCATATGAGTCGAGTCCATGCATGCTACGATCACGGTATGAATTTGAAGACAAATTATTTTTGTGCAGATCTTAGATTAGGTCTTTCCCTGTCCATAATGCTAAATTGAGGATGTAAAATAGAAATAGAAATAGGAAACAGAAGAGAAATGTACAGTGATTCACCCATTTTTGGCCCACAATGTTTTTCATGGAAATCCCAGTCATATGAGTCGAGTCCATGCATGCTACGATCACGGTATGAATTTGAAGGAAAAATATTTTTTTGCAGATATTAGATTAGGTCTTTCCCTGTCCATAATGCGAAATTGAGGAGGTAAAATATAAATATAAATAGGAAACAGAAGAGAAATGTACAGTGATCACCCATTTTCAGCCCACAATCTTTTTCATGGAAATCCCAGTCATATGAGTCGAGTCCATGCATGCTACGATCACGGTATGAATTTGAAGGCAAAATATTTTTGTGCAGATCTTAGATTAGGTCTTTCCCTGTCCATAATGCTAAAATGAGGATGTAAAATAGAAATATAAATAGGAAACAGAAGAGAAATGTACAGTGATCACCCATTTTCGGCCCACAATCTTTTTCATGGAAATCCCAGTCACATGAGTCAAGTCCATGCATGCTACGATCACGGTATGAATTTGAAGGCGAAATATTTTTGTGCAGATCTTAGTTTAGGTCTTTCCCTGTCCATAATGCTAAAATGAGGATGTAAAATATAAATATAAATAGGAAACAGAAGAGAAATGTACAGTGATCACCCATTTTCGGCCCAGAATCTTTTTCATGGAAATCCCAGTCATATGAGTCGAGTCCATGCATGCTACGATCACGGTATGAATTTGAAGGCAAAATATTTTTGTGCAGATTTTAGATTAGGTCTTTCCCTGTCCATAATGCTAAATTGAAGAGGTAAAATAGAAATATAAATAGGAAACAGAAGAGAAATGTTCAGTGATCACCCATTTTCGGCCCACAATCTTTTTCATGGAAATCCCAGTCATATGAGTCGAGTCCATGCATGCTACGATCACGGTATGAATTTGAAGGCGAAATATTTTTGTGCAGATCTTAGATTGGGTATTTCCATGTCCATAATGCTAAATTGAGGAGGTAAAATAGAAATATAAATAGGAAACAGAAGAGAAATGGACAGTGATCACCCATTTTCGGCCCACAATCTTTTTCATGGATATCCCAGTCATATGAGTCGGGTCCTTGCATGCTACGATCACGGTATGAATTTGAAGGCAAAATATTTTTGTGCAGATCTTAGATTAGGTCTTTCCCTGTCCATAATGCTAAATTGAGGAGGTAAAATAGAAATATAAATAGGAAACAGAAGAGAAATGTACAGTGATCACCCATTTTTAGCCCACAATCTTTTTCATGGAAATCCCAGTCATATGAGTCGAGTCCATGCATGCTACGATCACGGTATGAATTTGAAGACAAAATATTTTTGTGCAGATCTTAGATTAGGTCTTTCCCTGTCCATAATGCTAAATTGAGGAGGTAAAATATAAATATAAATAGGAAACAGAAGAGAAATGTACAGTGATCACCCATTTTCGGCCCACAATCTTTTTCATGGAAATCCCAGTCATATGAGTCGAGTCCATGCATGCTACGATCACGGTATGAATTTGAAGACAAAATATTTTTGTGCAGATCTTAGATTAGGTCTTTCCCTGTCCATAATGCTAAATTGAGGATGTAAAATAGAAATATAAATAGGAAACAGATGAGAAATATACAGTGATCACCCATTTTCAGCCCACAATCTTTTTCATGGAAATCCCAGTCATATGAGTCGAGTCCATGCATGCTACGATCACGGTATGAATTTGAAGGAAAAATATTTTTTTGCAGATCTTAGATTAGGTCTTTCCCTGTCCATAATGCTAAATTGAGGAGGTAAAATAGAAATATAAATAGGAAACAGAAGAGAAATGTACAGTGATCATCCATTTTCGGCCCACAATCTTTTTCATAAAATCCCAGTCATATGAGTCGAGTCCATGCATGCTACGATCACGGTATGAATTTGAAGACAAAATATTTTTGTGCAGATCTAAGATTAGGTCTTTCCCTGTCCATAATGCTAAATTGAGGATGTAAAATATAAATATAAATAGGAAACAGAAGAGAAATGTACAGTGATCACCCATTTTCCGCCCACAATCTTTTTTATGGAAATCCCAGTCATATGAGTCGAGTCCATGCATGCTACGATCAAGGTATGAATTTGAAGGAAAAATATTTTTTGCAGATCTTAGATTAGGTCTTTCCCTGTCCATAATGCGAAATTGAGCAGGTAAAATATAAATATAAATAGGAAACAGAAGAGAAATGTACAGTGATCACCCATTTTCAGCCCACAATCTTTTTCATGGAAATCCCAGTCATATGAGTCGAGTCCATGCATGCTACGATCACGGTATGAATTTGAAGGCGAAATATTTTTGTGCAGATCTTAGATTAAATCTTTCCCTGTCCATAATGCTAAATTGAAGAGGTAAAATAGAAATATAAATAGGAAACAGATGAGAAATATACAGTGATCACCCATTTTCAGCCCACAATCTTTTTCATGGAAATCCCAGTCATATGAGTCGAGTCCATGCATGCTACGATCACGGTATGAATTTGAAGGAAAAATATTTTTTTGCAGATCTTAGATTAGGTCTTTCCCTGTCCATAATGCTAAATTGAGGAGGTAAAATAGAAATATAAATAGGAAACAGAAGAGAAATGTACAGTGATCATCCATTTTCGGCCCACAATCTTTTTCATAAAATCCCAGTCATATGAGTCGAGTCCATGCATGCTACGATCACGGTATGAATTTGAAGACAAAATATTTTTGTGCAGATCTAAGATTAGGTCTTTCCCTGTCCATAATGCTAAATTGAGGATGTAAAATATAAATATAAATAGGAAACAGAAGAGAAATGTACAGTGATCACCCATTTTCCGCCCACAATCTTTTTTATGGAAATCCCAGTCATATGAGTCGAGTCCATGCATGCTACGATCAAGGTATGAATTTGAAGGAAAAATATTTTTTGCAGATCTTAGATTAGGTCTTTCCCTGTCCATAATGCGAAATTGAGCAGGTAAAATATAAATATAAATAGGAAACAGAAGAGAAATGTACAGTGATCACCCATTTTCAGCCCACAATCTTTTTCATGGAAATCCCAGTCATATGAGTCGAGTCCATGCATGCTACGATCACGGTATGAATTTGAAGGCGAAATATTTTTGTGCAGATCTTAGATTAAATCTTTCCCTGTCCATAATGCTAAATTGAAGAGGTAAAATAGAAATATAAATAGGAAACAGAAGAGAAATGTACAGTGATCACCCATTTTCGGCCCACAATCTTTTTCATGGAAATCCCAGTCATATGAGTCGAGTCCATGCATGCTACGATCACGGTATGAATTTGAAGGCAAAATATTTTTGTGCAGATCTTAGATTAGGTCTTTCCCTGTCCATAATGCTAAATTGAGGAGGTAAAATATAAATATAAATAGGAAACAGAAGAGAAATGTGCAGTGGTCACCCATTTTCGGCCCACAATCTTTTTCATGGAAATCCCAGTCATATGAGTCGGGTCCATGCATGCTACAATCACGGTATGAATTAGAAGGCAAAATATTTTTGTGCAGATCTTAGATTAGGTATTTCCCTGTCCATAATGCTAAATTGAGGAGGTAAAATAGAAATATAAATAGGAAACAGAAGAGAAATGTACAGTGATCACCCATTTTCGGCCCACAATCTTTTTCATGGAAATCCCAGTCATATGAGTCGGGTCCATGCATGCTACAATCACGATATGAATTTGAAGGCAAAATATTTTTGTGGAGATCTTAGATTAGGTCTTTCCCTGTCTATAATGCTAAATTGAGGAGGTAAAATAGAAATATAAATAGGAAACAGAAGAGAAATGTGCAGTGATCACCCATTTTCGGCCCACAATATTTTTCATGGAAATCCCAGTCATATGAGTCGGGTCCATGCATGCTACAATCACGGTATGAATTTGACGGCAAAATATTTTTGTGCAGATCTTAGATTAGGTCTTTCCCTGTCCATAATGAGAAATTGAGGAGGTAAAATAGAAATATAAATAGGAAACAGAAGAGAAATGTACAGTGATCACCCATTTTCGGCCCACAATCTTTTTCATGGAAATCCCAGTCATATGAGTCGGGTCCATGCATGCTACAATCACGATATGAATTTGAAGACAAAATATTTTTGTGCAGATCTTATATTAGGTCTCTCCCTGTCCATAATGCTAAATTGAGGATGTAAAATAGAAATATAAATAGGAAACAGATGAGAAATATACAGTGATCACCCATTTTCAGCCCACAATCTTTTTCATGGAAATCCCAGTCATATGAGTCGAGTCCATGCATGCTACGATCACGGTATGAATTTGAAGGAAAAATATTTTTTTGCAGATCTTAGATTAGTTCTTTCCCTGTCCATAATGCTAAATTGAGGAGGTAAAATAGAAATATAAATAGGAAACAGAAGAGAAATGTACAGTGATCATCCATTTTCGGCCCACAATCTTTTTCATGGAAATCCCAAACATATGAGTCGAGTCCATGCATGCTACGATCACGGTATGAATTTGAAGACAAAATATTTTTGTGCAGATCTAAGATTAGGTCTTTCCCTGTCCATAATGCTAAATTGAGGATGTAAAATATAAATATAAATAGGAAACAGAAGAGAAATGTACAGTGATCACCCATTTTCGGCCCACAATCTTTTTATGGAAATCCCAGTCATATGAGTCGAGTCCATGCATGCTACGATCAAGGTATGAATTTGAAGGAAAAATATTTTTTGCAGATCTTAGATTAGGTCTTTCCCTGTCCATAATGCTAAATTGAGGAGGTAAAATAGAAATATAAATAGGAAACAGAAGAGAAATGTACAGTGATCACCCATTTTCAGCCCACAATCTTTTTCATGGAAATCCCAGTCATATGAGTCGAGTCCATGCATGCTACGATCACGGTATGAATTTGAAGGCGAAATATTTTTGTGCAGATCTTAGATTAGGTCTTTCCCTGTCCATAATGCTAAATTGAAGAGGTAAAATAGAAATATAAATAGGAAACAGAAGAGAAATGTACAGTGATCACCCATTTTCGGCCCACAATCTTTTTCATGGAAATCCCAGTCATATGAGTCGAGTCCATGCATGCTACGATCACGGTATGAATTTGAAGGCAAAATATTTTTGTGCAGATCTTAGATTAGGTCTTTCCCTGTCCATAATGCTAAATTGAGGAGGTAAAATAGAAATATAAATAGGAAACAGAAGAGAAATGTGCAGTGATCACCCATTTTCGGCCCACAATCTTTTTCATGGAAATCCCAGTCATATGAGTCGGGTCCATGCATGCTACAATCACGGTATGAATTAGAAGGCAAAATATTTTTGTGCAGATCTTAGATTAGGTCTTTCCCTGTCCATAATGCTAAATTGAGGATGTAAAATATAAATATAAATAGGAAACAGAAGAGAAATGTACAGTGATCACCCATTTTCGGCCCACAATCTTTTTCATGGAAATCCCAGTCATATCAGTCGGTTCCATGCATGCTACAATCACGATATGAATTTGAAGGCAAAATATTTTTGTGGAGATCTTAGATTAGGTCTTTCCCTGTCTATAATGCTAAATTGAGGAGGTAAAATAGAAATATAAATAGGAAACAGAAGAGAAATGTGCAGTGATCACCCATTTTCGGCCCACAATCTTTTTCATGGAAATCCCAGTCATATGAGTCGGGTCCATGCATGCTACAATCACGGTATGAATTTGGCGGCAAAATATTTTTGTGCTGATCTTAGATTAGGTCTTTCCCTGTCCATAATGAGAAATTGAGGAGGTAAAATAGAAATATAAATAGGAAACAGAAGAGAAATGTACAGTGATCACCCATTTTCGGCCCACAATCTTTTTCATGGAAATCCCAGTCATATGAGTCGGGTCCATGCATGCTACAATCACGATATGAATTTGAAGGCAAAATATTTTTGTGCATGTCTTAGATTAGGTCTTTCCCTGTCCATAATGCTAAATTGAGGAGGTAAAATATAAATATAAATAGGAAACAGAAGAGAAATGTACAGTGATCACCCATTTTCGGCCCACAATCTTTTTTATGGAAATCCCAGTCACATGAGTCGAGTCCATGCATGCTACGATCACGGTATGAATTTGAAGGCGAAATATTTTTGTGCAGATCTTAGATTAGGTCTTTCCCTCTCCATAATGCTAAATTGAGGAGGTAAAATAGAAATATAAATAGGAAACAGAAGAGAAATGTACAGTGATCATCCATTTTCGGCCCACAATCTTTTTCATGGAAATCCCAGTCATATGAGTCGAGTCCATGCATGCTACGATCACGGTATGAATTTGAAGACAAAATATTTTTGTGCATATCTAAGATTAGGTCTTTCCCTGTCCATAATGCTAAATTGAGGATGTAAAATAGAAATATAAATAGGAAACAGAAGAGAAATGTACAGTGATCACCCATTTTCGGCCCACAATCTTTTTTATGGAAATCCCAGTCATATGACTCGAGTCCATGCATGCTACGATCACGGTATGAATTTGAAGGAAAAATATTTTTTTGCAGATCTTAGATTAGGTATTTCCCTGTCCATAATGCGAAATTGAGGAGGTAAAATATAAATATAAATAGGAAACAGAAGAGAAATGTACAGTGATCATCCATTTTCGGCCCACAATCTTTTTCATGGAAATCCCAGTCATATGAGTCGAGTCCATGCATGCTACGATCACGGTATGAATTTGAAGGCAAAATATTTTTGTGCAGATCTTAGATTAGGTCTTTCCCTGTCCATTATGCTAAATTGAGGAGGTAAAATAGAAATATAAATAGGAAACAGAAGAGAAATGTACAGTGATCACCCATTTTCAGCCCACAATCTTTTTCATGGAAATCCCAGTCATATGAGTCGAGTCCATGCATGCTACGATCACGGTATGAATTTGAAGGCAAAATATTTTTGTGCAGATCTTAGATTAGGTCTTTCCCTGTCCATAATGCGAAATTGAGGAGGTAAAATAGAAATATAAATAGGAAACAGAAGAGAAATGTACAGTGATCACCCATTTTCGGCCCACAATCTTTTTCATGGAAATCCCAGTCATATGAGTCGAGTCCATGCATGCTACGATCACGGTATGAATTTGAAGGCGAAATATTTTTGTGCAGATCTTAGATTAGGTCTTTCCCTGTCCATAATGCTAAATTGAAGAGGTAAAATAGAAATATAAATAGGAAACAGAAGAGAAATGTACAGTGATCACCCATTTTCGGCCCACAATCTTTTTCATGGAAATCCCAGTCATATGAGTCGAGTCCATGCATGCTACGATCACGGTATGAATTTGAAGGCAAAATATTTTTGTGCAGATCTTAGATTAGGTCTTTCCCTGTCCATAATGCTAAATTGAGGAGGTAAAATAGAAATATAAATAGGAAACAGAAGAGAAATGTGCAGAGATCACCCATTTTCGGCCCACAATCTTTTTCATGGAAATCCCGGTCATATGAGTCGGGTCCATGCATGCTACAATCACGGTATGAATTAGAAGGCAAAATAATTTTGTGCAGATCTTAGATTAGGTCTTTCCCTGTCCATAATGCGAAATTGAGGAGGTAAAATAGAAATATAAATAGGAAACAGAAGAGAAATGTACAGTGATCACCCATTTTCGGCCCACAATCTTTTTCATGGAAATCCCAGTCATATGAGTCGGGTCCATGCATGCTACAATCACGGTATGAATTTGACGGCAAAATATTTTTGTGCAGATCTTAGATTAGGTCTTTCCCTGTCCATAATGAGAAATTGAGGAGGTAAAATAGAAATATAAATAGGAAACAGAAGAGAAATGTACAGTGATCACCCATTTTCGGCCCACAATCTTTTTCATGGAAATCCCAGTCATATGAGTCGGGTCCATGCATGCTACAATCACGATATGAATTTGAAGGCAAAATATTTTTGTGCATGTCTTAGATTAGGTCTTTCCCTGTCCATAATGCTAAATTGAGGAGGTAAAATAGAAATATAAATAGGAAACAGAAGAGAAATGTACAGTGATCACCCATTTTCGGCCCACAATCTTTTTTATGGAAATCCCAGTCACATGAGTCGAGTCCATGCATGCTACGATCACGGTATGAATTTGAAGGCGAAATATTTTTGTGCAGATCTTAGATTAGGTCTTTCCCTCTCCATAATGCTAAATTGAGGAGGTAAAATAGAAATATAAATAGGAAACAGAAGAGAAATGTACAGTGATCATCCATTTTCGGCCCACAATCTTTTTCATGGAAATCCCAGTCATATGAGTCGAGTCCATGCATGCTACGATCACGGTATGAATTTGAAGACAAAATATTTTTGTGCATATCTAAGATTAGGTCTTTCCCTGTCCATAATGCTAAATTGAGGATGTAAAATAGAAATATAAATAGGAAACAGAAGAGAAATGTACAGTGATCACCCATTTTCGGCCCACAATCTTTTTTATGGAAATCCCAGTCATATGAGTCGAGTCCATGCATGCTACGATCACGGTATGAATTTGAAGGAAAAATATTTTTTTGCAGATCTTAGATTAGGTCTTTCCCTGTCCATAATGCGAAATTGAGGAGGTAAAATATAAATATAAATAGGAAACAGAAGAGAAATGTACAGTGATCATCCATTTTCGGCCCACAATCTTTTTCATGGAAATCCCAGTCATATGAGTCGAGTCCATGCATGCTACGATCACGGTATGAATTTGAAGGCGAAATATTTTTGTGCAGATCTTAGATTAGGTCTTTCCCTGTCCATAATGCTAAATTGAGGAGGTAAAATATAAATATAAATAGGAAACAGAAGAGAAATGTACAGTGATCACCCATTTTCGGCCCACAATCTTTTTCATGGAAATCCCAGTCATATGAGTCGAGTCCATGCATGCTACAATCACGGTATGAATTTGAAGGCAAAATATTTTTGTGCAGATCTTAGATTAGGTCTTTCCCTGTCCATAATGCTAAATTGAGGAGGTAAAATAGAAATATAAATTGGAAACAGAAGAGAAATGTGCAGTGATCACCCATTTTCGGCCCACAATCTTTTTCATGGAATTCCCAGTCATATGAGTCGGGTCCATGCATGCTACAATCACGATATGAATTTGAAGGCAAAATATTTTTGTGCAGGTCTTAGATTAGGTCTTTCCCTCTCTATAATGCTAAATTGAGGAGGTAAAATAGAAATATAAATAGGAAACAGAAGAGAAATGTACAGTGATCATCCATTTTCGGCCCACAATCTTTTTCATGGAAATCCCAGTCATATGAGTCGAGTCCATGCATGCTACGATCACGGTATGAATTTGAAGACAAAATATTTTTGTGCAGATCTAAGATTAGGTCTTTCCCTGTCCACAATGCTAAATTGAGGATGTAAAATAGAAATATGAATAGGAAACAGAAGAGAAATGTACAGTGATCACCCATTTTCGGCCCAGAATCTTTTTTATGGAAATCCAAGTCATATGAGTCGAGTCCATGCATGCTACGATCACGGTATGAATTTGAAGGAAAAATATTTTTTTGCAGATCTTAGATTAGGTCTTTCCATGTCCATAATGCGAAATTGAGGAGGTAAAATAGAAATATAAATAGGAAACAGAAGAGAAATGTACAGTGATCAGCTATTTTCGGCCCACAATATTTTTCATGGAAATCCCAGTCATATGAGTCGAGTCCATGCATGCTACGATCACGGTATGAATTTGAAGGCGAAATATTTTTGTGCAGATCTTAGATTAGGTCTTTCCCTGTCCATAATGCTAAATTGAAGAGGTAAAATATAAATATAAATAGGAAACAGAAGATAAATGTACAGTGATCACCCATTTTCGGCCCACAATCTTTTTCATGGAAATCCCAGTCATATGAGTCGAGTCCATGCATGTTACGATCACGGTATGAATTTGAAGGCAAAATATTTTTGTGCAGATCTTAGATTAGGTCTTTCCCTGTCCATAATGCTAAATTGAGGAGGTAAAATAGAAATATAAATAGGAAACAGAAGAGAAATGTGCAGTGATCACCCATTTTCGGCCCACAATCTTTTTCATGGAAATCCCAGTCATATGAGTCGGGTCCATGCATGCTACAATCACGGTATGAATTTGAAGGCAAAATATTCTTGTGCAGATCTTAGATTAGGTCTTTCCCTGTCCATAATGCGAAATTGAGGAGGTAAAATAGAAATATAAATAGGAAACAGAAGAGAAATGTACAGTGATCACCCATTTACGGCCCACAATCTTTTTCATGGAAATCCCAGCCATATGAGTCGGGTCCATGCATGCTACAATCACGATATGAATTTGAAGGCAAAATATTTTTGTGCAGATCTTAGATTAGGTCTTTCCCTGTCTATAATGCTAAATTGAGGAGATAAAATAGAAATATAAATAGGAAACAGAAGAGAAATGTGCAGTGATCACCCATTTTCGGCCCACAATCTTTTTCATGGAAATCCCAGTCATATGAGTCGGGTCCATGCATGCTACAATCACGGTATGAATTTGAAGTCAAAATATTTTTGTGCAGATCTTAGATTAGGTCTTTCCCTGTCCATAATGCGAAATTGAGGAGGTAAAATAGAAATATAAATAGGAAACAGAAGAGAAATGTACAGTGATCACCCATTTTCGGCCCACAATCTTTTTCATGGAAATCCCAGTCATATGAGTCGAGTCCATGCATGCTACGATCACGGTATGAATTTGAAGGCAAAATATTTTTGTGCAGATCTTAGATTAGGTCTTTCCCTGTCCATAATGCTAAATTGAGGAGGTAAAATAGAAATATAAATAGGAAACAGAAGAGAAATGTACAGTGATCACCCATTTTCGGCCCACAATCTTTTTCATGGAAATCCCAGTCATATGAGTCGGGTCCATGCATGCTACAATCACGATATGAATTTGAAGGCAAAATATTTTTGTGCAGATCTTAGATTAGGTCTTTCCCTGTCCATAATGCTAAATTGAGAAGGTAAAATATAAATATAAATAGGAAACTGAAGAGAAATGTACAGTGATCACCCATTTTCGGCCCACAATCTTTTTCATGGAAATCCCAGTCATAGGAGTCGAGTCAATGCACGCTACGATCACGGTATGAATTTGAAGGCAAAATATTTTTGTGCAGATCTTAGATTAGGTCTTTCCCTGTCCATAATGCTAAATTGAGGAGGTAAAATAGAAATATAAATAGGAAACAGAAGAGAAATGTACAGTGATCACCCATTTTCGGCCCACACTCTTTTTCATGGAAATCCCAGTCATATGAGTTGAGTCCATGCATGCTACGATCACTGTATGAATTTGAAGGCAAAATATTTTTGTGCAGATCTTAGATGAGGTCTTTTCATGTCCATAATGATAAATGAAGGAAGTAAAATAGAAATATGAATAGGAAACAGAAGAGAAATGTACAGTGATCACCTATTTTCGGCCCACAATCTTTTTCATGGAAATCCCAGTCATATGAGTCGAGTCCATTCATGCTACTATCACGGTATGAATTGGAAGGCAAAATATTTTTGTGCAGATCTTAGATTAGGTCTTTCCCTGTCCATAATGCTAAATTGAGGAGGTAAAACAGAAATATAAATAGGAAACAGAAGAGAAATGTACAGTGATCACCCATTTTCGGCCCACAATCTTTTTCATGGAAATCCCAGTCATATGAGTCGAGTCCATGCATTCTACGAACACGGTATGAATTTGAAGGCAAAATATTTTTGTTCAGGTCTTAGATTAGGTCTTTCCCTGTCTATAATGCTAAATTGAGGAGGAAAATAGAAATAGAAATAGAAAACAGAAGAGAAATGTACAGTGATCACCCATTTTCGTCCCACAATCTTTTTCATGGAAATCCCACTCATAAGAGTCGAGTCCATGCATGCTACGATCACGGTATGAATTTGAAGGCAAAATATTTTCATGCAAAGCTTAGATTAGGTCTTTCCCTGGCCATATTGCTAAATTGAGGAGGTAAAATATAAACATAAATAGGAAACTGAAGAGAAATGTACAGTGATCACGCATTTTCGGCCCACAATCTTTTTCATGGAAATCCCAGTCATATGAGTCGAGTCCATGCATGCTACGATCACGGTATGAATTTGAAGGCAAAATATTTTCGTGCAGATATTATATTACGTCTTTCCCTGTCCATAATGCTAAATTGAGTATGTAAAATAGAAATATAAAAAGGAAACAGACGAGAAATGTACGGTCATCATCCATTTTCGGCCCAAAATATTTTTCATGGACATCCTAGTCATATGAGTCGAGTCCATGCATGCTATGTTCACGGTATGAATTTGAAGGCAAAATATTTTTGTGCAGATTTTAGATTAGGTCTTTCCCTGTCCATAATGCTAAATTGAGGAGGAAAATAGAAATATAAATAGGAAACAGAAAAGAAATGTACAGTGATCACCCATTTTCGGCCCACAATCTTTTTCATGGAAATCCCAGTCATATGAGTCGAGTCCATGCATGCTACAATCACGGTATGAATTTGAAGGCAAAATATTTGTGTGCAGATCTTAGATTAGGTCTTTCCCTGTCCATAATGCTAAATTCAGGAGGTAAAATAGAAATATAAATAGGAAACAGAAGAGAAATGTACAGTGATCACCCATTTTCGGCACACAACCTTTTTCATGGAAATCCCAGTCATAGGAGTCGAGTCTATGCATGCTACTATCACGGTATGAATTTGAAGGCAAAATATTTTTGTGCAGATATTAGATTAGGTCTTTCCCTGTCCATAATGCTAAATTGAGGAGGTAAAATAGAAATATAAATAGGAAACAGAAGAGAAATGTACAGTGATCACCCATTTTCGGCCCACAATATTTTTCATGGAAATCCCAGTCATATGAGTCGAGTCCATGCATTCTACGAACACGGTATGAATTTGAAGGCAAAATATTTTTGTGCAGATCTTAGATTAGGTCTTTCCCTGTCTATAATGCTAAATTGAGGAGGAAAATAGAAATATAAATAGGAAACAGAAGAGAAATGTACAGTGATCACCCATTTTCGGCCCACAATCTTTTTCATGGAAATCCCACTCATATGAGTCGAGTCCATGCATGCTACGTTGACGGTGTGAATTTGAAGGCAAAATATTTTTGTGCAGATTTTAGATTAGGTCTTTACCTGTCCATAATGCTAAATTGAGGAGGTAAAATATAAATATAAATAGGAAACAGAAGAGAAATGTACAGTGATCACCCATTTTCGGCCCACAATCTTTTTCATGGAAATCCCAGTCATATGAGTCAAGTCCATGCATGCTACAATCACGGTATGAATTTGAAGGCAAAATATTTTTGTGCAGATCTTAGATTAGGTCTTTACCTGTCCATAATGCTAAATTGAGGAGGTAAAATATAAATATAAATAGGAAACAGAAGAGAAATGTACAGTGATCACCCATTTTCGGCCCACAATCTTTTTTATGGAAATCCCAATCATATGAGTCGAGTCCATGCATGCTACGATCACGGTATGAATTTGAAGGCAAAATATTTTTGTGCAGTGCTTAGATTAGGTCTTTCCCTGGCCATATTGCTAAATTGAGGAGGTAAAATAGAAATATAAATAAGAAACAGAAGAGAAATGTACAGTGATCACCCATTTTCGGCCCACAATCTTTTTCATGGACATCCCAGTCATATGAGTCGAGTCCATACATGCTACGATCACCGTATAAATTTGAAGGCAAAATATTTTTGTACAGATCTTAGATTATGTCTTTCCCTGTCCATAATGCTAAATTGAGGAGGTAAAATAGAAATATGAATAGGAAACAGAAGAGAAATGTACAGTGATCATTCATTTTCGGCCCACAATCTTTTTCATGGAAATCCCAGTCATATGAGTCAAGTACATGCATGCTACGATCACGGTATGATTTAGAAGGGAAAATATATTCGTGCAAATCTTAGATTAGGTCTTTCCCTGACCATATTGCTAAATTGAGGAGGTAAAATATAAATATAAATAGGAAACAGAAGAGAAATGTACAGTGATCACGCATTTTCGGCCCACAATCTTTTTCATGGAAATCCCAGTCATATGAGTCGAATCCATGCATGCTACGATTACGGTATGAATTTGAAGGCAAAATATTTTTGTACAGATATTATATTAGGTCTTTCCCTGTCCATAATGCTAAATTGAGGATGTAAAATAGAAATATAAATAGGAAACTGAGGAGAAATGTACGGTCATCACCCATTTTCGGCCCACAATCTTTTTCATGGACATCCCAGTCATATGAGTCGAGTCCATGCATGCTACGTTCACGGTATGAATTTGAAGGCAAAATATTTTTGTGCAGATTTTAGATTAGGTCTTTCCCTGTCCATAATGCTAAATTGAGAAGGTAAAATATAAATATAAATAGGAAACAGAAGAGAAATGTACAGTGATCACCCATTTTCGGCCCACAATCTTTTTCATGGAAATCCCAGTCATATGAGTCGAGTCCATGCATGCTACAATCACGGTATGAATTTGAAGGCAAAATATTTTTGTACAGATATTATATTAGGTCTTTCCCTGTCCATAATGCTAAATTGAGGAGGTAAAATAGAAATATAAATAGGAAACAGAAGAGAAATGTACGGTCATCACCCATTTTAGGCCCACAATCTTTTTCATGGACATCCCAGTCATCTGAGTCGAGTCCATGCATGCTACGTTCACGGTATGAATTTGAAAGCAAAACATTTTTGTGCAGATTTTAGATTAGGTCTTTCCCTGTCCATAATGCTAAATTGAGGAGGTAAAATATAAATATAAATAGGAAACAGAAGAGAAATGTACAGTGATCAGCCATTTTCGGCCCACAATCTTTTTCATGGAACTCCCAGTCATATGAGTCGAGTCCATGCATGCTACAATCACGGTATGAATTTGAAGCAAAATATTTTTGAGCAGATTTTAAATTAGGTCTTTACCTGTCCATAATGCTAAATTGTGGAGGTAAAATAGAAATATAAATAGGAAACAGAAGAGAAATGTACAGTAATTACCCATTTTCGGCCCACAATCTTTTTCATGGAAATCCCAGTCATATGAGTCGAGTCCATGCATGCTACGATCACGGTATGAATTTGAAGGCAAAATATTTTTGTGCAGATCTTAGATTAGGTCTTCCCCTGTCCATATTGCTAAATTGAGGAGGTAAAATATAAATATAAATAGGAAACAGAAGAGAAATGTACAGTGATCACCCATTTTTGGCCCACAATCTTTTTCATGGAAATCCCAGTCATATGAGTCGAGTCCATGCATTCTACGATCACGGTATGAATTTGAAGGCAAAATATTTTTGTGCAGAACTTAGATTAGGTCTTTCCCTGTCCATAATGCTAAATTGAGGAGGTAAAATATAAATATAAATAGGAAACAGAAGAGAAATGTACAGTGATCACCCATTTTCGGCCCACAATCTTTTTCATGGAAATCCGAGTCATATGAGTCGAGTCCATGCATTCTACGATCACGGTATGAATTTGAAGGCAAAATATTTTTGTTCAGATCTTAGATTTGGTCTTTCCCTGTCTATAATGCTAAATTGAGGAGGAAAATAGAAATATAAATAGGAAACAGAAGAGAAATGTACAGTGATCACCCATTTTCGGCCCACAGTCTTTTTCATGGAAATCCCAGTCATATGAGTCGAGTCCATGCATGCTACGATCACGGTATGAATTTGAAGGCAAAATATTTTTGTACAGATATTATATTAGGTCTTTCCCTGTCCATAATGCTAAATTGAGGATGTAAAATAGAAATATAAATAGGAAACAGAAGAGAAATGTACAGTGATCACGCATTTTCGGCCCACAATCTTTTTCATGGAAATCCCACTCATATGAGTCGAGTCCATGCATGCTACGATCACGGTATGAATTTGAAGGCAAAATATTTTTGTACAGATATTATATTAGGTCTTTCCCTGTCCATAATGCTAAATTGAGGATGTAAAATAGAAATATAAATAGGAAACAGAAGAGAAATGTACGGTCATCACCCATTTTCGGCCCACAATCTTTTTCATGGACATCCCAGTCATCTGAGTCGAGTCCATGCATGCTACGTTCACGGTATGAATTTGAAGGCAAAATATTTTTGTGCAGATTTTAGATTAGGTCTTTCCCTGTCCATAATGCTAAATTGAGGAGGTAAAATATAAATATAAATAGGAAACAGAAGAGAAATGTACAGTGATCACCCATTTTCTGCCCACAATCTTTTTCATGGAACTCCCAGTCATATGAGTCGAGTCCATGCATGCTACAATCACGGTATGAATTTGAAGCAAAATATTTTTGTGCAGATTTTAGATTAGGTCTTTACCTGTCCATAATGCTAAATTAAGGAGGTAAAATAGAAATATAAATAGGAAACAGAAGAGAAATGTACAGTAATCACCCATTTTCGGCCCACAATCTTTTTCATGGAACTCCCAGTCATATGAGTCGAGTCCATGCATGCTACAATCACGGTATGAATTTGAAGCAAAATGTTTTTGTGCAGATCTTAGATTAGGTCTTTCCCTGTCCATAATGCTAAATTGAGGAGGTAAAATAGAAATATAAATAGGAAACAGAAGAGAAATGTACAGTAATCACCCATTTTAGGCCCACATCCTTTTTCATGGAAATCCCAGTCATATGAGTCGAGTCCATGCATGCTACGATCACGGTATGAATTTGAAGGCAAAATATTTTTGTGCAGATCTTAGATTAGGTCTTTCCCTGTCCATAATGCTAAATTGAGGAAGTAAAGTAGAAATATAACTAAGAAACAGAAGAGAAATGTACAGTGATCACCCATTTTCGGCCCACAATCTTTTTCATGGAAATCCCAGTCATATGAGTCGAGTCCATGCATACTACGATCACGGTATGAATTTGAAGGCAAAATATTTTTGTGCAGTTATTATATTAGGTCTTTCCCTGTCCATAATGCTAAATTGAGGATATAAAATAGAAATATAAATAGAAAACAGAAGAGAAATGTACAGTGATCACCCATTTTCTGCCCACAATCTTTTTCATGGAAATCCCAGTTGTATGAGTCGAGTCCATGCATACTACGATCACGGTATGAATTTGAAGGCAAAATATTTTTGTGCATAGCTTAGATTATGTCTTTCCCTCTCCATAAAGCTAAATTGAGGAGGTAAAATACAAATATAAATTGGAAACAGAAGAGAAATGTACAGTGATCACCCATTTTCGGCCCACAATCTTTTTCATGGAAATCCCAGTCATATTATTCCAGTCCATGCATGCTGCGATCACGGTATGAATTTGAAGGCAAAATATTTTTGTGCAGATTTTAGATTAGGTCTTCCCCTGTCCATAATGCTAAATTGAGGAGGTAAAATAGAAATATAAATAGGAAACAGAAGAGAAATGTAAACTGACCACCCATTTTCGGCCCACAATCTTTTTCATGGAAATCCCAGTCATATGAGTCGAGTCCATGCATGCTACGATCACGGTATGAATTTGAAGGCAAAATATTTTTGTGCAGATTTTAGATTAGGTCTTTCTCTGTCCATAATACTAAATTGAGGAGGTAAAATAGAAATATAAATAGGAAACAGAAGAGAAATGTACAGTGATTACCCATTTTCGGCCCACAATATTTTTCATGGAAATCCCAGTCATATGAGTCGAGTCCATGCATGCTACGATCAAGGTATGAATTTGAAGGCAAAATATTTTTGTGCAGATCTTAGATTAGGTATTTCCCTTTTCATAATGCTAAATTGAGGAGGTGAAATATAAATATAAATAGGAAACAGAAGAGAAATGTACAGTGATCAGCCATTTTCGGCCCAAAATCTTTTTCATGGAAATCCCAGTCATAAGAGTCGAGTCCATGCATGCTACGATCACGGTATGAATTTGAAGGCAAAATATTTTTGTGCAGATCTTAGATTAGGTCTTTCCCTGTCCATAATGCTAAATTGAGGAGGTAAAATATAAATATAAATAGGAAACAGAAGAGAAATGTACAGTGATGTCCCATTTTCGGCCCAAAATCTTTTTCATGGAAATCCCAGTCATATGAGTCGAGTCCATGCATGCTACAATCACGGTATGAATTTGAAGGCAAAATATTTTTGTGTAGTGCTTAGAATATGTCTTTCCCTGTCCATAAAGCTAAATTGAGGAGGTAAAATAGAAATATGAATAGGAAATGGGAGAGAAATGTACAGTGATCACCCATTTTCGGCCCACAATCTTTTTCATGGAAATCCGAGTCATATGAGTCGAGTCCATGCATGCTACGATCACGGTATGAATTTGAAGGCAAAATATTTTTGTGCAGAGCTTAGATTAGTTCTTTCCCTTTCCATAATGCTAAATTAAGGAGGTAAAATAGAAATATAAATAGAAAACAGAAGAGAAATGTACAGTGATCACCCATTTTCGGCGCACATTCTTTTTCATGGTAATCCCAGTCGTATGAGTCGAGTCCATGCATGCTACGATCACGGTATGAATTTGAAGGCAAAATATTTTCGTGCAGATTTTAGATTAGGTCTTTCCCTCTCCATAATGCTAAATTGAGGATGTAAAATAGAAATATAAATAGGAAACAGAAGAGAAATGTACAGTGATCACCCATTTTCAGCCCACAAACTTTTTCATGGAAATCCCAGTCATATGAGTCGAGTCCATGCATGCTACGATCACGGTATGAATTTGAAGGCAAAATATTTTTGTGCAGATCTTAGATTAGATCTTTCCCTGTCCATAATGCTAAATTGAGGAGGTAAAATATAAATATAAATAGGAAACAGAAGAAAAATCTACAGTGATGTCCCATTTCCGGCCCACAATCTTTTTCATGGAAATCCCAGTCATATGAGTCCACTCCATGCATGCTACGATCACGGTATGAATTTGAAGGCAAAATATTTTTGTGCAGATCTTAGATTAGATATTTCCCTGTCCATAATGCTAAATTGAGGAGGTAAAATATAAATATAAATAGGAAACAGAAGAGAAATGTACAGTGATGTCCCATTTTCGGCCCAAAATCTTTTTCATGGAAATCCCAGTCATATGAGTCGAGTCCATGCATGCTACAATCACGGTATGAATTTGAAGGCAAAATATTTTTGTGTAGTGCTTAGAATATGTCTTTCCCTGTCCATAAAGCTAAATTGAGGAGGTAAAATAGAAATATGAATAGGAAATGGGAGAGAAATGTACAGTGATCACCCATTTTCGGCCCACAATCTTTTTCATGGAAATCCCAGTCATATGAGTCGAGTCCATGCATGCTACAATCACGGTATGAATTTCAAGGCAAAATATTTTTGTGTAGTGCTTAGATTATGTCTTTCCCTGTCCATAAAGCTAAATATAGGAGGTAACATAGAAATATGAATAGGAAATGGGAGAGAAATGTACAGTGATCACCCATTTTCGGCCCACAATCTTTTTCATGGAAATCCCAGTCATATGAGTCGAGTCCATGCATGCTACGATCACGGTATGAATTTGAAGGCAAAATATTTTTGTGCAGAGCTTAGATTATTTCTTTCCCTGTCCATAATGCTAAATTGAGGAGGTAAAATAGAAATAAAAACAGGAAACAGAAGAGAAATGTACAGTGATCACCCATTTTCGGCCCACAATCTTTTTCGTGGAAATCCCAGTCATATGAGTCGAGTAGATGCATGCTACGATCACGGTATGAATTTGAAGGCAAAATATTTTGTGCAGATTTTAGATTAGGTCTTTCCCTCTCCATAATGCTAAATTGAGGAGGTAAAATAGAAATAAAAACAGGAAACAGAAGAGAAATGTACAGTGATCAACCATTTTCAGCCCACAATCTTTTTCGTGGAAATCCCAGTCATATGAGTCGAGTAGATGCATGCTACGATCACGGTATGAATTTGAAGGCAAAATATTTTTGTGCAGATTTTAGATTAGGTCTTTCCCTGTCCATAATGCTAAATTGAGGAGGTACAATATAAATATAAATAGGAAACAGAAGAGAAATGAACATTGATCACCCATTTTCGGCCCACAACCTTTTTCATGGAAATCCTAGTCATATGAGTCGAGTCCATGCATGCTACGATCACGGTATGAATTTGAAGGCAAAATATTTTCGTGCAGATTTAAGATTAGTTCTTTCCCTGTCCATAATGCTAAATTGAGGAGGTAAAATAGAAATATAAATAGGAAACAGAAGAGAAATGTACAGTGATCACCTATTTTCGGCCCACAATATTTTTCATGGAAATCCCAGTCATATGAGTCGAGTCCATGCATGCTACGATCACGGTATGAATTTGAAGGCAAAATATTTTTGTGCAGATTTTAGATTAGGTTTTTCCCTGTCCATAATGCTAAATTGAGGAGGTAAAATAGAAATAAAAACAGGAAACAGAAGAGAAATGTACAGTGATCACCCATTTTCGGCCCACAATCATTTTCGGGGAAATCCCAGTCATATGAGTCGAGTAGATGCATGCTACGATTACGGTATGAATTTGAAGTCAATTATTTTTGTGCAGATTTTAGATTAGTTCTTTCCCTATCCATAATGCTAAATTGAGTAGGTAATATATAAATATAAATAGGAAACAGAAGAGAAATGTACAGTGATCGCCCATGTTCGGCCCACAAGCTTTTTCATGGAAATCCCAGTCATATGAGTCGAGTCCATGCATGCCATGATCACGGTATGAATTTGAAGGCAAAATATTTTTTTTCAGATTTTAGATTTGGTCTATCCCTGTCCATGATGCTAAATTAAGGAAGTAAAATAGAAATATAAATAGGAAACAGAAGAGAAATGTACAGTGATCACCCATTTTCGGCCCACAAACTTTTTCGTGGAAATCCCAGTCATATGAGTCGAGTAGATGCATGCTACGATCACGGTATGAATTTGAAGTCAATTATTTTTGTGCAGATTTTAGATTAGATCTTTCCCTCTCCATAATGCTAAATTGAGGAGGTAAAATATAAATATAAATAGGAAACAAAAGAGAAATGTACAGTGATCACCCATTTTCGGCCCACAACCTTTTTCATGGAAATCCCAGTCATATGAGTCGAGTCCATGCATGCTACGATCACAGTATGAATTTGAAGGCAAAATATTTTTGTGCAGATTTTAGATTAGGTCTTTCCCTGTCCATAATGCTAAATTGAGGATGTAAAATATAAATATAAATAGGAGACAGAAGAGAAATGTACAGTGATCACCCATTTTCTGCCCACTATCTTTTTCATGGAAATCCCAGTCATATGTTTCGAGTCCATGCATGCTACGGTCACGGTATGAATTTGAAGGCAAAATATTTTTGTGCAGAGCTTAGATTATTTCTTTCCCTGTCCATAATGCTAAACTGAGGAAGTAAAATATAAATATCAATCGGAAACAGAAGAGAAATGTACAGTGATCACCCATTTTGGCCCACAATATTTTTCATTGAAATCCCAGTCATATGAGTCGAGTCCATGCATGCCACGATCACGGTATGAATTTGAAGGCAAAATATTTTTGTGCAGATCTTAGATTAGGTCTTTCCCTGTCCATAATGCTACATTGAGGAGGTAAAATACAAATATAAATAGGAAACAGAAGAGAATTGTACAGTGATCACCAATTTTCGGCCAACAATCTTTTTCATGGAAATCCCAGTCATATGTGTCGAGTCCATGCATGCTACGATCACGGTATGAATTGTAGGCAAAATATTTTTGTGCAGAGCTTAGATTAGGTCTTTCCCTGTCCATAATGCTAAATTGAGGAGGTAAAATATAAATGTAAATAGGAAACAGAAGAGAAATGTAGAGTGATCACCAATTTCTGGCCCACAATCTTTTTCATGGAAATCCCAGTCATATGAGTCGAGTCAATGCATGCTACGATCACGGTATGAATTTGAAGGCAAAATATTTTTGTGCAGATCTTAGATTAGGTCTTTCCCTGTCCATAATGCTAAATTGAGGAGGTAAAATATAAATATAAATAAGAAACAGAAAAGAAATGTACAGTGATCACCTATTTTCAGCCCACAAACTTTTTCATGGAAATCCCAGTCATATGAGTCGAGTCCATGCATGCTACAATCACGGTATGAATTTGAAGGAAAAATATTTTTTTGCAGATCTTAGATTAGGTCTTTCCCTGTCCATAATGCTAAATTGAGGAGGTAAAATACAAATATAAATAGGAAACAGAAGAGAAATGTACAGTGATCACCCATTTTCTGCCCAAAATCTTTTTCCTGGAAATCCCAGTCATATGAGTCGAGTCCATGCAAGCTACGATCGCGGTATGAATTTGAAGGCAAAATATTTTTGTGCAGATCTTAGATTAGGTCTTTCCCTAGCCATAATGCTAAATTGAGGAGGTAAAATACAAATATGAATAGGAAAAAGAAGAGAAATGTACAGTGATCACCCATTTTCTGCCCACTATATTTTTCATGAAAATCCCAGTCATATGAGTCAAGTCCATGCATGCTACGATCACGGTATGAATTTGAAGGCAAAATATTTTTGTGCAGAGCTTAGATTAGGTCTTTCCCTGTCCATAATGCTAAATTGAGGAGGTAAAATACAAATATAAATAGGAAACAGAAGAGAAATGTACAGTGATCACCCATTTTCTGCCCAAAATCTTTTTCCTGGAAATCCCAGTCATATGAGTCGAGTCCATGCAAGCTACGATCGCGGTATGAATTTGAAGGCAAAATATTTTTGTGCAGATCTTAGATTAGGTCTTTCCCTAGCCATAATGCTAAATTGAGGAGGTAAAATACAAATATGAATAGGAAAAAGAAGAGAAATGTACAGTGATCACCCATTTTCTGCCCACTATATTTTTCATGAAAATCCCAGTCATATGAGTCAAGTCCATGCATGCTACGATCACGGTATGAATTTGAAGGCAAAATATTTTTGTGCAGAGCTTAGATTAGGTCTTTCCCTGTACATAATGCTAAATTGAGGAGGTAAAATAGAAATATAAATAGGAAACAGAAGAGAAATGTACAGTGATCACCCATTTTCGGCCCACAATCTTTTACATGGAAATCCCAGTCATATGAGTCGAGTCCATGCATGCTACGATCACGGTATGAATTTGAAGGCAAAATATATATTTGCAGATCTTAGATTAGTTCTTTCACTGTCCATAATGCTAAATTAAGGGAGTAAAATAGAAATAGTAATAGGAAACAGAAGAGAAATGTACAGTGATCACCCATTTTCTGCCCACAATCTTTTTCTTGGAAATCCCAGTCATATGAGTCGAGTCCATGCATGCTACGATCACGGTATGAATTTGAAGTCAAAATATTTTTGTGCAGAGATTAGATTAGGTCTTTCGCTGTCCATAATGCTAAATTGAGCAGATAAAATACAAATATAAATAGGAAACAGAAGAGATATGCAGAGTGATCACCCATTTTGTGCCGACAATCTTTTTCATGGAAATCCCAGTCATATGAGTCGAGTCCATGCATGATATGATAACGGTATGAATTTGAAGACAAAATATTTTTGTGCAGAGCTTAGATTAGGTCTTTCCCTGTCCATAATGCTAAATTGAGGAGGTAAAACACAAATATAAATAGGAAACAGAAAAGAAATGTACAGTGATCACCCATTTTGTGCCCACAATCTTTTTCATGGAAATCCCAGTCATATGAGTCGAGTCCATGAATGCTACGATCACGGTATGAATTTGAAGGCAAACTATTATTGTGCAGGTCTTAGATTAGGTCTTTCCCTGTCCATAATGCTAAATTGAGGAGGTAAAATATAAATATAAATAGGAAACAGAAGAGAAATGTACAGTGATCACCCATTTTCAGCCCACAATCTTTTTCATGGAAATCCCAGTCATATGAGTCGAGACCAGCCATGCTACGATCACGGTATGAATTTGAAGGCAAACTATTTTTGTGCAGATCTTAGATTAGGTCTTTCCCTGTCCATAATGCTAAATTGAGGAGGTAAAATACAAATATAAATAGCAAACAGAAGAGAAATGTACAGTGATCACCCATTTTCTGCCCACAACCTTTTTCATGGAAATCCCAGTCATATGAGTCGAGTCCATGCATGCTAGGATCACGGTATGAATTTGAAGGCAAAATATTTTTGTGCAGAGCTTAGATTAGGTCTTTCCTTGTCCATAATGCTAAATTGAGGAGGTAAAATACAAATATAAATAGGAAACAGAAGAGAAAAGTACAGTGATCACCCATTTTGTGCCCACAATCTTTTTCATTGAAATCCCAGTCATATGAGTCGAGTCCATGCATGCTACGATCACGGTATTAATTTGAAGGCAAACTATTTTTGTGCAGATCTTAGATTAGGTCTTTCCCTGTCCGTAATGCTAAATTGAGGAGGTAAAATACAAATATAAATAGGAAACAGAAGAGAAATGTACAGTGATCACCCATTTTCGGCCGGCAATCTTTTTCATGGAAATCCCAGTCATATGAGTCGAGTCCATGCATGCTACGATCACGGTATGAATTTGAAGGCAAAATATTTTTTTGCAGATCTTAGATTAGGTCTTTCCCTGTCCATAATGGTAAATTGAGGAAGTAAAATATAAATATAAATAGGAAACAGAAGAGAAATCTACAGTGATCACCCATTTTCTGCCCACAATCTTTTTCATGGAAATCCCAGGCATTTGAGTCGAGTCCATGCATGCTACGATCACGGTATGAATTTGAAGGCAAAACATTTTTTTGTAGATCTTAGATTAGGTCTGTCCCTGTCGATAATGCTAAATTGAGGAAGTAAAACAGAAATATAAATAGGAAACAGAAGAGAAATCTACAGTGATCACCCATTTTCTGCCCACAATCTTTTTCATGGAAATCCCAGTCATATGAGTCGAGTCCATACATGCTACGATCACGGTATGAATTTGATCAAAATATTTTTTTGCAGATCTTAGATTAGGTCTTTCCCTGTCCATAATGGTAAATTGAGAAAGTAAAATATAAATATAAATAGGAAACAGAAGAGAAATCTACAGTGATCACCCATTTTCTGCCCACAATCTTTTTCATGGAAATCCCAGGCATTTGAGTCGAGTCCATGCATGCTACGATCACGGTATGAATTTGAAGGCAAAACATTTTTTTGTAGATCTTAGATTAGGTCTGTCCCTGTCGATAATGCTAAATTGAGGAAGTAAAACAGAAATATAAATAGGAAACAGAAGAGAAATCTACAGTGATCACCCATTTTCTGCCCACAATCTTTTTCATGGAAATCCCAGTCATATGAGTCGAGTCCATACATGCTACGATCACGGTATGAATTTGATCAAAATATTTTTTTGCAGATCTTAGATTAGGTCTTTCCCTTTCCATAATGCTAAAAGAAGGAAGTAAAATAGAAATATAAATAGGAAACAGAAGAGACATGTACAGTGATCACCCATTTTCTGCCCACAATCTTTTTTATGGAAATCCCAGTCATATGAGTCGATTCCATCCATGCTACGATCACGGTATGAATTTGAAGGCAAAATATTTTTTTGCCGATCTTAGATTAGGTCTTTCCCTGTCCATAATACTAAATTGAGGAAGTAAAATATAAATATAAATAGGAAACTGAAGAAAAATGTACAGTGATCACCCATTTTCTACCCACAATCTTTTTCATGGAAATCCCAGTCATATGAGTCGAGTCCATGCATGCTACGATCACGGTATGAATTTGAGGGCAAAATATTTTTTTGCAGATCATAGATTAGGTCTTTCCCTGTCCATAATGCTAAATTGAGAAAGTAAAATAGAAATATAAATAAGAAACAGAACAGAAATGTACAGTGATCACCCATTTTCTGCCCGCAATCTTTTTCATGGAAATCCCAACATATCAGTCGAGTCCATGCATGCTACGCTCACGGTATGAATTTGAAGGCAAAATATTTTTTTGCAGGTCTTAGATTAGGTCTTTCCCTGTCCATAATGCTAAATTGAAGAAGTCAAATAGAAATATAAATGAGAAACAGAAGAGAAATGTACAGTGATCACTCATTTTCTGCCCACAATCTTTTTCATGGAAATCCCAGTCATATGAGTCGAGTCCATGCATGCTACGATCACGGTATGAATTTAAAGGCAAAATATTTTTTTGCAGGTCTTAGTTTAGGTCTTTCCCTGTCCATAATGCTAAATTGAGGAGGTAAAATAGAAATATAAATAGGAAACAGAAGAGAAATGTACAGTGATCACCCATTTTCTGCCGACTATCTTTTTCATGTAAATCCCAGTCATATGAGTCGAGTCCATGCATGCTACGATCACAGTATGAATTTGAAGGGAAAATATTTTTTTGCAGATCTTAGATTAGGTCTTTCCCTGTCCATAATGCTAAATTGAGGTAGTAAAATAGAAATATAAATAAGAAACAGAAGAAAAATGTACAGTGATCACCCATTTTCTGCCCACTATCTTTTTCATGAAAATCCCAGTCATATGATTCGAGTCCATGCATGCTACGCTCACGGTATGAATTTGAAGGCAAAATATTTTTTTGCAGATCTTAGATTAGGTCTTTCCCTGTCCATAATGCTAAATTGAGGAAGTAAAATGGAAATATAAATAGGAAACAGAAGAGAAATCTACAGTGATCACCCATTTTCTGCCCACAATCTTTTTCATGGAAATCCCAGGCATTTGAGTCGAGTCCATGCATGCTACGATCACAGTATGAATTTAAAGGCAAAACATTTTTTTGTAGATCTTAGATTAGGTCTTTCCCTGTCGATAATGGTAAATTGAGGAAGTAAAACAGAAATATAAATAGGAAACAGAAGAGAAATCTACAGTGATCACCCATTTTCTGCCCACAAACTTTTTCATGGAAATCCCAGTCATATGAGTCGAGTCCATACATGCTACGATCACGGTATGAATTTGAAGGCAAAATATTTTTTTGCAGATCTTAGATTAGGTCTTTCCCTGTCCATAATGCTAAATTGAGGAAGTAAAATGGAAATATAAATAGGAAACAGAAGAGAAATGTACAGTGATCACCCATTTTCTGCCCACAATCTTTTTCATGGAAATCCAAGTCATATGAGTCGAGTCCATGCATGCTACGATCACGGTATGAATTTGAAGGCAAAATATTTTTTTTGCAGAGCTTAGATTAGGTCTTTCGCTCTCCATAATGGTAAATTGAGGAAGTAAAATATAAATATAAATAGGAAACAGAAGAGAAATCTACAGTGATCACCCATTTTCTGCCCACAATATTTTCATGGAAATCCCAGGCATTTGAGTCGAGTCCATGCATGCTACGATCACGGTATGAATTTAAAGGCAAAACATTTTTTTGTAGATCTTAGATTAGGTCTTTCCCTGTCGATAATGCTAAATTGAGGAAGTAAAACAGAAATATAAATAGGAAACAGAAGAGAAATCTACAGTGATCACCCATTTTCTGCCCACAAACTTTTTCCTGGAAATCCCAGTCATATGAGTCGAGTCCATACATGCTACGATCACGGTATGAATTTGATCAAAATATTTTTGGCAGATCTTAGATTAGGTCTTTCCCTGTCCATAATGCTAAATGAAGGAAGTAAAATAGAAATATAAATAGAAAACAGAAGAGACATGTACAGTGATCACCCATTTTCTGCCCACAATCTTTTTCATGGAAATCCCAGTCATATGAGTCGATTCCATCCATGCTACGATCACGGTATGAATTTGAAGGCAAAATATTTTTTTGCAGATCTTAGATTAGGTCTTTTCCTGTCCATAATGCTAAATTGAGGAAGTCAAATAGAAATAAAAATAAGAAACAGAAGAGAAACGTACAGTGATCACCCATTTTCTGCCCACAATCTTTTTCAATGAAATCCCAGTCATATGAGTCGAGTCCATGCATGCTACGATCACAGTATGAATTTGAAGGGAAAATATTTTTTTGCAGATCTTAGATTAGGTCTTTCCCTGTCCATAATGCTAAATTGAGGTAGTAAAATAGAAATATAAATAAGAAACAGAAGAAAAATGTACAGTGATCACCCATTTTCTGCCCACTATCTTTTTCATGAAAATCCCAGTCATATGATTCGAGTCCATGCATGCTACGATCACGGTATGAATTTGAAGGCAAAATATTTTTTTGCAAGTCTTAGTTTAGGTCTTTCCCTCTCCATAATGCTAAATTGAGGAGGTAAAATGGAAATATAAATAGGAAACAGAAGAGAAATGTACAGTGATCACCCATTTTCTGCCCACAATCTTTTTCATGGAAATCCCAGTCATATGAGTCGAGTCCATGCATTGCTACGATCATGGTATGAATTTGAAGGCAAAATATTTTTTTTGCAGAGCTTAGATTAGGTCTTTCCCTCTCCATAATGGTAAATTGAGGAAGTAAAATATAAATATAAATAGGAAACAGAAGAGAAATCTACAGTGATCACCCATTTTCTGCCCACAATCTTTTTCATGGAAATCCCAGTCATTTGAGTCGAGTCCATGCATGCTACGATCACAGTATGAATTTAAAGGCAAAACATTTTTTTGTAGATCTTAGATTAGGTCTTTCCCTGTCGATAATGGTAAATTGAGGAAGTAAAACAGAAATATAAATAGGAAACAGAAGAGAAATCTACAGTGATCACCCATTTTCTGCCCACAAACTTTTTCATGGAAATCCCAGTCATATGAGTCGAGTCCATACATGCTACGATCACGGTATGAATTTGAAGGCAAAATATTTTTTTGCAGATCTTAGATTAGGTCTTTCCCTGTCCATAATGCTAAATTGAGGAAGTCAAATAGAAATAAAAATAAGAAACAGAAGAGAAACGTACAGTGATCACCCATTTTCTGCCCACAATCTTTTTCAATGAAATCCCAGTCATATGAGTCGAGTCCATGCATGCTACGATCACGGTATGAATTTGAAGGCAAAATATTTTTTTGCAGATCTTAGATTAGGTCTTTCCGTGTCCATAATGCTAAATTGAGGAGTTAAATAGAAATATAAATAGGAAACAGAACAGAAATGTACAGTGATTACCCATTTTCTGCCCACAATCTTTTTCATGGAAATCCCAGTCATATGAGTCGAGTCCATGCATGCTACGATCACGGTATGAATTTGAAGGGAAAATATTTTTTGCAGATTTTAGATTAGGTCTTTCACTGTCCATAATGCTAAATGAAGGAAGTAAAATAGAAATATAAATAGGAAACAGAAGAGAAATGTACAGTGATCACCCATTTTCTGCCCACAATCTTTTTCATGGAAATCCCAGTCATATGAGTCGAGTCCATGCATGCTACGTTCACGGTATGAATTTGAAGGCAAAATATTTTTTTGCAGATATTAGATTAGGTCTTTCCGTGTCCATAATGCTGAATTGAGGAGTTAAATAGAAATATAAATAGGAAACAGAACAGAAATGTACAGTGATTACCCATTTTCTGCCCACAATCTTTTTCATGGAAATCCCAGTCATATGAGTCGAGTCCATGCATGCTACGATCACGGTATGAATTTGAAGGCAAAATATTTTTTTGCAGATCTTAGATTAGGTCTTTCCCTGTCCATAATGCTAAATTGAGGAGGTAAAATATAAATATAAATAGGAAACAGAAGAGACATGTACAGTGATCACCCATTTTCTGCCCACAATCTTTTTCATGGAAATCCCAGTCATATGAGTCGATTCCATCCATGCTACGATCACGGTATGAATTTGAAGGCAAAATATTTTTTTGCAGATCTTAGATTAGGTCTTTCCCTGTCCATAATGCTAAATTGAGGAAGTCAAATAGAAATTAAAATAAGAAACAGAAGAGAAACGTACAGTGATCACCCATTTTCTGCCCACAATCTTTTTCAATGAAATCCCAGTCATATGAGTCAAGTCCATGCATGCTACGATCACGGTATGAATTTGAAGGGAAAATATTTATTTGCAGATCTTAGATTAGGTCTTTCCCTGTCCATAATGCTAAATTGAGGTAGTAAAATAGAAATATAAATAAGAAACAGAAGAAAAATGTACAGTGATCACCCATTTTCTGCCCACTATCTTTTTCATGGAAATCCCAGTCATATGAGTCGAGTCCATGCATGCTACGATCACGGTATGAATTTGAAGGCAAAATATTTTTTTGCAGATCTTAGATTAGTTCTTTCCCTGTCCATAATGCTAAATTGAGGAGGTAAAACATAAATATAAATAGGAAACAGAAGAGAAATGTACAGTGATCACCCATTTTCTGTCCACAATCTTTTTCATGGAAATCCCAGTCATATGAGTCGAGTCCATACATGCTACGATCACGGTATGAATTTGAAGGCAAAATATTTTTTGCAGATCTTAGATTAGGTCTTTCACTGTCCATAATGCTAAATGAAGGAAGTAAAATAGAAATATAAATAGGAAACAAAAGAGAAATGTACAGTGATCACCCATTTTCTGCCCACAATCTTTTTCATGGAAATCCCAGTCATACTAGTCGAGTCCATGCATGCTACGATCACGGTATGAATTTGAAGGGAAAATATTTTTTTGCAGATCTTAAATGAGGTCTTTCCCTGTCCATATTGCAAAATTGAGGAAGTAAAATAGAAATATAAATAAGAAACAGAAGAGAAATGTACAGTGATCACCCATTTTCGGCCCACAATCTTTTTCATGGAAATCCCATCATATCAGTCGAGTCCATGCATGCTACGATCACGGTATGAATTTGAAGGCAAAATATTTTTTTGCAGGTCTAAGATTAGGTCTTTCCCTGTCCATAATGCTAAATTGAGGAAGTCAAATAGAAATACAAATAAGAAACAGAAGAAAAATGTACAGTGATCACCCATTTTCTGCCCACAATCTTTTTCATGGAAATCCCATCCTATCAGTCGAGTCCATGCATGCTACGATCACGGTATGAATTTGAAGGCAAAATATTTTTTTGCAGGTCTTAGTTTAGGTCTTTCCCTGTCCATAATGCTAAATTCAGGAAGTCAAATAGAAAAAAAAATAAGAAACAGAAGAGAAATGTACAGTGATCACCCATTTTCTGCCCACAATCTTTTTCAATGAAATCCCAGTCATATGAGTCGAGTCCATGCATGCTACGATCACGGTATGAATTTGAAGGGAAAATATTTTTTTGCAGATCTTAGATTAGGTCTTTCCCTGTTCATAATGCTAAATTGAGGTAGTAAAATATAAATATAAATAAGAAACAGAAGAAAAATGTACAGTGATCACCCATTTTCTGCCCACTATCTTTTTCATGGAAATCCCAGTCATATGAGTCGAGTCCATGCATGCTACGATCACGGTATGAATTTGAAGGCAAAATATTTTTGCAGATCTTAGATTAGGTCTTTCCCTGTCCATAATGCTAAATGAAGGAAGTAAAATAGAAATAAAAACAGGAAACAGAAGAGAAATGTACAGTGATCACCCATTTTGTGCCCACAATCTATTTCCTGGAAATCCCAGTCATATGAGTCGAGTCCATGCATGCTACGATCACGGTATGAATTTGAAGGCAAAATATTTTTTTGCAGATCTTAGATTAGGTCTTTCCCTGTCCATAATGCTAAATTGAGGAGGTAAAATAGAAATATAAATAGGAAACAGAAGAGAAATCTACAGTGATCACCCATTTTCTGCCCACAATCTTTTTCATGGAAATCCCAGTCATATGAGTCGAGTCCATGCATGCTACCATCACGGTATGAATTTGAAGGCAAAATATTTTTTTGCAGGTCTTAGTTTAGGTCTTTCCCTCTCCATAATGCTAAACTGAGGAGGTAAAATATAAATATAAATAGTAAACAGAAGAGAAATCTACAGTGATCACCCATTTTCTGCCCACAATCTTTTTCATGGAAATCCCAGGCATTTGAGTCGAGTCCATGCATGCTACGATCACAGTATGAATTTGAAGGTAAAACATTTTTTTGTAGATCTTAGATTAGGTCATTCCCTGTCCATAATGCTAAATTGAGGAGGTAAAATATAAATATAAATAGGAAACAGGAGAGAAATGTACAGTGATCCCCCATTTTCTGCCCACAATCTTTTTCATGGATATCCCAGTCATGTGAGTCGAGTCCATACATGCTACGATCACGGTATGAATTTGATCAAAATATTTTTTTGCAGATCTTAGATTAGGTATTTCCCTGTCCATAATGCTAAATTGAGGAGGTAAAATATAAATATAAATAGGAAACAGGAGAGAAATGTACAGTGATCACCCATTTTCTGCCCAAAATCTTTTTCATGGAAATCCTAGTCATATGTGTCGAGTCCATACATGCTACGATCACGGTATGAATTTGAAGGCAAAATATTTTTTGCAGATTTTAGATTAGGTCTTATACTGTCCATAATGCTAAATTGAGGAAGTCAAACAGAAATATAAATAAGAAACAGAAGAGAAATGTACCGTGATCACCCATTTTCTGCCCACAATCTTTTTCATGGAAATCCTAGTCATATGAGTCGAGTCCATACATACTACGATCACGGTATGAATTTGAAGGCAAAATATTTTTTTCAGATCTTAGATTAGGTCTTTCCCTGTCCATAATGCTAAATGAAGGAAGTAAAATATAAATATAAATAGGAAACAGAAGAGAAATGTACAGTGATCACCCATTTTCGGCCCACAATCTTTTTCATGGAAATCCCATTCATATGAGTCGAGTCCATGCATGCTACGATCACGGTATGAATTTGAAGGCAAAATATTTTTTGCAGATCTTAGAATAGGTCTTTCACTGTCCATAATGCTAAATGAAGGAAGTAAAATAGAAATATAAATAGGAAACAGAAGAGAAATGTACTGTGATCACCCATTTTCTGCCCACAATCTTTTTCATGGAAATCCCAGTCATATGAGTCCAGTCCATGCATGCTACGATCACGATATGAATTTGAAGGCAAAATATTTTTTTGTAGATCTTAGATTAGTTCTTTCCCTGTCCATAATGCTAAATTGAGGAAGTAAAACAGAAATATAAATAGGAAACAGAAGAGAAATGTACAGTGATCACCCATTTTCTGCCCACAATCTTTTTCATGGAAATACTAATCATATGAGTCGAGTCCATACATGCGACGATCACGGTATGAATTTCAAGGCAAAATATTTTTTCCAGATCTTAGATTAGGTCTTTCACTGTCCATAATGCTAAATGAAGGAAGTAAAATAGAAATATAAATAGGAAACAGAAGAGAAATGTACAGTGATCACCCATTTTCTGCCCACAATCTTTTTCATGGAAATCCCAGGCATATGAGTCGAGTCCATGCATGCTACGATCACGGTATGAATTTGAAGGCAAAATATTTTTTTCAGATCTTAGATTAGGTCTTTCCCTGTCCATAATGCTAAATGAAGGAAGTAAAATAGAAATATAAATAGGAAACAGAAGAGAAATGTACAGTGATCACCCAATTTCTGCCCACAATCTTTTTCATGGAAATACCAGTCATATGAGTCGAGTCGATGCATGCTACGATCACGATATGAATTTGAAGGCGAAATATTTTTTAGCAGATTTTAGATTATGTCTTTCCCTGTCTATAATGCTAAATTGAGGAGGTAAAATAGAAACATGAATAGGAAACTGAAGAGAAATGTACAGTGATCACCCACTTTCTGCCCACAATCTTTTTCATGGAAATCCCAGTCATATGAATCCAGTCCATACATGCTGCGATCACGGTATAAATTTAAAGGCAAAATATTTTTTTTCAGATCTTAGATTAGGTCTTTCCCTGTCCATAATGCTAAATGAAGGAAGTAAAATATAAATATAAATAGGAAACAGAAGAGAAATGTACTGTGATCACCCATTTTCTGCCCACAATCTTTTTCATGTAAATCCCAATCATATGAGTCCAGTCCATACATGCTATGATCACGGTATGAATTTGAAGGTAAAATATTTTTTTTGCAGATCTTAGATTAGGTCTTTCCCTGTCCATAATGCTAAATGAAGGAAGTAAAATAGAAATATAAATAGGAAACAGAAGAGAAATGTACAGTGATCACCCATTTTCTGCCCACAATCTTTTTCATGGAAATCCCAGTCATACAGGTGCAGTCCATACATGCTGCGATCACGGTATAAATTTAAAGGCAAAATATTTTTTTTCAGATCTTAGATTAGGCCTTTCCCTGTCCATAATGCTAAATGAAGGAAGTAAAATAGAAATATAAATAGGAAACAGAAGAGAAATGTACTGTGATCACCCATTTTCTGCCCACAATCTTTTTCATGGAAATCCCAATCATATGAGTCCAGTCCAGGCATGCTACGATCACGGTATGAATTTGAAGGCAAAATGTTTTTTTGCAGATCTTAGATTTGGTCTTTCCATGTCCATAATGGGAAATGAAGGAAGTAAAATAGAAATATAAATAGGAAACAGAAGAGAAATGTACAGTGATCACCCATTTTCTGCCCACAATCTTTTTCATGGAAATCCCAGTCATATAGGTCCAGTCCATACATGCTGCGATCACGGTATGAATTTGAAGGTAAAATATTTTTTTTGCAGATCTTAGATTAGGTCTTTCCCTGTCCATAATGCTAAATGAAGGAAGTAAAATATAAATATAAATAGGAAACAGAAGAGAAATGTACAGTGATCACCCATTTTCTGCCCACAATCTTTTTCATGGAAATCCCAGTCATATGAGTCGAGTCCAGGCATGCTAAGATCACGGTATGAATTTGAAGGCAAAATATTTTTTTGCAGATCTTAGATTAGGTCTTTCCCTGTCCATAATGCTAAATTGAGAAGTTAAATAGAAATATAAATAGGAAACAGAAGAGAAATGTACAGTGATCACCCATTTTCTGCCCTCAATCTTTTTCATGGAAATCCCAGTCATATGAGTCGAGTCCAGGCATGCTAAGATCACGGTATTAATTTGAAGGCAAAATATTTTTTTGCAGATCTTAGATTAGGTCTTTCCCTGTCCATAATGCTAAATTGAGGAGGTAAATAGAAATATAAATAGGAAACAGAAGAGAAATGTACAGTGATCACCCATTTTCAGCCCACAATCTTTTTCATGGAAATCCCAGTCATATGAGTCGAATCCATGCTTGCTACGATCACGGTATGGATTTGAAGGGAAAATATTTATTTGCAGATCTTAGATTAGGTCTTTCCGTGTCCATAATGCTAAATTGAGGAGGTAAAATAGAAATATAAATAGGAAACAGAAGAGAAATGTCCGGTGATCACTCATTTTCTGCCCACAATCTTTTTCATGGAAATCCCAGTCATATGAGTCGAGTCCATGCATGCTACGATCACGGTATGAATTTGAAGGCAAAATATTTTTTTGCAGATCTTACATTAGGTCTTTCCCTGTCCATAATGCTAAATTGAGGATGTAAAATAGAAATATAAATAGGAAACAGAAGAGAAATGTACAGTGATCACCCATTTTCGGCCCACAATCTTTTTCATGGAAATCCCAGTCATATGAGTCGAGTCCATGCATGCTACGATCACGGTATGAATTTGAAGGCAAAATATTTTTGTGCAGATCTTAGATTAGGTCTTTCCCTGTCCATAATGCGAAATTGAGGAGGTAAAATAGAAATATAAATAGGAAACAGAAGAGAAATGTACAGTGATCACCCATTTTCGGCCCACAATCTTTTTCATGGAAATCCAAGTCACATGAGTCGAGTCCATGCATGCTACGTTCACGGTATGAATTTGAAGGAAAAATATTTTTGTGCAGATCTTAGATTAGGTCTTTCCCTGTCCATAATGCTAAATTGAGGAGGTAAAATATAATTATAAATAGGAAATAGAAGAGAAATGTTCAGTGATCACCCATTTTCTGCTCACAATCTTTTTCATGGAAATCCCAGTCATATGAGTCGAGTCCATACATGCTACGATCACGGTATGAATTTGAAGGCAAAATATTTTTTTGCAGATTTTAGATTATGTCTTTCCCTGTCCATAATGCTAAATGAAGGAAGTAAAATATAAATATAAATAGCAAACAGAAGAGAAATGTACAGTGATCACCCATTTTCTGCCAACAATCTTTTTCATGGAAATCCCAGTCATATGAGTTCGAGTCCATGCATGCTACGAACACGGTATGAATTTGAAGGCAAAATATTTTTTTGCAGATCTTAGATTAGTTCTTTCCCTGTCCATAATGCTAAATTGAGGAGGTAAAATAGAAATATAAATAGCAAACAGAAGAGAAATATACAGTGATCACCAATTTTCTGCCCACAATCTTTTTCATGGAAATCCCATTCATATGAGTCGAGTCCATGCATGCTACGATCACGGTATGAATTTGAAGGCAAAATATTTTTTTGCAGATTTTAGATTAGGTCTTTCCCTGTCCATAATGCTAAATGAAGGAAGTAAAATAGAAATATAAATAGGAAACAGAAGAGAAATGTACAGTGATCACCCATTTTCGGCCCACAATCTTTTTCATGGAAATCCCAGTCATATGAGTCGAGTCCATGCTTGCTACGATCACGGTATGGATTTGAAGGGAAAATATTTTTTTGCACATCTTAGATTAGGTCTTTCCGTGTCCATAATGCTAAATTGAGGAGGTAAAATAGAAATATAAATAGGAAACAGAAGAGAAATGTCCAGTGATCACTCATTTTCTGCCCACAATCTTTTTCATGGAAATCCCAGTCATATGAGTCGAGTCCATACATGCTACGATCACGGTATGAATTTGAAGGGAAAATATTTTTTTGCAGATATTAGATTAGGTCTTTCCCTGTCCATAATGCTAAATGAAGGAAGTAAAATATAAATATAAATAGCAAACAGAAGAGAAATGTACAGTGATCACCCATTTTCTGCCAACAATCTTTTTCATGGAAATCCCAGTCATATGAGTCGAGTCCATGCATGCTACGAACACGGTATGAATTTGAAGGCAAAATATTTTTTTGCAGATCTTAGATTAGTTCTTTCCCTGTCCATAATGCTAAATTGAGGAGGTAAAATAGAAATATAAATAGCAAACAGAAGAGAAATATACAGTGATCACCAATTTTCTGCCCACAATCTTTTTCATGGAAATCCCATTCATATGAGTCGAGGCCATACATGCTACGAACACGGTATGAATTTGAAGGCAAAATATTTTTTTGCAGATCTTAGATTAGGTCTTTCCCTGTCCATAATGCTAAATGAAGCAAGTAAAATAGAAATATATATAGGAAACAGGAAAGAACTGTACAGTGATCACCCATTTTGTGCCCACAATCTTTTTCGTGGAAATCCCAGTCATATGAGTCGAGTCCATACATGCTACGATCACGGTATGAATTTGAAGGCAAAATATTTTTTTGCAGAGCTTAGATTAGGTCTTTCCCTGTCCATAATGCTAAATTGAGTAGGTAAAATATAAATATAAACATAAATAGGAAACAGAAGAGAAATGTACAGTGATCACCCATTTTGTGCCCACAATCTTTTACATGGAAATCCCAGTCATATGAGTCGAGTCCATACATGCTACGATCACGGTATGAATTTGAAGGCAAAATATTTATTTGTAGATCTTAGATTAGGTGTTTTCGTGTCCATAATGCTAAACTGAGGTGGTAAAATAGAAATATAAATAGGAAACAGAATAGAAATGTTCAGTGATCACCCATTTTCTGCCCACAAACTTTTTCATGGAAATCCCAGTCATATGAGTCGAGTCCATGCATGCTACGATCACGGTATGAATTTGAAGGCAAAATATTTTTTTGCAGATCTTAGATTAGGTCTTTCACTGTCCATAATGCTAAATTGAGGAAGTAAAATATAAATATAAATAGCAAACAGAAGAGAAATGTACAGTGATCACGCATTTTCTTCCCACAATCTTTTTCATGAAATCCCAGTCATATGAGTCGAGTCCATGCATACTACGATCACGGTATAAATTTGAAGGTAAATAATTTTTGTGCAGAGCTTAGATTAGGTCTTTCCCTGTGCTTAATGTTAAATGAAGGAAGTAAAATAGAAATATAAATACGAAACAGAAGAGAAATGTACAGTGATCACCCATTTTCTGCCCACAATCTTTTTCATGGAAATCCCAGTCATATGAGTCGAGTCCATGCATGCTACGATCACGGTATGTATTTAAAGGCAAAATATTTTTTTGCAGTGCTTAGATTAGGTCTTTCCTTGTACATAATGCTAAATTGAGGAGGTAAAATATAAATATAAATAGGAAACAGAAGAGAAATGTTCAGTGATCACCTATTTTCTGCCAACAATCTTTTTCATGGAAATACCAATCATATGAGTCGAGTCCATACATGCTACGAACACGGTATGAATTTGAAGGCAAAATATTTTTTTGCAGATCTTAGATTAGGTCTTTCACTGTCCATAATACTAAATTGAGGAAGTAAAATATAAATATAAATAGCAAACAGAAGAGAAATGTACAGTGATCACGCATTTTCTTCCCACAATCTTTTTCATGAAATCCCAGTCATATGAGTCGAGTCCATACATGCTACGATCACGGTATGAATTTGAAGGCAAAATATTTTTTGCAGAGTTTAGATTAGGTCTTTCCCTGTGCTTAATGTTAAATGAAGGAAGTAAAATATAAATATAAATACGAAACAGAAGAGAAATGTACAGTGATCACCCATTTTCTGCCCACAATGTTTTTCATGGAAAACCCAGATATATGAGTCGAGTCCATACATGCTACGGCCACGTTATGAATTTGAAGGCAAAATATTTTTTTGCAGATCTTAGATTAGGTCTTTCCCTGTTCATAATGCTAAATTGAGGAATTAAATAGAAATATGAATAGGAAACAGAAGAGAAATGTACAGTGATCACCCATTTTGTGCCCACAATCTTTTTTATGGTAATCCCAGTCATATGAGTCGAGTCCATGCATGCTACGATAACGGTACGAATTTGAAGGCAAAATATTTATTTGTAGATCTTAGATTAGATCTTTCCCTGTCCATAATGCTAAACAGAGGAAGTAAAATATAAATATAAATAGGAAACAGAAGAGAAATGTACAGTGACCACTCATTTTCTGCCCACAATCTTTTTCATGGAAATCCCAGTCATATGAGCCGAGTCCATGCATGCTACGATCACAGTGTGTATTTGAAGGCAAAATATTTTTTGCAGATCTTACATTAGGTCTTTCCCTGTACATAATGCTAAATTGAGGAGGTAAAATATAAATATAAATAGGAAACAGAAGAGAAATGTTCAGTGATCACCTATTTTCTGCCAACAATCTTTTTCATGGAAATACCAATCATATGAGTCGAGACCATACATGCTACGAACACGGTATGAATTTGAAGGCAAAATATTTTTTTGCAGATCTTAGATTAAGTCTTTCACTGTCCATAATGCTAAATTGAGGAAGTAAAATATAAATATAAATAGCAAACAGAAGAGAAATGTACAGTGATCACGCATTTTCTTCCCACAATCTTTTTCATGAAATCCCAGTCATATGAGTCGAGTCCATGCATGCTACGTTCATGGTATGAATTTGAAGGCAAAATATTTTTGTGCAGAGCTTAGATTAGGTCTTTCCCTGTCCATAATGCTAAATTGAGGAGGTAAAATATAAATATAAATAGGAAACAGAAGAGAAATGTACAGTGATCACCCATTTTCGGCCCACAATCTTTTTCATGGAAATCCGAGTCATATTAGTTGAGTCCATGCATGCTACGAACACGGTATGAATTTGAAGGCAAAATATTTTTTTGCAGATCTTAGATTAGGTCTTTCACTGTCCATAATGCTAAATTGAGGAAGTAAAATATAAATATAAATAGCAAACAGAAGAGAAATGTACAGTGATCACGCATTTTCTTCCCACAATCTTTTTCATGAAATCCCAGTCATATGAGTCGAGTCCATGCATACTACGATCACGGTATAAATTTGAAGGTAAATAATTTTTGTGCAGAGCTTAGATTAGGTCTTTCCCTGTGCTTAATGTTAAATGAAGGAAGTAAAATAGAAATATAAATACGAAACAGAAGAGAAATGTACAGTGATCACCCATTTTCTGCCCACAATCTTTTTCATGGAAATCCCAGTCATATGAGTCGAGTCCATGCATGCTACGATCACGGTATGTATTTAAAGGCAAAATATTTTTTTGCAGTGCTTAGATTAGGTCTTTCCCTGTACATAATGCTAAATTGAGGAGGTAAAATATAAATATAAATAGGAAACAGAAGAGAAATGTTCAGTGATCACCTATTTTCTGCCAACAATCTTTTTCATGGAAATACCAATCATATGAGTCGAGTCCATACATGCTACGAACACGGTATGAATTTGAAGGCAAAATATTTTTTTGCAGATCTTAGATTAGGTCTTTCACTGTCCATAATACTAAATTGAGGAAGTAAAATATAAATATAAATAGCAAACAGAAGAGAAATGTACAGTGATCACGCATTTTCTTCCCACAATCTTTTTCATGAAATCCCAGTCATATGAGTCGAGTCCATACATGCTACGATCACGGTATGAATTTGAAGGCAAAATATTTTTTGCAGAGTTTAGATTAGGTCTTTCCCTGTGCTTAATGTTAAATGAAGGAAGTAAAATAGAAATATAAATACGAAACAGAAGAGAAATGTACAGTGATCACCCATTTTCTGCCCACAATGTTTTTCATGGAAATCCCAGATATATGAGTCGAGTCCATACATGCTACGGCCACGTTATGAATTTGAAGGCAAAATATTTTTTTGCAGATCTTAGATTAGGTCTTTCCCTGTTCATAATGCTAAATTGAGGAATTAAATAGAAATATGAATAGGAAACAGAAGAGAAATGTACAGTGATCACCCATTTTGTGCCCACAATCTTTTTTATGGTAATCCCAGTCATATGAGTCGAGTCCATGCATGCTACGATAACGGTACGAATTTGAAGGCAAAATATTTATTTGTAGATCTTAGATTAGATCTTTCCCTGTCCATAATGCTAAACAGAGGAAGTAAAATATAAATATAAATAGGAAACAGAAGAGAAATGTACAGTGACCACTCATTTTCTGCCCACAATCTTTTTCATGGAAATCCCAGTCATATGAGCCGAGTCCATGCATGCTACGATCACAGTGTGTATTTGAAGGCAAAATATTTTTTGCAGATCTTACATTAGGTCTTTCCCTGTACATAATGCTAAATTGAGGAGGTAAAATATAAATATAAATAGGAAACAGAAGAGAAATGTTCAGTGATCACCTATTTTCTGCCAACAATCTTTTTCATGGAAATACCAATCATATGAGTCGAGACCATACATGCTACGAACACGGTATGAATTTGAAGGCAAAATATTTTTTTGCAGATCTTAGATTAAGTCTTTCACTGTCCATAATGCTAAATTGAGGAAGTAAAATATAAATATAAATAGCAAACAGAAGAGAAATGTACAGTGATCACGCATTTTCTTCCCACAATCTTTTTCATGAAATCCCAGTCATATGAGTCGAGTCCATGCATGCTACGTTCATGGTATGAATTTGAAGGCAAAATATTTTTGTGCAGAGCTTAGATTAGGTCTTTCCCTGTCCATAATGCTAAATTGAGGAGGTAAAATATAAATATAAATAGGAAACAGAAGAGAAATGTACAGTGATCACCCATTTTCGGCCCACAATCTTTTTCATGGAAATCCGAGTCATATTAGTTGAGTCCATGCATGCTACGAACACGGTATGAATTTGAAGGCAAAATATTTTTTTGCAGATCTTAGATTAGGTCTTTCACTGTCCATAATGCTAAATTGAGGAAGTAAAATATAAATATAAATAGCAAACAGAAGAGAAATGTACAGTGATCACGCATTTTCTTCCCACAATCTTTTTCATGAAATCCCAGTCATATGAGTCGAGTCCATGCATACTACGATCACGGTATAAATTTGAAGGTAAATAATTTTTGTGCAGAGCTTAGATTAGGTCTTTCCCTGTGCTTAATGTTAAATGAAGGAAGTAAAATAGAAATATAAATACGAAACAGAAGAGAAATGTACAGTGATCACCCATTTTCTGCCCACAATCTTTTTCATGGAAATCCCAGTCATATGAGTCGAGTCCATGCATGCTACGATCACGGTATGTATTTAAAGGCAAAATATTTTTTTGCAGTGCTTAGATTAGGTCTTTCCCTGTACATAATGCTAAATTGAGGAGGTAAAATATAAATATAAATAGGAAACAGAAGAGAAATGTTCAGTGATCACCTATTTTCTGCCAACAATCTTTTTCATGGAAATACCAATCATATGAGTCGAGTCCATACATGCTACGAACACGGTATGAATTTGAAGGCAAAATATTTTTTTGCAGATCTTAGATTAGGTCTTTCACTGTCCATAATACTAAATTGAGGAAGTAAAATATAAATATAAATAGCAAACAGAAGAGAAATGTACAGTGATCACGCATTTTCTTCCCACAATCTTTTTCATGAAATCCCAGTCATATGAGTCGAGTCCATACATGCTACGATCACGGTATGAATTTGAAGGCAAAATATTTTTTGCAGAGTTTAGATTAGGTCTTTCCCTGTGCTTAATGTTAAATGAAGGAAGTAAAATAGAAATATAAATACGAAACAGAAGAGAAATGTACAGTGATCACCCATTTTCTGCCCACAATGTTTTTCATGGAAATCCCAGATATATGAGTCGAGTCCATACATGCTACGGCCACGTTATGAATTTGAAGGCAAAATATTTTTTTGCAGATCTTAGATTAGGTCTTTCCCTGTTCATAATGCTAAATTGAGGAATTAAATAGAAATATGAATAGGAAACAGAAGAGAAATGTACAGTGATCACCCATTTTGTGCCCACAATCTTTTTTATGGTAATCCCAGTCATATGAGTCGAGTCCATGCATGCTACGATAACGGTACGAATTTGAAGGCAAAATATTTATTTGTAGATCTTAGATTAGATCTTTCCCTGTCCATAATGCTAAATAGAGGAAGTAAAATATAAATATAAATAGGAAACAGAAGAGAAATGTACAGTGACCACTCATTTTCTGCCCACAATCTTTTTCATGGAAATCCCAGTCATATGAGCCGAGTCCATGCATGCTACAATCACAGTGTGTATTTGAAGGCAAAATATTTTTTGCAGATCTTACATTAGGTCTTTCCCTGTACATAATGCTAAATTGAGGAGGTAAAATATAAATATAAATAGGAAACAGAAGAGAAATGTTCAGTGATCACCTATTTTCTGCCAACAATCTTTTTCATGGAAATACCAATCATATGAGTCGAGACCATACATGCTACGAACACGGTATGAATTTGAAGGCAAAATATTTTTTTGCAGATCTTAGATTAAGTCTTTCACTGTCCATAATGCTAAATTGAGGAAGTAAAATATAAATATAAATAGCAAACAGAAGAGAAATGTACAGTGATCACGCATTTTCTTCCCACAATCTTTTTCATGAAATCCCAGTCATATGAGTCGAGTCCATGCATGCTACGTTCATGGTATGAATTTGAAGGCAAAATATTTTTGTGCAGAGCTTAGATTAGGTCTTTCCCTGTCCATAATGCTAAATTGAGGAGGTAAAATATAAATATAAATAGGAAACAGAAGAGAAATGTACAGTGATCACCCATTTTCGGCCCACAATCTTTTTCATGGAAATCCCAGTCCTATGAGTTGAGTCCATGCATGCTACGAACACGGTATGAATTTGAAGGCAAAATATTTTTTTGCAGATCTTAGATTAGGTCTTTCACTGTCCATAATGCTAAATTGAGGAAGTAAAATATAAATATAAATAGCAAACAGAAGAGAAATGTACAGTGATCACGCATTTTCTTCCCACAATCTTTTTCATGAAATCCCAGTCATATGAGTCGAGTCCATACATGCTACGATCACGGTATGAATTTGAAGGCAAAATATTTTTTGCAGAGTTTAGATTAGGTCTTTCCCTGTGCTTAATGTTAAATGAAGGAAGTAAAATAGAAATATAAATACGAAACAGAAGAGAAATGTACAGTGATCACCCATTCTCTGCCCACAATGTTTTTCATGGAAATCCCAGATATATGAGTCGAATCCATACATGCTACGGCCACGTTATGAATTTGAAGGCAAAATATTTTTTTGCAGATCTTAGATTAGGTCTTTCCCTGTTCATAATGCTAAATTGAGGAATTAAATAGAAATATGAATAGGAAACAGAAGAGAAATGTACAGTGATCACCCATTTTGTGCCCACAATCTTTTTTATGGTAATCCCAGTCATATGAGTCGAGTCCATGCATGCTACGATAACGGTACGAATTTGAAGGCAAAATATTTATTTGTAGATCTTAGATTAGATCTTTCCCTGTCCATAATGCTAAACAGAGGAAGTAAAATATAAATATAAATAGGAAACAGAAGAGAAATGTACAGTGACCACTCATTTTCTGCCCACAATCTTTTTCATGGAAATCCCAGTCATATGAGCCGAGTCCATGCATGCTACGATCACAGTGTGTATTTGAAGGCAAAATATTTTTTGCAGATCTTACATTAGGTCTTTCGCTGTACATAATGCTAAATTGAGGAGGTAAAATATAAATATAAATAGGAAACAGAAGAGAAATGTACAGTGATCACCCATTTTCTGCCCACAATCTTTTTCATGGAAATCCCAGTCATATGAGTCGAGTCCATGCATGCTACGATCACGGTATGTATTTAAAGGCAAAATATTTTTTTGCAGTGCTTAGATTAGGTCTTTCCCTGTACATAATGCTAAATTGAGGAGGTAAAATATAAATATAAATAGCAAACAGAAGAGAAATGTTCAGTGATCACCTATTTTCTGCCAACAATCTTTTTCATGGAAATACCAATCATATGAGTCGAGTCCATACATGCTACGAACACGGTATGAATTTGAAGGCAAAATATTTTTTTGCAGATCTTAGATTAGGTCTTTCACTGTCCATAATGCTAAATTGAGGAAGTAAAATATAAATATAAATAGCAAACAGAAGAGAAATGTACAGTGATCACGCATTTTCTTCCCACAATCTTTTTCATGAAATCCCAGTCATATGAGTCGAGTCCATGCATGCTAAGATCACGGTATAAATTTGAAGGCAAAATATTTTTGTGCAGATCTTAGATTAGGTCTTTCCCTGTCCATAATGCTAAATTGAGGAGGTAAAACAGAAATATAAATAGGAAACAGAAGAGAAATGTACAGTGATCACCCATTTTCTGCCCACAATCTTTTTCATGGAAATCCCAGTCATATGAGTCGAGTCCATGCATGCTACGTTCATGGTATGAATTTGAAGGCAATATATTTTTGTGCAGAGCTTAGATTAGGTCTTTCCCTGTCCATAATGCTAAATTGAGGAGGTAAAATATAAATATAAATAGGAAACAGAAGAGAAATGTACAGTGATCACCCATTTTCGGCCCACAATCTTTTTCATGGAAATCCCAGTCATATGAGTTGAGTCCATGCATGCTACGATCACGGTATGAATTTGAAGGCAAAATATTTTTGTGCAGATCTTAGATTAGGTCCTTCACTGTCCATAATGCTAAATTGAGGAGGTAAAATATAAATATAAATAGGAAACAGAAGAGAAATGTACAGTGATCACTCATTTTCGGCCCAGAATCTTTTTCATGGAAATCCCAGTCATATGAGTCGAGTCCATGCATGCTACGATCACGGTATGAATTTGTAGGCAATATATTTTTGTACAGAGCTTAGATTAGGTCTTTCCCTGTCCATAATGCTAAATTGAGGAGGTAAAATAGAAATATAAATAGGAAACAGAAGAGAAATGTACAGTGATCACCCATTTTCGGCCCACAACCTTTTTCATGGAAATCCCAGTCATATGAGTCGAGTCCATGCATGCTACGATCACAGTATGAATTTGAAGGGAAAATATTTTTGTGCAGATTTTAGATTAAGTCTTTCCCTGTCCATAATGCTAAATTGAGGAGGTAAAATATAAATATAAATAGGAAACAGAAGAGAAATGTATAGTGATCACCCATTTTCGGGCCCCAACTTTTTTCATGGAAATCCCAGTCATATGAGTCGAGTCCATGCATGCTACGATCACGGTATGAATTTGAAGGCAAAATATTTTTGTGCAGATCTTAGATTAGGTCTTTCCCTGTCAATAATGCTAAATTGAGGAGGTAAAATATAAATATGAATAGGAAACAGAAGAGAAATGTACAGTGATCACCCATTTTCGGGCCACAATCTTTTTCATGGAAATCCCAGTGATATGAGTCGAGTCCATGCATGCTACGATCACGGTATGAATTTGAAGGCAAAATATTTTTTTGCAGAGCTTAGATTAGGTCTTTCCCTGTCCATAATGCTAAATTGAGGAGGTAAAATATAAATATAAATAGGAAACAGAAGAGAAATGTACAGTGATCACCCATTTTCGGCCCACAACCTTTTTTCATGGAAATCCCAGTCATATGAGTCGAGTCCATGCATGCTACGATCACGGTATGAATTTGAAGGCAAAATATTTTTGTGCAGATCTTAGATTAGGTCTTTCCCTGTCAATAATGCTAAATTGAGGAGGTAAAATATAAATATCAATAGGAAACAGAAGAGAAATGTACAGTGATCACCCATTTGCGGGCCTCAACCTTTTTCATGGAAATCCCAGTCATATGAGTCGAGTCCATGCATGCTACGATCACGGTATGAATTTGAAGACAAAATATTTTTGTGTAGATCTTAGATTAGGTCTTTCCCTGTCCATAATGCTAAATTGAGGAGGTAAAATATAAATATGAATAGGAAACAGAAGAGAAATGTACAGTGATCACCCATTTTCTCCCAACAATCTTTTTCATGGAAATCCCAATCATATGAGTCGAGTCCATACATGCTACGATCACGGTATGAATTTGAAGGCAAAATATTTTTTTGCAGAGCTTAGATTAGGTCTTTCCCTGTTCATAATGCTAAATTGAGGAATTAAATAGAAATATGAATAGGAAACAGAAGAGAAATGTACAGTGATCACCCATTTTGTGCCCACAATATTTTTTATGGTAATCCCAGTCATATGAGTCGAGTCCATGCATGCTACGATAACGGTACGAATTTGAAGGCAAAATATTTATTTGTAGATCTTAGATTAGATCTTTCCCTGTCCATAATGCTAAACAGAGGAAGTAAAATATAAATATAAATAGGAAACAGAAGAGAAATGTACAGTGACCACTCATTTTCTGCCCACAATCTTTTTCATGGAAATCCCAGTCATATGAGTCGAGTCCATGCATGCTACGATCACAGTGTGTATTTGAAGGCAAAATATTTTTTGCAGATCTTACATTAGGTCTTTCACTGTACATAATGCTAAATTGAGGAGGTAAAATATAAATATAAATAGGAAACAGAAGAGAAATGTACAGTGATCACCCATTTTCTGCCCACAATCTTTTTCATGGAAATCCCAGTCATATGAGTCGAGTCCATGCATGCTACGATCACGGTATGTATTTAAAGGCAAAATATTTTTTTGCAGTGCTTAGATTAGGTCTTTCCCTGTACATAATGCTAAATTGAGGAGGTAAAATATAAATATAAATAGGAAACAGAAGAGAAATGTTCAGTGATCACCTATTTTCTGCCAACAATCTTTTTCATGGAAATACCAATCATATGAGTCGAGTCCATACATGCTACGAACACGGCATGAATTTGAAGGCAAAATATTTTTTTGCAGATCTTAGATTAGGTCTTTCACTGTCCATAATGCTAAATTGAGGAAGTAAAATATAAATATAAATAGCAAACAGAAGAGAAATGTACAGTGATCACGCATTTTCTTCCCACAATCTTTTTCATGAAATCCCAGTCATATGAGTCGAGTCCATGCATGCTACGATCACGGTATAAATTTGAAGGCAAAATATTTTTGAGCAGATCTTAGATTAGGTCTTTCCCTGTCCATAATGCTAAATTGAGGAGGTAAAACAGAAATATAAATAGGAAACAGAAGAGAAATGTACAATGATCACCCAATTTCTGCCCACAATCTTTTTCATGGAAATCCCAGTCATATGAGTCAAGTCCATGCATGCTACGTTCATGGTATGAATTTGAAGGCAAAATATTTTTCTGCAGAGCTTAGATTAGGTCTTTCCCTGTCCATAATGCTAAATTGAGGAGGTAAAATATAAATATAAATAGGAAACAGAAGAGAAATGTACAGTGATCACTCATTTTCGGCCCAGAATCTTTTTCATGGAAATCCCAGTCATATGAGTCGAGTCCATGCATGCTACGATCACGGCATGAATTTATAGGCAAAATATTTTTGTGCAGAGCTTAGATTAGATCTTTCCCTGTCCATAATGCTAAATTGAGGAGGTAAAATATAAATATAAATAGGAAACAGAAGAGAAATGTACAGTGATCCCCCATTTTCGGCCCACAAACTTTTTCATGGAAATCCCAGTCATATGAGTCGAGTCCATGCATGCTACGATCACAGTATGAATTTGAAGGGAAAATATTTGTGTGCAGATTTTAGATTAAGTCTTTCCCTGTCCATAATGCTAAATTGAGGAGGTAAAATATAAATATAAATAGGAAACAGAAGAGAAATGTATAGTGATCACCCATTTTCGGGCCCCAACCTTTTTCATGGAAATCCCAGTCATATGAGTCGAGTCCATGCATGCTACGATCACGGTATGAATTTGAAGGCAAAATATTTTTGTGCAGATCTTAGATTAGGTCATTCCCTGTCAATAATGCTAAATTGAGGAGGTAAAATATAAATATCAATAGGAAACAGAAGGGAAATGTACAGTGATCACCCATTTTCGGGCCACAACCTTTTTCATGGAAATCCCAGTCATATGAGTCGAGTCCATGCATGCTACGATCACGGTATGAATTTGAAGGCAAAATATTTTTGTGCAGAGCTTAGATTAGGTATTTCCCTGTCCATAATGAGAAATTGAGGAGGTAAAATATAAATATGAATAGGAAACAGAAGAGAAATGTACAGTGATCACCCATTTTCGGGCCACAACCTTTTTCATGGAAATCCCAGTCATATGAGTCGAGTCCATGCATGCTACGATCACGGTATGAATTTGAAGGCAAAATATTTTTGTGCAGTGCTTCGATTAGGTCTTTCCCTGTCCATAATGCTAAATTGAGGAGGTAAAATATAAATATAAATAAGAAACAGAAGAGAAATGTACAGTGATCCCCCATTTTCGGCCCACAATCTTTTTCATGGAAATCCCAGTCATATGAGTTGAGTCCATGCATGCTACGATCACGGTATGAATTTGAAGGCAAAATATTTTTGTGCAGATTTTAGATTAAGTCTTTCCCTGTCCATAATGCTAAATTGAGGAGGTAAAATATAAATATAAATAGGAAACAGAAGAGAAATGTACAGTGATCACCCATTTTCGGGCCCCAAACTTTTTCATGGAAATCCCAGTCATATGAGTCGAGTCCATGCATGCTACGATCACGGTATGAATTTGAAAGCAAAATATTTTTGTGTAGATCTTAGATTATGTCTTTCCCTGTCCATAATACTAAATTGAGGTGGTAAATATATAAATATAAATAGGAAACAGAAGAGAAATGTACAGTGATAACCCATTTTCGGGCCACAACCTTTTTCATGGAAATCCCAGTCATATGAGTCGAGTCCATGCATGCTACGATCACGGTATGAATTTGAAGGCAAAATATTTTTGTGCAGAGCTTAGATTAGGTCTTTCAGTGTCCATAATGCTAAATTGAGGAGGTAAAATATAAATATAAATAGGAAACAGAAGAGAAATGTACAGTGATCACCCATTTTCGGGCCCCAAACTTTTTCATGGAAATCCCAGTCATATGAGTCGAGTCCATGCATGCTACGATCACGGTATGAATTTGAAAGCAAAATATTTTTGTGTAGATCTTAGATTATGTCTTTCCCTGTCCATAATACTAAATTGAGGTGGTAAATATATAAATATAAATAGGAAACAGAAGAGAAATGTACAGTGATAACCCATTTTCGGGCCACAACCTTTTTCATGGAAATCCCAGTCATATGAGTCGAGTCCATGCATGCTACGATCACGGTATGAATTTGAAGGCAAAATATTTTTGTGCAGAGCTTAGATTAGGTCTTTCAGTGTCCATAATGCTAAATTGAGGAGGTAAAATATAAATATAAATAGGAAACAGAAGAGAAATGTACAGTGATCCCCTATTTTCGGCCCACAATCTTTTTCAAGGAAATCCCAGTCATATGAGTTGAGTCCATGCATGGTACGATCACGGTATGAATTTGAAGGCAAAATATTTTTGTGCAGTGCTTCGATTAGGTCTTTCCCTGTCCATAATGCTAAATTGAGGAGGTAAAATATAAATATAAATAAGAAACAGAAGAGAAATGTACAGTGATCCCCCATTTTCGGCCCACAATCTTTTTCATGGAAATCCCAGTCATATGAGTTGAGTCCATGCATGCTACGATCACAGTATGAATTTGAAGGCAAAATATTTTTGTGCAGATTTTAGATTAAGTCTTTCCCTGTCCATAATGCTAAATTGAGGAGGTAAAATATAAATATAAATAGGAAACAGAAGAGAAATGTACAGTGATCACCCATTTTCGGGCCCCAAACTTTTTCATGGAAATCCCAGTCATATGAGTCGAGTCCATGCATGCTACGATCACGGTATGAATTTGAAAGCAAAATATTTTTGTGTAGATCTTAGATTATGTCTTTCCCTGTCCATAATACTAAATTGAGGTGGTAAAATATAAATATAAATAGGAAACAGAAGAGAAATGTAGTGTGATCACCCATTTTCGGGCCACAACCATTTTCATGGAAATCCCAGTCATATGAGTCGAGTCCATGCATGCTACGTTCACGGTATGAATTTGAAGGCAAAATATTTTTGTGCAGACCTTAGATTAGGTCTTTCCCTGTCCATAATGCTAAATTGAGGTGGTAAATATATAAATATAAATAGGAAACAGAAGAGAAATGTACAGTGATAACCCATTTTCGGGCCACAACCTTTTTCATGGAAATCCCAGTCATATGAGTTGAGTCCATGCATGCTACGATCACGGTATGAATTTGAAGGCAAAATATTTTTGTGCAGAGCTTAGATTAGGTCTTTCACTGTCCATAATGCTAAATTGAGGAGGTAAAATATAAATATAAATAGGAAACAGAAGAGAAATGTACAGTGATCCCCTATTTTCGGCCCACAATCTTTTTCAAGGAAATCCCAGTCATATGAGTTGAGTCCATGCATGCTACGATCACCGTATGAATTTGAAGGCAAAATATTTTTGTGTAGATTTTAGATTAAGTCTTTCCCTGTCCATAATGCTAAATTGAGGAGGTAAAATAGAAATATAAATAGGAAACAGAAGAGAAATGTACAGTGATCACCCATTTTCGGCCCACAACCTTCTTCATGGAAATCCCAGTCATATGAGTCGAGTCCATGCATGCTACGATCACGGTATGAATTTGAAGGCAAAATATTTTTGTGTAGATATTAGATTAGGTCTTTCCCTGTCCATAATGCTAAATTGAGGAGGTAAATATAAATATAAATAGGAAACAGAAGAGAAATGTACAGTGATCACCCATTTTCGGGCCACAACCTTTTTCATGGAAATCCCAGTCATATGAGTCGAGTCCAGGCATGCTACGATCACGGTATGAATTTATAGGCAAAATATTTTTGTGCAGAGCTTAGATTAGGTCTTTCCCTGTCCATAATGCTAAATTGAGGAGGTAAAATAGAAATATAAATAGGAAACAGAAGAGAAATGTACAGTGATCCCCCATTTTCGGCCCACAATCTTTTTCATGGAAATCCCAGTCATATGAGTCGAGTCCATGCATGCTACGATCACAGTATGAATTTGAAGGGAAAATATTTTTGTGCAGATTTTAGATTAAGTCTTTCCCTGTCCATAATGCTAAATTGAGGAGGTAAAATATAAATATAAATAGGAAACAGAAGAGAAATGTATAGTGATCACCCAATTTCGGGCCCCAACCTTTTTCATGGAAATCCCAGTCATATGAGTCGAGTCCATGCATGCTAGGATCACGGTATGAATTTGAAGGCAAAATATTTTTGTGCAGATCTTAGATTAGGTCTTTCCCTGTCAATAATGCTAAATTGAGGAGGTAAAATATAAATATGAATAGGAAACAGAAGAGAAATGTACTGTGATCACCCATTTTCGGGCCACAAACTTTTTCATGGAAATCCCAGTCATATGAGTCGAGTCCATGCATGCTACGGTCACGGTATGAATTTGAAGGCAAAATATTTTTTTGCAGAGCTTAGATTAGGTCTTTCCCTGTCCATAATGCTAAATTGAGGTGGTAAAATATAAATATAAATAGGAAACAGAAGAGAAATGTACAGTGATCACCCATTTTCGGCCCACAATCTTTTTCATGGAAATCCCAGTCATATGAGTTGAGTCCATGCATGCTACGATCACGGTATGAATTTGAAGGCAAAATATTTTTGTGCAGATCTTAGATTTGGTCTATCACTGTCCATAATGCTAAATTGAAGAGGTAAAATATAAATATAGGAAACAGAAGAGAAATGTACAGTGATCACTGATTTTTGGCCCAGAATCTTTTTCATGGAAATCCCCGTCATATGAGTCGAGTCCATGCATGCTACGATCACGGTATGAATTTATAGGCAAAATATTTTTGTGCAGAGCTTCGATTAGGTCTTTCCCTGTCCATAATGCTAAATTGAGGAGGTAAAATATAAATATAAATAGGAAACAGAAGAGAAATGTACAGTGATCCCCCATTTTCTGCCCACAATCTTTTTCATGGAAATCCCAGTCATATGAGTCGAGTCCATGCATGCTACGATCACGGTATGAATTTGAAATCAAAATATTTTTTTGCAGAGCTTAGATTAGGTCTTTCCCTGTCCATAATGCTAAATTGAGGAGGTAAAAGATAAATATAAATAGGAAACAGAAGAGAAATGTACAGTGATCACCCATTTTCGGCCCACAATCTTTTTCATGGAAGTCCCAGTCATATGAGTCGAGTCCATGCATGCTACGATCACGGTATGAATTTGAAGGCAAAATATTTTTGTGCAGATCTTAGATTAGGTCTTTCCCTGTCAATAATGCTAAATTGAGGAGGTAAAATATAAATATCAATAGGAAACAGAAGAGAAATGTACAGTGATCACCCATTTTCGGGCCTCAACCTTTTTCATGGAAATCCCAGTCATATGAGTCGAGTCCATTCATGCTACGATCACGGTATGAATTTGAAGGCAAAATATTTTTGTGCAGACCTTAGATTAGGTCTTTCCCTGTCCATAATGCTAAATTGAGGTGGTAAATATATAAATATAAATAGGAAACAGAAGAGAAATGTACAGTGATAACCCATTTTCGGGCCACAACCTTTTTCATGGAAATCCCAGTCATATGAGTTGAGTCCATGCATGCTACGATCACGGTATGAATTTGAAGGCAAAATATTTTTGTGCAGAGCTTAGATTAGGTCTTTCACTGTCCATAATGCTAAATTGAGGAGGTAAAATATAAATATAAATAGGAAACAGAAGAGAAATGTACAGTGATCCCCTATTTTCGGCCCACAATCTTTTTCAAGGAAATCCCAGTCATATGAGTTGAGTCCATGCATGCTACGATCACCGTATGAATTTGAAGGCAAAATATTTTTGTGTAGATTTTAGATTAAGTCTTTCCCTGTCCATAATGCTAAATTGAGGAGGTAAAATAGAAATATAAATAGGAAACAGAAGAGAAATGTACAGTGATCACCCATTTTCGGCCCACAACCTTCTTCATGGAAATCCCAGTCATATGAGTCGAGTCCATGCATGCTACGATCACGGTATGAATTTGAAGGCAAAATATTTTTGTGTAGATATTAGATTAGGTCTTTCCCTGTCCATAATGCTAAATTGAGGAGGTAAATATAAATATAAATAGGAAACAGAAGAGAAATGTACAGTGATCACCCATTTTCGGGCCACAACCTTTTTCATGGAAATCCCAGTCATATGAGTCGAGTCCAGGCATGCTACGATCACGGTATGAATTTATAGGCAAAATATTTTTGTGCAGAGCTTAGATTAGGTCTTTCCCTGTCCATAATGCTAAATTGAGGAGGTAAAATAGAAATATAAATAGGAAACAGAAGAGAAATGTACAGTGATCCCCCATTTTCGGCCCACAATCTTTTTCATGGAAATCCCAGTCATATGAGTCGAGTCCATGCATGCTACGATCACAGTATGAATTTGAAGGGAAAATATTTTTGTGCAGAGCTTAGATTAGGTCTTTCCCTGTCAATAATGCTAAATTGAGGAGGTAAAATATAAATATGAATAGGAAACAGAAGAGAAATGTACTGTGATCACCCATTTTCGGGCCACAAACTTTTTCATGGAAATCCCAGTCATATGAGTCGAGTCCATGCATGCTACGGTCACGGTATGAATTTGAAGGCAAAATATTTTTTTGCAGAGCTTAGATTAGGTCTTTCCCTGTCCATAATGCTAAATTGAGGTGGTAAAATATAAATATAAATAGGAAACAGAAGGGAAATGTACAGTGATCACCCATTTTCGGCCCACAATCTTTTTCATGGAAATCCCAGTCATATGAGTTGAGTCCATGCATGCTACGATCACGGTATGAATTTGAAGGCAAAATATTTTTGTGCAGATCTTAGATTTGGTCTATCACTGTCCATAATGCTAAATTGAAGAGGTAAAATATAAATATAGGAAACAGAAGAGAAATGTACAGTGATCACTGATTTTTGGCCCAGAATCTTTTTCATGGAAATCCCCGTCATATGAGTCGAGTCCATGCATGCTACGATCACGGTATGAATTTATAGGCAAAATATTTTTGTGCAGAGCTTCGATTAGGTCTTTCCCTGTCCATAATGCTAAATTGAGGAGGTAAAATATAAATATAAATAGGAAACAGAAGAGAAATGTACAGTGATCCCCCATTTTCTGCCCACAATCTTTTTCATGGAAATCCCAGTCATATGAGTCGAGTCCATGCATGCTACGATCACGGTATGAATTTGAAATCAAAATATTTTTTTGCAGAGCTTAGATTAGGTCTTTCCCTGTCCATAATGCTAAATTGAGGAGGTAAAAGATAAATATAAATAGGAAACAGAAGAGAAATGTACAGTGATCACCCATTTTCGGCCCACAATCTTTTTCATGGAAGTCCCAGTCATATGAGTCGAGTCCATGCATGCTACGATCACGGTATGAATTTGAAGGCAAAATATTTTTGTGCAGATCTTAGATTAGGTCTTTCCCTGTCAATAATGCTAAATTGAGGAGGTAAAATATAAATATCAATAGGAAACAGAAGAGAAATGTACAGTGATCACCCATTTTCGGGCCTCAACCTTTTTCATGGAAATCCCAGTCATATGAGTCGAGTCCATGCATGCTACGATCACGGTATGAATTTGAAGGCAAAATATTTTTGTGCAGATCTTAGATTAGGTCTTTCCCTGTCCATAATGCTAAATTGAGGAGGTAAAATATAAATATAAATAGGAAACAGAAGAGAAATGTACAGTGATCACTCATTTTCGGCCCAGAATCTTTTTCATGGAAATCCCAGTCATATGAGTCGAGTCCATGCATGATACGATCACGGTATGAATTTGAAGGCAAAATATTTTTGTGCAGAGCTTAGATTAGGTCTTTCACTGTCCATAATGCTAAATTGAGGAGGTAAAATATAAATATAAATAGGAAACAGAAGAGAAATGTTCAGTGATCACCTATTTTCTGCCAACAATCTTTTTCATGGAAATACCAATCATATGAGTCGAGTCCATACATGCTACGAACACGGTATGAATTTGAAGGCAAAATATTTTTTTGCAGATCTTAGATTAGGTCTTTCACTGTCCATAATGCTAAATTGAGGAAGTAAAATATAAATATAAATAGCAAACAGAAGAGAAATGTACAGTGTTCACGCATTTTCTTCCCACAAACTTTTTCATGAAATCCCAGTCATATGAGTCGAGTCCATGCATGCTACGATCACGGTATAAATTTGAAGGCAAAATATTTTTGTGCAGATCTTAGATTAGGTCTTTCACTGTCCATAATGCTAAATTGAAGAGGTAAAATATAAATATAAATAGGAAACAGAAGAGAAATGTACAGTGATCACTGATTTTCTGCCCACTATCTTTTTCATAGAAATCCCAGTCATATGAGTCGAGTCCATGCATGCTACGATCACGGTATGAATTTGAAGGCAAAATATTTTTTTGCAGAGTTTGATTAGGTCTTTCCCTGTCCATAATGCTAAATTGAGGAGGTAAAATATGAATATAAATAGGAAACAGAAGAGAAATGTACAGTGATCACCCATTTTCGGCCCACAATCTTTTTCATGGAAATCCCAGTCATATGAGTTGAGTCCACGCATGCTACGATCACGGTATGAATTTGAAGGCAAAATATTTTTGTGCAGATCTTAGATTAGGTCTTTCACTGTCCATAATGCTAAATTGAAGAGGTAAAATATAAATATAAATAGGAAACAGAAGAGAAATGTACAGTGATCACTGATTTTCGGCCCAGAATCTTTTTCATGGAAATCCCCGTCATATGAGTCGAGTCCATGCATGCTACGATCACGGTATGAATTTGAAGGCAAAATATTTTTGTGTAGATCTTAGATTAGGTCTTTCCCTGTCCATAATGCTAAATTGAGGAGGTAAAATATAAATATAAATAGGAAACAGAAGAGAAATGTACAGTGATCACTCATTTTCGGCCCAGAACCTTTTTCATGGAAATCCCAGTCAGATGAGTCGAGTCCATGCATGCTACGTTAACGGTATGAATTTGAAGGCAAAATATTTTTGTGCAGACCTTAGATTAGGTCTTTCCCTGTCTATAATGCTAAATTGAGGTGGTAAATTATAAATATAAATAGGAAACAGAAGAGAAATGTACAGTGATAACCCATTTTCGGGCCACAAGCTTTTTCATGGAAATCCCAGTCATATGAGTCGAGTCCATGCATGCTACGTTCACGGTATGAATTTGAAGGCAAAATATTTTTGTGCAGAGCTTAGATTAGGTCTTTCCCTGTCCATAATGCTAAATTGAGGAGGTAAAATATAAATATAAATAGGAAACAGAAGAGAAATGTACAGTGATCACTCATTTTCGGCCCAGAACCTAAATTGAGGAGGTAAAATATAAATATAAATAGGAAACAGAGGAGAAATGTACAGTGATCCCCCATTTTCTGCCCACAATCTTTTTCGTGGAAATCCCAGTCATATGAGTCGAGTCCATGCATGCTACGATCACAGTATGAATTTGAAGGTAAAATATTTTTGTGCAGAGCTTAGATTAGGTCTTTTCCTGTCCATAATGCTAAATTGAGGAGGTAAAATATAAATATAAATAGGAAACAGAAGAGAAATGTACAGTGATCACCCATTTTCGGCCCACAATCTTTTTCATGGAAATCCCAGTCATATGAGTCGAGTCCATGCATGCTACGATCACGGTATGAATTTGAAGGCAAAATATTTTTGTGTAGATCTTAGATTAGGTCTTTCCCATTCCATAATGCTAAATAGAGGAGGTAATATATAAATATAAATAGGAAACAGAAGAGAAATCTACAGTGATCACCCATTTTCTGCCCACAACCTTTTTCATGGAAATCCCAGTCATATGAATCGAGTCCATGCATGCTACGATCACGGTATGAATTTGAAGGCAAAATATTTATGTGCAGATATTAGATTAGGTCTTTCCCTGTCCATAATGCTAAATAGAGGAGGTAAAATATAAATATAAATAGGAAACAGAAGAGAAATGTACAGTGATCACTCATTTTCGGCCCAGAATCTTTTTCATGGAAATCCCAGTCATATGAGTCAAGTCCATGCATGCTACGATCACGGTATGAATTTATAGGCAAAATATTTTTTTGCAGATTTTAGATTAGGTCTTTCCCTGTCCATAATGCTAAATTGAGGAGGTAAAATATAAATATAAATAGGAAACAGAAGAGAAATGTACAGTAATCAACCATTTTCGGCCCACAACCATTTTCATGGAAATCCCAGTCATATGAGTCGAGTCCATGCATGCTACGAACACGGTAGGAATTTGAAGGCAAAATATTTTTGTGCAGAGCTTAGATTAGGTCTTTCCCTGTCCATAACGCTAAATTGAGGAGGTAAAATATAAATATAAATAGGAAACAGAAGAGAAATGTACAGTGATCACCCATTTTCGGGCCACAACGTTTTTCATGGAAATCCCAGTCATATGAGTCGATTCCATGCATCCTACGATCACGGAATGAATTTGAAGGCAAAATATTTTTGTGCAGATCTTAGATTAGGTTTTCCCTGTCCATAATGCTAAATTGAGGAGGTAAAATATAAATATAAATAGGAAACAGAAGAGAAATGTACAGTGATCACCCATTTTCGGGCCAATACCTTTTTCATGGAAATCCCAGTCATATGAGTCGAGTCCATGCATGCTACGATCACGGTATGAATTTGAAGGCAAAATATTTTTGTGCAGAGCTTAGATTAAGTCTTTCCCTGTCCATAATGCTAAATTGAGGAGGTAAAATATGAATATAAATAGGAAACAGAAGAGAAATGTACAGTGATCACCCATTTTCGGGCCACAACCTTTTTCATGGAAATCCCAGTCATATGAGTCGAGTCCATGCATGCTACGATCACGGTATGAATTTGAAGGCAAAATATTTTTGTGTAGATCTTAAATTAGGTCTTTCCCTGTCCATAATGCTAAATTGAGGAGGTAAAATATAAATATAAATAGGAAACAGAAGAGAAATGTGCAGTGATCACTCATTTTCGGCCCAGAACCTTTTTCATGGAAATCCCAGTCACCTGAGTCGAGTCCATGCATGCTACGTTCACGGTATGAATTTGAAGGCAAAATATTTTTTTGCAGACTTTAGATTAGGTCTTTCCCTGTCCATAATGCTAAATTGAGGAGGTAAAATATAAATATAAATAGGAAACAGAAGAGAAATGTACAGTGATCACCCATTTTCGGCCCACAACCATTTTCATGGAAATCCCAGTCATATGAGTCGAGTCCATGCATGCTACGATCACGGTATGAATTTGAAGGCAAAATATTTTTGTGCAGATCTTAGATTAGGTCTTTCCCTGTCAATAATGCTAAAATGAGGAGGTAAAATATAAATATCAATAGGAAACAGAAGAGAAAAGGACAGTGATCACCCATTATCGGGCCACAACCTTTTTCATGGAAATCCCAGTCATATGAGTCGAGTCCATGCATGCTACGATCACGGTATGAATTTGAAGGCAAAATATTTTTGTGCAGAGCTTAGATTAGGCCTTTCCCTGTCCATAATGCTAAATTGAGGAGGTAAAATAGAAATATAAATAGGAAACAGAAGAGAAATGTACAGTGATCACCCATTTTCGGCCCACAACGTTTTTCATGGAAATCCCAGTCATATGAGTCGAGTCCATGCATGCTACGAACACGGTAGGAATTTGAAGGCAAAATATTTTTGTGCAGAGCTTAGATTAGGTCTTTCCCTGTCCATAACGCTAAATTGAGGAGGTAAAATATAAATATAAATAGGAAACAGAAGAGAAATGTACAGTGATCACCCATTTTCGGGCCACAACGTTTTTCATGGAAATCCCAGTCATATGAGTCGATTCCATGCATCCTACGATCACGGAATGAATTTGAAGGCAAAATATTTTTGTGCAGATCTTAGATTAGGTTTTCCCTGTCCATAATGCTAAATTGAGGAGGTAAAATATAAATATAAATAGGAAACAGAAGAGAAATGTACAGTGATCACCCATTTTCGGGCCAATACCTTTTTCATGGAAATCCCAGTCATATGAGTCGAGTCCATGCATGCTACGATCACGGTATGAATTTGAAGGCAAAATATTTTTGTGCAGAGCTTAGATTAAGTCTTTCCCTGTCCATAATGCTAAATTGAGGAGGTAAAATATGAATATAAATAGGAAACAGAAGAGAAATGTGCAGTGATCACTCATTTTCGGCCCAGAACCTTTTTCATGGAAATCCCAGTCACCTGAGTCGAGTCCATGCATGCTACGATCACGGTATGAATTTGAAGGCAAAATATTTTTGTGCAGATCTTAGATTAGGTCTTTCCCTGTCAATAATGCTAAAATGAGGAGGTAAAATATAAATATCAATAGGAAACAGAAGAGAAAAGGACAGTGATCACCCATTATCGGGCCACAACCTTTTTCATGGAAATCCCAGTCATATGAGTCGAGTCCATGCATGCTACGATCACGGTATGAATTTGAAGGCAAAATATTTTTGTGCAGAGCTTAGATTAGGCCTTTCCCTGTCCATAATGCTAAATTGAGGAGGTAAAATATAAATATAAATAGGAAACAGAAGAGAAATGTACAGTGATCACCCATTTTCGGCCCACAACGTTTTTCATGGAAATCCCAGTCATATGAGTCGAGTCCATGCATGCTACGATCACGGTATGAATTTGAAGGCAAAATATTTTTGTGTAGATCTTAGATTAGGTCTTTCCCTGTCCATAATGCTAAATTGAGGAGGTAAAATATAAATATAAATAGGAAACAGAAGAGAAATGTACAGTGATCACTCATTTTCGGCCCAGAACCTTTTTCATGGAAATCCCAGTCACATGAGTCGAGTCCATGCATGCTACGATCACGGTATGAATTTGAAGGCAAAATATTTTTGTGCAGAGCTTAGATTAGGTCTTTCCCTGTCCATAATGCTAAATTGAGGAGGTAAAATATAAATATAAATAGGAAACAGAGGAGAAATGTACAGTGATCCCCCATTTTCTGCCCACAATCTTTTTCATGGAAATCCCAGTCATATGAGTCGAGTCCATGCATGCTACGATCACAGTATGAATTTGAAGGTAAAATATTTTTGTGCAGAGCTTAGATTAGGTCTTTTCCTGTCCATAATGCTAAATTGAGGAGGTAAAATATAAATATAAATAGGAAACAGAAGAGAAATGTACAGTGATCACCCATTTTCGGCCCACAATCTTTTTCATGGAAATCCCAGTCATATGAGTCGAGTCCATGCATGCTACGATCACGGTATGAATTTGAAGGCAAAATATTTTTGTGTAGATCTTAGATTAGGTCTTTCCCATTCCATAATGCTAAATAGAGGAGGTAATATATAAATATAAATAGGAAACAGAAGAGAAATCTACAGTGATCACCCATTTTCTGCCCACAACCTTTTTCATGGAAATCCCAGTCATATGAATCGAGTCCATGCATGCTACGATCACGGTATGAATTTGAAGGCAAAATATTTATGTGCAGATATTAGATTAGGTCTTTCCCTGTCCATAATGCTAAATAGAGGAGGTAAAATATAAATATAAATAGGAAACAGAAGAGAAATGTACAGTGATCACTCATTTTCGGCCCAGAATCTTTTTCATGGAAATCCCAGTCATATGAGTCAAGTCCATGCATGCTACGATCACGGTATGAATTTATAGGCAAAATATTTTTTTGCAGATTTTAGATTAGGTCTTTCCCTGTCCATAATGCTAAATTGAGGAGGTAAAATATAAATATAAATAGGAAACAGAAGAGAAATGTACAGTAATCAACCATTTTCGGCCCACAACCATTTTCATGGAAATCCCAGTCATATGAGTCGAGTCCATGCATGCTACGAACACGGTAGGAATTTGAAGGCAAAATATTTTTGTGCAGAGCTTAGATTAGGTCTTTCCCTGTCCATAACGCTAAATTGAGGAGGTAAAATATAAATATAAATAGGAAACAGAAGAGAAATGTACAGTGATCACCCATTTTCGGGCCACAACGTTTTTCATGGAAATCCCAGTCATATGAGTCGATTCCATGCATCCTACGATCACGGAATGAATTTGAAGGCAAAATATTTTTGTGCAGATCTTAGATTAGGTTTTCCCTGTCCATAATGCTAAATTGAGGAGGTAAAATATAAATATAAATAGGAAACAGAAGAGAAATGTACAGTGATCACCCATTTTCGGGCCAATACCTTTTTCATGGAAATCCCAGTCATATGAGTCGAGTCCATGCATGCTACGATCACAGTATGAATTTGAAGGTAAAATATTTTTGTGCAGATCTTAGATTAGGTCTTTCCCTATCCATAATGCTAAATTGAGGAGGCAAAATAGAAATATAAATAAGAAACAGAAAAGAAATGTACAGTGATCACCCATTTTCGGCCCACAATCTTTTTCATGGAAATCCCAGTCATATGAGTCGAGTCCATGCATGCTACGATCACGGTATGAATTTGAAGGCAAAATATTTTTGTGCAGAGCTTAGATTAGGTCTTTCCCTGTCCATAATGCTAAATTGAGGAGGTAAAATATAAATATAAATAGGAAACAGAAGAGAAATGTACAGTGATCACCCATTTTCGGCCCACAATCTTTTTCATGGAAATCCCAGTCATATGAGTCGAGTCCATGCATGCTACGATCACGGTATGCATTTGAAGGCAAAATATTTTTGTGTAGATCTTAGATTACGTCTTTCCCTGTCCATAATGCTAAATTAAGGAGGTAAAATATAAATATAAATAGGAAACAGAAGAGAAATGTACTGTGATCACTCATTTTCGGCCCAGAACCTTTTTCATGGAAATCCCAGTCACATGAGTCGAGTCCATGCATGCTACGATCACGGTATGAATTTGAAGGCAAAATATTTTTGTGCAGAGCTTAGATTAGGTCTTTCCCTGTCCATAATGCTAAATTGAGGAGGTAAAATATAAATATAAATAGGAAACAGAAGAGAAATGTACAGTGATCACCCATTTTCGGCCCACAATCTTTTTCATGGAAATCCCAGTCATATGAGTCGAGTCCATGCAAGCTACGATCACAGTATGAATTTGAAGGCAAAATATTTTTGTGCAGATTTTAGATTAGGTCTTTCCCTGTCCATAATGCTAAATTGAGGAGGTAAAATATAAATATAAATAGGAAACAGAAGAGAAATGTACAGTGATCACCCATTTACGGGCCACAACCTTTTTCATGGAAATCCCAGTCATATGAGTCGAGTCCATGCATGCTACGATCACGGTATGAATTTGAAGGCAAAATATTTTTGTGTAGATCTTAGATTAGGTCTTTCCCATTCCATAATGCTAAATAGAGGAGGTAATATATAAATATAAATAGGAAACAGAAGAGAAATGTACAGTGATCACCCATTTTCGGACCACAATCTTTTTCATGGAAATCCCAGTCATATGAGTCGAATCCATGCATGCTACGATCACGGTATGAATTTGAAGGCAAAATATTTTTGTGCAGATCTTAGATGAGGTCTTTCCCTGTCCATAATGCTAAATTGAGGAGGTAAAATATAAATATAAATAGGAAACAGAAGAGAAAGGTACAGTGATCACCCATTTTCGGCCCACAATCTTTTTCATGGAAATCCCAGTCATATGAGTCGAGTCCATGCATGCTACGATCACGGTATGAATTTCAGGCAAAATATTTTTGTGCAGATCTTAGATTAGGTCTTTCCCCGTCCATAATGCTAAATTGAGGAGGTAAAATAGAAATATAAATAGGAAACAGAAGAGAAATGTACAGTGATCACCCATTTTTGGCCCACAATCTTTTTCATGGAAATCCCAGTCATATGAGTCGAGTCCATGCATGCTACGATCACGGTATGAATTTGAAGGCAAAATATTTTTCTGCAGAGCTTAGATTAGCTCTTTCCCTGGCCATATTGCTAAATTGAGGAAGTAAAATAGAAATATAAATAGGAAACAGAAGAGAAATGTACAGTGATCACCCTTTTTCGGCCCACCATCTTTTTCATGGAAATCCCAGTCATATGGGTCGAGTCCATGCATGCTACGATCACGGTATGAATTTGAAGGCAAAATATTTTTGTGCAGATTTTAGATTAGTTCTTTCCCTGTCCATAATGCTAAATTGAGGAGGTAAAATATAAATATAAATAGGAAACAGAAGAGAAATGTACACTGATCACCCATTTACGGCCCAGTCTTTTTCATGGAAATCCCATTCATATGAGTCGAGTCCATGCATGCTACGATCACGGTATGAATTTGAAGGCAAAATATTTTTGTGCAGATCTTAGATTAGGTCTTTCCCTGTGCATAATGCTAAATTGAGGAGGTAAAATAGAAATATAAATAGGAAACAGAAGAGAAATGTACAGTGATCAGCCTTTTTCGCTCACAATGTTTTTCATGGAAATCCCAGTCATATGAGTCGAGTCCATGCATGCTACGATCACGGTATGAATTTTAAGGCAAAATATTTTTGTGCAGATCTTAGATTAGGTCTTTCCCTGTCCATAATGCTAAATTTACGAGGTAAAATAGAAATATAAATATGAAACAGAAGAGAAATGTACAGTGATCACCCATTTTCGGCCCACAATATTTTTCATGGAAATCCCAGTCATCGGAGTCGAGTCCATGCATGCTACGATCCCGGTATGAATTTGAAGGCAAAATATTTTTGTGCACATCTTAGATTATGTCTTTCCCTGTGCATAATGCTAAATTGAGGAGGTAAAATATAAATATAAATAGGAAACAGAAGAGAAATGTACAGTGATCACCCATTTTCGGCCCACTATCTTTTTCATGGAAATCCCAATGATATGAGTCGAGTCCATGCATGCTATGATCACGGTATGAATTTAAGGCAAAATATTTTTGTGCAGATCTTAGATTAGGTCTTTCCCTGTCCATAATGCTAAATTGAGGAGGTAAAATAGAAATATAAATAGGAAACAGAAGAGAAATGTACAGTGATAACCCATTTTTGGCCCACAATCTTTTTCATGGAAATCCCAGTCATATGAGTCGAGTCCACGCATGCTACGATCACGGTATGAATTTGAAGGCAAAATATTTTTGTGCAGATCTTAGATTAGGTCTTTCACTGTCCATAATGCTAAATTGAGGAGGTAAAATATAAATATAAATAGGAAACAGAAGAAAAATGTACAGTGATTACCCATTTTCTGCCCACAATCTTTTTCTTGGAAATCCCATTCATATGAGTCGAGTCCATGCATGCTACGATCACGGTATGAATTTGAAGACAAAAAATTTTTGTGCAGATCTTATATTAGGTCTTTCCCTGACCATAATGCTAAATTGAGGAGGTAAAATAGAAATATAAATAGGAAACAGAAGAGAAAACTACAGTGATAACCCATTTTCGGCCCGCAATATTTTTCATGGAAATCACAGTCATATGAGTCGAGTCCATGCATGCTACGATCACGGTATGAATTTGAAGGCAAAATATTTTTGTGCAGATCTTAGATTAGGTCATTCCCAAGTCCATAATGCTAAATTGAGGAGGTAAAATAGAAATATAAATAGGAAACAGAAGAGAAATATACAGTGATCACCCATTTTTACCCACAATCTTTTTCATGGAAATCCCAGTCATATGAGTCGAGTCCATGCATGCTACGATCACGGTATGAATTTGAAGGCACAATATTTTTGTGCAGATCTTAGATTAGGTCTTTCCCTGTGCATAATGCTAAATTGAGGAGGTAAAATAGAAATATAAATAGGAAACAGAAGAGAAATGTACAGTGATCACCCATTTTCTGCCCACTATCTTTTTCATGGAAATCACAGTCATATGAGTTGAGTCCATGCATGCTACGATCACGGTATGAATTTGAAGGCAAAATATTTTTGTGCAGATCTTAGATGAGGTCTTTCCCTGTCCATAATGCTAAATAGAGGAGGTAAAATATAAATATAAATAGGAAACAGAAGAGAAATGTACAGTGATCACCCATTTTCTACCCACAATCTTTTTCATGGAAATCCCATTCATATGAGTCGAGTCCATGCATGCTACGATCACGGTATGAATTTGAATGCAAAATATTTTTGTGCAGATATTAGATTAGGTCTTTCCCTGTCCACAATGCTAAATTGAGGAGGTAAAATATAAATATAAATAGGAAAGAGAAGAGAAATGTACAGTGATCACCCTTTTTCGGCCCACAATGTTTTTCATGGAAATCCCAGTCATATGAGTCGAATCCATGCATGCTACGATCACGGTATGAATTTTAACGCAAAATATTTTTGTGCAGATCTTAGATTAGGTCTTTCCCTGTCCATAATGATAAATTTACGAGGTACAATAGAAATATAAATTTGAAACAGAAGAGAAATGTACAGTGATCTCCCATTTTCGGCCCACAATCTTTTTCATGGAAATCCCAGTCATATGAGTCGAGTCCATGCATGCTACGATAACGGTATGAATGTGAAGGCAAAATATTTTTGTGCAGATCTTAGATTAGGTCTTTCCCCGTCCATAATGCTAAATTGAGGAGGTAAAATATAAATATAAATAGGAAACAGAAGAGAAATGTACAGTGATCACCCATTTTTACCTACAATCGTTTTCATGGAAATCCCAGTCATATGAGTCGAGTCCATGCATGCTACAGTCACGGTATGAATTTGAAGGCAAAATATTTTTGTGCAGATCTTAGATTAGGTCTTTCCCTGTCCATAATGCTAAATTGAGGAGGTAAAATAGAAATATAAATAGGAAACAGAAGAGAAATGTACAGTGATCACCCATTTTCGGCCCACAATCTTTTTTATGGAAATCCCAGTCATATGAGTCGTGTCCATGCATGCTACGATCACGGTATGAATTTGAAGGCAAAATATTTTTGTGCAGATCTTAGATTAGGTCTTTCCCTGTCCATAATGCTAAATTGAGGAGGTAAAATAGAAATATAAATAGGAAACAGAAGAGAAATGTACAGTGATCACCCATTTTCTGCCCACTATCTTTTTCATGGAAATCACAGTCATATGAGTTGAGTCCATGCATGCTACGATCACGGTATGAATTTGAAGGCAAAATATTTTTGTGCAGATCTTAGATGAGGTCTTTCCCTGTCCATAATGCTAAATTGAGGATGTAAAATATAAATATAAACAGGAAACAGAAGAGAAATGTTCAGTGATCACCCATTTTCTGCCCACAACCTTTTTCATGGAAATCCCATTCATATGAGTCGAGTCCATGCATGCTACGATCACGGTATGAATTTAAGGCAAAATATTTTTTTGCAGATCTTAGATTAGGTCTTTCCCTGTCCATAATGCTAAATTGAGGAGGTAAAATAGAAATATAAATAGGAAACAGAAGAGAAATGTACAGTGATCACCCATTTTCGGCCCACAATCTTTTTCATGGAAATCCCAGTCATATGAGTCGAGTCCATGCATGCTACAGTCACGGTATGAATTTGAAGGCAAAATATTTTTGTGCAGATCTTAGATTAGGTCTTTCCCTGTCCATAATGCTTAATTGAGGATGTAAAATAGAAATATAAATAGGAAACAGAAGAGAAATGTACAGTGATCACCCATTTTCGGACCAGAATCTTTTTCATGGAAATCCCAGTCATATGAGTCGAGTCCATGCATGCTACGATCAAGGTATGAATTTGAAGGCAAAATATTTTTCTGCAGATTTTAGATTAGGTCTTTCCCTGTCCATAATGCTAAATTGAGGAGGTAAAATATAAATATAAATAGGAAACAGAAGAGAAATGTCCAGTGATCACCCATTTTCGGCCCACAATCTTTTTCATGGAAATCCCAGTCATATGAGTCGAGTCCATGCATGCTACGATCACGGTATGAATTTGAAGGCAAAATATTTTTGTGAAGAGCTTCGATTAGGTCTTTCCCTGGCCCTAATGCTAAATTGAGGAGGTAAAATAGAAATATAAATAGGAAACAGAAGAGAAATGTACAGTGATCACCCATTTTCGGCCCACTATCTTTTTCATGGAAATCCCAGTCATATGAGTCGAGTCCATGCATGCTACGATCACAGTATGAATTTGAAGGCAAAATATTTTTTTGCAGTTTTCATAATAGGTATTTCCTTGTCCATAATGCTAAATTGAGGAGGTAAAATATAAATATAAATAGGAAACAGAAGAGAAATGTACAGTGATCACCCATTTTCGGCCCACAATCTTTTTCATTGAAATCCCAGTCATATGAGTCGAGTCCATGCATGCTACGATCACGGTATGAATTTGAATGCAAAATATTTTTGTGCAAATCTTAGATTAGGTCTTTCCCTGTCCACAATGCTAAATTGAGGAGGTAAAATATAAATATAAATAGAAACAGAGCAGAAATGTACAGTGATCACCCTTTTTCGGCCCACAATGTTTTTCATGGAAATCCCAGTCATATGAGTCGAGTCCATGCATGCTACGATCACGGTATGAATTTGAAGGAAAAATATTTTTGTGCAGGTTTTAGATTAGGTCTTTCCCTTTCCATAATGCTAAATTGAGGAGGTAAAATATAAATATAAATAGGAAAAAGAAGAGAAATGTACAGTGATCACCCATTTTCGGCCCACAATCTTTTTCATGGAAATCCAAGTCATATGAGTCGTGTCCATGCATGCTACGTTCACGGTATGAATTTGAAGGCAAAATATTTTTGTGCAGATCTTAGATTAGGTCTTTCCCTGTCCATAATGCTAAATTGAGGAGGTAAAATAGAAATATCAATAGGAAACTGAAGAGAAATGTACAGTGATCACCCTTTTTTGGCCCACAATGTTTTTCATGGAAATCCCAGTCATATGAGTCGATTACATGCATGCTACGATCACGGTATGAATTTTCAGGCAAAATAATTTTGTGCAGATCTTAGATTAGGTGTTTCCCTGTCCATAATGCTAAATTTAGGAGGTAAAATATAAATATAAATAGGAAACAGAAGAGAAATGTACAGTGATCACTCATTTTCGGCCCACAATCTTTTTCATGGAAATCCCAGTCATACGAGTCGAGTCCATGCATGCTACGATCACGGTATGAATTTGAAGGCAAAATATTTTTTTGCAGATCTTAGATTAGGTCTTTCCCTGTCCATAATGCTAAATTGAGGAGGTAAAATAGAAATATAAATAGGAAACAGAAGAGAAATGTACAGTGATCACCCATTTTCGGACCACAATCTTTTTCATGGAAATCCCAGTCATATGAGTCGAGTCCATGCATGCTACGATCACGGTATGAATTTGAAGGCAAAATATTTTTGTGCAGATCTTAGATTAGGTCTTTCCCTGTCCATAATGCTTAATTGAGGATGTAAAATAGAAATATAAATAGGAAACAGAAGAGAAATGTACAGTGATCACCCATTTTCGGACCAGAATCTTTTTCATGGAAATCCCAGTCATATGAGTCGAGTCCATGCATGCTACGATCAAGGTATGAATTTGAAGGCAAAATATTTTTCTGCAGATTTTAGATTAGGTCTTTCCCTGTCCATAATGCTAAATTGAGGAGGTAAAATATAAATATAAATAGGAAACAGAAGAGAAATGTCCAGTGATCACCCATTTTCGGCCCACAATCTTTTTCATGGAAATCCCAGTCATATGAGTCGAGTCCATGCATGCTACGATCACGGTATGAATTTGAAGGCAAAATATTTTTGTGAAGAGCTTCGATTAGGTCTTTCCCTGGCCCTAATGCTAAATTGAGGAGGTAAAATATAAATATAAATAGGAAACAGAAGAGAAATGTACAGTGATCACCCATTTTCGGCCCACTATCTTTTTCATGGAAATCCCAGTCATATGAGTCGAGTCCATGCATGCTACGATCACAGTATGAATTTGAAGGCAAAATATTTTTTTGCAGTTTTCATAATAGGTATTTCCTTGTCCATAATGCTAAATTGAGGAGGTAAAATATAAATATAAATAGGAAACAGAAGAGAAATGTACAGTGATCACCCATTTTCGGCCCACAATCTTTTTCATTGAAATCCCAGTCATATGAGTCGAGTCCATGCATGCTACGATCACGGTATGAATTTGAAGGCAAAATATTTTTGTGAAGAGATTCGATTAGGTCTTTCCCTGGCCCTAATGCTAAATTGAGGAGGTAAAATAGAAATATAAATAGGAAACAGAAGAGAAATGTACAGTGATCACCAATTTTCGGCACACAATCTTTTTCATGGAAATCACAGTCATATGAGTCGAGTCCATGCATGCTACGATCACGGTATGAATTTGAAGGCAAAATATTTTTCTGCAGATCTTAGATTAGGTCTTTCCCTGGCCATAATGCTAAATTGAGAAGGTAAAATATAAATATAAATAGGAAACAGAAGAGAAATGTACACTGATAACCCATTTTCGGCCCACAATCTTTTTCATGGAAATCCCAGTCATATGAGTCGTGTCCACGCGTGGTCCGATCACGGTATGAATTTGAAGGCAATATATTTTTGTGCAGATCTTACATTATGTCTTTCCCTGTCCATAATGCTAAATTAAGAAGGTAAAATATAAATATAAATAGGAAACAGAAGAGAAATGTACACTGATAACCCATTTTCGGCCCACAAACTTTTTCATGTAAATCAAAGTCATATGAGTCGAGTCCATGCATGCTACGATCACGGTATGAATTTGAAGGCAAATTATTTTTTTGCAGATCTTAGATTAGGTCTTTCCCTGTCCATAATGCTGAATTGAGCAGTTAAATAGAAATATAAATAGGAAACAGAAGAGAAATGTACAGTGATCACCCATTTTCGGCCCCCAATCTTTTTCATGGAAATCCCAGTCATATGAGTCGAGTCCATGCATGCTACGATCACGGTATGAATTTGAAGGCAAAATATTTTTGTGCAGATCTTAGATTAGGTCTTTCCCTGTCCATAATGCTAAATTGAGGAGGTAAAATATAAATATAAATAGGAAACAGAAGAGAAATATACAGTGATCACCCATTTTCGGCCCACAATCTTTTTCATGGAAATCCCAGTCATATGAGTCGAGTCCATGCATGCTACGTTCACGGTATGAATTTGAAGGCAAAATATTTTTCTGCAGATCTTAGATTAGGTCTTTCCCTGTCCATAATGCTAAATTGAGGAGGTAAAATATAAATATAAATAGGAAACAGAAGAGAAATGTACAGTGATCAGCCATTTTCGGCCCACAATCTTTTTCATGGAAATCCCAGTCATATGAGTCGAGTCCATGCATGCTACGATCACGGTATGAATTTTCAGGCAAAATATTTTTGTGCAGATCTTAGATTAGGTCTTTCCCTGTCCATAATGCTAAATTGAGGAGGTAAAATATAAATATAAATATGAAACAGAAGAGAAATGTACAGTGATCACCCATTTTCTGCCCACAATCTTTTTCATGGAAATCCCAGTCATATGAGTCGAGTCCATGCATGCTACGTTCACGGTATGAATTTGAAGGCAAAATATTTTTGTGCAGATCTTATATTAGGTCTTTCCCTGTCCATAATGCTAAATTGAGGAGGTAAAATATAAATATAAATAGGAAACAGAAGAGAAATGTACTGTGATAACCCATTTTCGGCCCGCAATCTTTTTCATGGAAATCCCATTCATATGAGTCGAATCCATGTATGCTACGATCACGGTATGAATTTGAAGGGAAAATATTTTTGTGCAGATTTTAGATTAGGCCTTTCCCTGTCCATAATGCTAAATTGAGGAGGTAAAATAGAAATATAAATAAGAAACAGAAGAGAAATGTACAGTGATTACCCATTTTCGGCCCACAATCTTTTTCATGGAAATCCCAGTCATATGAGTCGAGTCCATGCATGCTACGATCACGGTATGAATTTGAAGGCAAAATATTTTTGTGCAGATCTTAGATTAGGTCTTTCCCCGTCCATAATGCTAAATTGAAGAGGTAAAATAGAAATATAAATAGGAAACAGAAGAGAAATGTACAGTGATCACCCATTTTCGGCCCACAATCTTTTTTATGGAAATCCCAGTCATATGAGTCGAGTCCATGCATGCTACGATCACGGTATGAATTTGAAGGCAAAATATTTTTGTGCAGATCTTAGATTAGGTCTTTCCCTATGCATAATGCTAAATTGAGGAGGTAAAATAGAAATATATATAGGAAACAGAAGAGAAATGTACAGTGATCACCCATTTTCTGCCCACTATCTTTTTCATGGAAATCACAGTCATATGAGTTAAGTCCATGCATGCTACGATCACGGTATGAATTTGAAGGCAAAATATTTTTGTGCAGATCTTAGATTAGGTCTTTCCCTGTCCATAATGCTAAATTGAGGAGGTAAAATAGAAATAGAAATAGGAAACAGAAGAGAAATGTACAGTGATCACCCATTTTCTGCCCAGAATCTTTTTCATGGAAATCGCAGTCATATAAGTCGAGTCCATGCATGCTACGATCACGGCATGAATTTGAAGGCAAAATAATTTTTTGCAGAGCTTATATTAGGTCTTTCCCTGTCCAAAATGCTAAATTGAGGAGGTAAAAGAGAAATAGAAATGGGAAACAGAAGAGAAATTTACAGTGATCACCCATTTCCAGCCCACAATCTTTTTCATGGAAATCCCAGTCATATGAGTCGAGTCCATGCATGCTATGATCACGGTATGAATTTGAAGGCATAATATTTTTTTGCAGATCTTAGATTAGGTCTTTCCCTGTCCATAATGCTAAATTGAGGAGGTAAAATATAAATATAAATAGGAAACAGAAGAGAAATGTACAGTGATCACCCATTTTCTGCCCACGATCTTTTTCATGGAAATCCCAGTCATATGGGTCGAGTCCTTACATGCTACGATCACGGTATGAATTTGAAGGCAAAATATTTTTTTGCAGAACTTAGATTAGGTCTTTCCCTGTCCATAATGCTAAATGAAGGAAGTCAAATACAAATATAAATAGGAAAGAGAAGAGAAATGTACAGTGATCACCCATTTTCTGCCCACAATCTTTTTCATGGAAATCCCAGTCATATGGGTCGAGTCCTTACATGCTACGATCACGGTATGAATTTGAAGGCAAAATATTTTTTGCAGATCTTAGATTAGGTCTTTCCCTGTCCATAATGCTAAATTGAGAACCTAAATTAGAAATATAAATAGGAAACAGAAGAGAAATGTACAGAGATCATCCATTTTCTGCCCACAATCTTTTTCATGGAAATCCCAGTTATATGAGTCGAGTCCAGGAGTGCTACAATCACGGTATGAATTTGAAGGCAAAATATTTTTGTGCAGATCTTAGATTAGGTCTTTCCCTGTCCATAATGCTAAATTGAGGAGGTAAAATATAAATATAAAGAGGAAACAGAAGAGAAATGTACAGTGCTCACCCATTTTCTGCCCACAATCTTTTTCATGGAAATCCCAGTCATATGAGTCGAGTCCGTGCATGCTACGATCACGGTATGAATTTGAAGGCAAAACATTTTTTTGCAGATGTTTGATTAGTTCTTTCCCTGTCCATAATGCTAAATGAAGGAAGTCAAATACAAATATAAATAGGAAACAGAAGAGAAATGTACAGTGATCACCCATTTTATACCCACAATATTTTCATTGAAATCCCAGTCATATAAGTCGAGTCCAAGCATGCTACAATCACGGTATGAATTTGAAGGCAAAATATTTTTGTGCAGATCTTAGATTAGGTCTTTCCCTGTCCATAATGCTAAATTGAGGAGGTAAATTAGAAATATAAATAGGAAACAGAATAGAAATATACAGTGATCTACCATTTTCTGCCCACAATCTTTTTCATGGAAATCCCAGTTATATGAGTCGAGTCCAGGAGTGCTACGATCACGGTATGAATTTGAAGGCAAAATATTTTTGTGCAGATCTTAGATTAGGTCTTTCCCTGTCAATAATGCTAAATGAAGGAAGTAAAATAGAAATATAAATACGCAACAGAAGAGAAATGTACAGTGATCATCCATTTTCTGCCCACAATCTTTTTCATGGAAATCCCAGTCATATGAGTCGAGTCCATGCATGCTACGATCACGATATGAATTTGAAGGCAAAATATTTTTTGCAGATCTTAGATTATATCTTTCCCTGTCCATAATGCTAAATTGAGGAGGTAAAATATAAATATAAATAGGAAACAGAAGAGAAATGTACAGTGATCACCCATTTTCTGCCCACAATCTTTTTCATGGAAATCCCAGTCATATGAGTCAAGTCCATACCTGCTACAATCAAGGTATGAATTTGAAGGCAAAATATTTTTTTGCAGAACTTAGATTAGGTCTTTCCCTGTCCATAACGCTAAATGAAGGAAGTAAAATAGAAATATAAATAGGAAATAGAAGAGAAATGTACAGTGCTCACCCATTTTCTGCCCACAATCTTTTTCATGGAAACCCCAGGAATATGTGTCGAGTCCATACATGCTACGATCACGATCTGAATTTAAAGGCAAAATATTTTTTTGCAGATCTTAGATTAGGTCTTTCCCTGTCCATAATGCTAAATGAAGGAAGTCAAATACAAATATAAATAGGAAAGAGAAGAGAAATGTACAGTGATCACCCATTTTATACCCACAATCTTTTTCATTGAAATCCCAGTCATATAAGTCGAGTCCAAGCATGCTACAATCACGGTATGAATTTGAAGGCAAAATATTTTTTTTGCAGATCTTAGATTAGGTCTTTCCCTGTCCATAATGCTAAATTGAGGAGGTAAATTAGAAATATAAATAGGAAACAGAATAGAAATATACAGTGATCTACCATTTTCTGCCCACAATCTCTTTCATGGAAATCCCAGTGATATGAGTCGAGTCCATACATGCTACGATCACGGTATGAATTTGAACGCAAAATATTTTTTTGAAGATCTTAGATTAGGTCTTTCCCTGTCCATAATGCTAAATTGAGGAGGTAAATTAGAAATATAAACAGGAAACAGAAGAGAAATGTACAGTGATCACCGATTTTCTGCCCACCATCTTTTTCATGGAAATCCCAGTCATATGAGTCGAGTCCATGCATGCTACGATCAGGGTATGAATTTGAAGGCAAAATATTTATTTGCAGATATTAAATTAGGTCTTTCCCTGTCCATAATGCTAAATTGAGGAGGTAAAATAGCAATATAAATAGGAAACAGAAGAGAAATATACAGTGATCACCCATTTTCTGCCAACAAACTTTTTCATGGAAATCTCAGTCATATGATTTGACTCCATGCATCCTACGATCACGGTATGAATTTGAAGGCAAAATATTTTTGTGCAGATCTTAGATTAGGTCTTTCCCTGTCCATAATGCTAAATTGAGGAGGTAAAATATAAATATAAATAGGAAACAGAAGAGAAATGTACAGTGATCACCCATTTTATACCAACAATCTTTTTCATTGAAATCCCAGTCATATAAGTCGAGTCCATGCATGCTACAATCACGGTATGAATTTGAAGGGTAAAATATTTTTGTGCAGATTTTAGATTAGGTCTTTCCCTGTCCATAATGCTAAATTAAGGGGGTAATTTAGAAATATAAATAGGAAAGAGAAGAGAAATGTACAGTGATCACCCATTTTCTGCCCACAATCTTTTTCATGGAAATCCCAGTCATATGAGTCGAGTCCATGCATGCTACGATCACGGTATGAATTTGAAGGCAAAATATTTTTTTGCAGGTCTTAGATTAGGTCTTTCCCTGTCCATAATGCTAAATTGAGGAGGTAAAATAGAAATATAAATAGGAAACAGAAGAGAAATGTACAGTGATCACCCATTTTCTGCCCACAATCTTTTTCATGGAAATCCCAGTCATATGACTCGAGTCCATGCATGCTACGATCAGGGTATGAATTTGAAGGCAAAATATTTATTTGCAGATCTTAGATTAGGTCTTTCCCTGTCCATAATGCTAAATTGAGGAGGTAAATTAGAAATATAAATAGGAAACAGTAGAGAAATATACAGTGATCTCCCATTTTCTGCCCACAATCTCTTTCATGGAAATCCCAGTCATATGAGTCGAGTCCATACATGCTACGATCACGGTATGAATTTGAAGGCAAAATATTTTTTTGCAGATCTTAGATTAGGTCTTTCCCTGTCCATAATGCTAAATTGAGGAGGTAAATTAGAAATATAAATAGGAAACAGAAGAGAAATGTACAGTGATCACCGATTTTCTGCCCACCGTCTTTTTCATGGAAATCCCAGTCATATGAGTCGTGTCCATGCATGCTACGATCACGGTATGAATTTGAAAGCAAAATAATTTTTTGCAGATCTTAAATTAGGTCTTTCCCTGTCCATAATGCTAAATTGAGGAGGTAAAATAGCAATATAAATAGGAAACAGAAGAGAAATATACAGTGATCACCCATTTTCTGCCCACAATCTTTTTCATGGAAATCCCAGTCATATGAGTCGAGTCCATACATGCTACGATCACGGTATGAATTTGAAGGAAAAATATTTTTTTGCAGAACATAGATTAGGTCTTTCCCTGTCCATAATGCTAAATTGAGGAGGTAATTAGAAATATAAATAGGAAAGAGAAGAGAAATGTACAGTGATCACCCATTTTCTGCCCACAATCTTTTTCATGGAAATCCCAGTCATATGAGTCGTGTCCATGCATGCTACGATCACGGTATGAATTAGAAGTCAAAATATTTTTTTGCAGATCTTAGATTAGGTCTTTCCCTGTCCATAATGCTAAATTGAGGAGGTAAATTAGAAATATAAACAGGAAACAGAAGAGAAATGTACAGTGATCACCGATTTTCTGCCCACCATCTTTTTCATGGAAATCCCAGTCATATGAGTCGAGTCCATGCATGCTACGATCAGGGTATGAATTTGAAGGCAAAATATTTATTTGCAGATATTAAATTAGGTCTTTCCCTGTCCATAATGCTAAATTGAGGAGGTAAAATAGCAATATAAATAGGAAACAGAAGAGAAATATACAGTGATCACCCATTTTCTGCCAACAAACTTTTTCATGGAAATCTCAGTCATATGATTTGACTCCATGCATCCTACGATCACGGTATGAATTTGAAGGCAAAATATTTTTGTGCAGATCTTAGATTAGGTCTTTCCCTGTCCATAATGCTAAATTGAGGAGGTAAAATATAAATATAAATAGGAAACAGAAGAGAAATGTACAGTGATCACCCATTTTATACCAACAATCTTTTTCATTGAAATCCCAGTCATATGAGTCGAGTCCATGCATGCTACAATCACGGTATGAATTTGAAGGGTAAAATATTTTTGTGCAGATTTTAGATTAGGTCTTTCCCTGTCCATAATGCTAAATTAAGGGGGTAATTTAGAAATATAAATAGGAAAGAGAAGAGAAATGTACAGTGATCACCCATTTTCTGCCCACAATCTTTTTCATGGAAATCCCAGTCATATGAGTCGAGTCCATGCATGCTACGATCACGGTATGAATTTGAAGGCAAAATATTTTTTTGCAGGTCTTAGATTAGGTCTTTCCCTGTCCATAATGCTAAATTGAGGAGGTAAAATAGAAATATAAATAGGAAACAGAAGAGAAATGTACAGTGATCACCCATTTTCTGCCCACAATCTTTTTCATGGAAATCCCAGTCATATGACTCGAGTCCATGCATGCTACGATCAGGGTATGAATTTGAAGGCAAAATATTTATTTGCAGATCTTAGATTAGGTCTTTCCCTGTCCATAATGCTAAATTGAGGAGGTAAATTACAAATATAAATAGGAAACAGTAGAGAAATATACAGTGATCTCCCATTTTCTGCCCACAATCTCTTTCATGGAAATCCCAGTCATATGAGTCGAGTCCATACATGCTACGATCACGGTATGAATTTGAAGGCAAAATATTTTTTTGCAGATCTTAGATTAGGTCTTTCCCTGTCCATAATGCTAAATTGAGGAGGTAAATTAGAAATATAAATAGGAAACAGAAGAGAAATGTACAGTGATCACCGATTTTCTGCCCACCATCTTTTTCATGGAAATCCCAGTCATATGAGTCGTGTCCATGCATGCTACGATCACGGTATGAATTTGAAAGCAAAATAATTTTTTGCAGATCTTAAATTAGGTCTTTCCCTGTCCATAATGCTAAATTGAGGAGGTAAAATAGCAATATAAATAGGAAACAGAAGAGAAATATACAGTGATCACCCATTTTCTGCCCACAATCTTTTTCATGGAAATCCCAGTCATATGAGTCGAGTCCATACATGCTACGATCACGGTATGAATTTGAAGGAAAAATATTTTTTTGCAGAACATAGATTAGGTCTTTCCCTGTCCATAATGCTAAATTGAGGAGGTAATTAGAAATATAAATAGGAAAGAGAAGAGAAATGTACAGTGATCACCCATTTTCTGCCCACAATCTTTTTCATGGAAATCCCAGTCATATGAGTCGTGTCCATGCATGCTACGATCACGGTATGAATTAGAAGTCAAAATATTTTTTTGCAGATCTTAGATTAGGTCTTTCCTTGTCCATAATGCTAAATTGAGGAGGTAAAATATAAATATAAATAGGAAACAGACGAGAAATGTACAGTGATCACCCATTTTCTGCCCACAATATTTTTCATGGAAATCCCAGTCATATGAGTCGAGTCAATGCATGCTACGATCACGGTATGAATTTGAAGGCAAAATATTTATTTGCAGAACATAGATTAGGTCTTTCCCTGTCCATAATGCTAAATTGAGGAGGTAAAATATAAATAGAAATACGAAACAGAAGAGAAATGTACAGCGAGCAAAAATTTTCTGCCCACAATCTTTTTCATGGAAATCCCTGTCATATGAGTCAAGTCCATACCTGCTACGATCACGGTATGAATTTGAAGGCAAAATATTTTTTTGCAGAACTTAGATTAGGTCTTTCCCTGTTAATAATGCTAAATTGAGGAGGTAAGATAGAAATATAAATAGGAAACAGAAGAGAAATGTACAGTGATCACCCATTTTCTGCCCACAATCTTTTTCATGGAAATCCCAGTCATATGAATCGAGTCCATGCATGCTACGATCACGGTATGAATTTGAAGGCAAAATATTTTTTTGCAGATCTTAGATTAGGTCTTTCCCTGTCCATAATGCTAAATTGAGGAGGTAAAATATAAATAGGAAACAGAACAGAAATGTACAGTGATCCCCCATTTTCTGCCCACAATCTTTTTCATGGAAATCCCAGTCATATGAGTCGAGTCCATGCATGCGACGTTCACGGTATGAATTTGAAGGCGAAATATTTTTTTGCAGTTCTTAGATTAGGTGTTACCCTGTCCATAATGTTAAATTGAGGAGGTAAAATAGAAATATGAATAGGAAACAGAAGAGAAATGTACAGTGATCACCCATTTTCTGCCCACAATCTTTTTCATGGAAATCCCAGTCATATGAGTCTAGTCCATGCATGCTACGATCACGGTATGAATTTGAAGGCAAATTTTTTTTTTGCAGATCTTAGATTAGGTCTTTCCCTGTCCATAATGCTAAATTGAGGAGGTAAAATATAAATAGGAAACAGAAGAGAAATGTACAGTGATCCCCCATTTTCTGCCCACAAACATTTTCATGGAAATCCCAGTCATATGAATCGAGTCCATGCATGCTACGATCACGGTATGAATTAGAAGGCAAAATATTTTTTTGCAGATCTTAGATTAGATCTTTCGTTGTACATAATGCTAAATTGAGGAAGTACAATATAAATATGAATTGGAAACAGTAGAGAAATGTACAGTGATCACCCATTTTCTGCCCACAATCTTTTTCATGGAAATCCCAGTCATATGAGTCGAGTCCATGCATGCTACGATCACGGTATGAATTTGAAAGCAAAATATTTTTTTGCAGATCTTAGATTAGGTCTTTCCCTGATCATAATGCTAAATTGAGGAAGAACAATATAAATATAAATAGGAAACATAAGAGAAATGTACAGTGATCACCCATTTTCTGCCCACAATCTTTTTCATGGAAATCCCAGTCATATGAGTCGAGTCCATGCATGCTAGGATCACGGTATGAATTTGAAGGCAAAATATTTTTTTGCAGATCTTAGTTTAGGTCTTTCCCTGTCAATAATGCTAAATTGAGGAGGTAAAATAGAAACATAAATAGGAAACAGAAGAGAAATGTACAGTGATCCCCCATTTTCTGCCCACAATCTTTTCCATGGAAATCCCAGTCATATGAGTCGAGTCCATACATGCTACGATCATAGTATAAATTTGAAGGCAAAATATTTTTTTGCAGAGCTTAGATTAGGTCTTTCCCTGTCCATGGCGCTAAATGAAGGAAGTAAAATAGAAATATAAATAGGAAAAAGAAGAGAAAAGTACAGTGATCACCCATTTTCTGCACACAATCTTTTTCATGGAAATCCCAGTCATATGAGTCGAGTCCATACATGCTACGATCATAGTATAAATTTGAAGGCAAAATATTTTTTTGCAGAGCTTAGATTAGGTCTTTCCCTGTCCATGACGCTAAATGAAGGAAGTAAAATAGAAACATAAATAGGAAAAAGAAGAGAAATGTACAGTGATCACCCATTTTCTGCACACAATCTTTTTCATGGAAATCCCAGTCATATGAGTCGAGTCCATACATGCTACGATCACAGTATGAATTGGAATGCAAATTATTTTTTTGCAGATCTTAGATTAGGTCTTTCGTTGTCCATAATGCTAAATTTAAGAAGTAAAATAGAAATATAAATAAGAAACCGAAGAGAAATGTACAGTGTTCACCCATTTTGTGCCCACAATCTTTTTCATGGAAATCCCAGTCATATGAGTCGAGTCCATGCATGCTAGGATCACGGTATGAATTTGAAGGCAAAATATTTTTTTGCAGATCTTAGTTTAGGTCTTTCCCTGTCAATAATGCTAAATTGAGGAGGTAAAATAGAAACATAAATAGGAAACAGAAGAGAAATGTACAGTGATCCCCCATTTTCTGCCCACAATCTTTTCCATGGAAATCCCAGTCATATGAGTCGAGTCCATACATGCTACGATCATAGTATAAATTTGAAGGCAAAATATTTTTTTGCAGAGCTTAGATTAGGTCTTTCCCTGTCCATGACGCTAAATGAAGGAAGTAAAATAGAAATATAAATAGGAAAAAGAAGAGAAAAGTACAGTGATCACCCATTTTCTGCACACAATCTTTTTCATGGAAATCCCAGTCATATGAGTCGAGTCCATACATGCTACGATCATAGTATAAATTTGAAGGCAAAATATTTTTTTGCAGAGCTTAGATTAGGTCTTTCCCTGTCCATGACGCTAAATGAAGGAAGTAAAATAGAAACATAAATAGGAAAAAGAAGAGAAATGTACAGTGATCACCCATTTTCTGCACACAATCTTTTTCATGGAAATCCCAGTCATATGAGTCGAGTCCATACATGCTACGATCACAGTATGAATTGGAATGCAAATTATTTTTTTGCAGATCTTAGATTAGGTCTTTCGTTGTCCATAATGCTAAATTTAAGAAGTAAAATAGAAATATAAATAAGAAACCGAAGAGAAATGTACAGTGTTCACCCATTTTGTGCCCACAATCTTTTTCATGGAAATCCCAGTCATATGAGTTGAGTCCATGCATGCTACGATCACGGTATGAATTTGAATGCAAATTATTTTTTTACATATCTTAGCTTAGTCCTTTCCCTGTCCATAATGCTAAATGAAGGAAGTAAAATACAAATATAAATAGGAAACAGAAGAGAAATGTACTGTGATCACCCATTTTCTGCCCACAATCTTTTTCATGGAAATCCCAGTCATATGAGTCCAGTCCATACATGCTACAATCACGGTATGAATTTGAAGGCAAAATATTTTTTTGCAGATCTTAGATTAGATCTTTCCCTGTCCATAATGCTAAAGGAATGAAGTAAAATATAAATATAAATAGGAAACAGAAGAGAAATGTACAGTGATCACCCATTTTCTGCCCACAATTTTTTTCATGGAAATCCCAGTCATATGAGTCCAGTCCATACATGCTACGATCACGGTATGAATTAGAAGGCAAAATATTTTTGTGCAGATCTTAGATTAGATCTTTCGTTGTCCATAATGCTAAATTGAGGAAGTACAATATATATATAAATAGGAAACAGAAGAGAAATGTACAGTGATCACCCATTTTCTGCCCACAATCTTTTTCATGGAAATCCCAGTCATACGAGTCGAGTCCATGCATGCTACGATCACGGTATGAATTTGAAGGCAAAATATTTTTTTGCATATCTTAGATTAGGTCTTTCCCTGTCCATAATGCTAAATTGAGGAGGTAAAATATAAATAGGAAACAGAAGAGAAATGTACAGTGATCACCCATTTTCTGCCCACAATCTTTTTCATGGAAATCCCAGTCATATGAGTCGAGTCCATGCATGCTAGGATCACGGTATGAATTTGAAGGCAAAATATTTTTTTGCAGATCTTAGTTTAGGTCTTTCCCTGTCCATAATGCTAAATGAAGGAAGTAAAATACAAATATAAATAGGAAACAGAAGAGAAATGTACTGTGATCACCCATTTTCTGCCCACAATCTTTTTCATGGAAATCCCAGTCATATGAGTCCAGTCCATACATGCTACAATCACGGTATGAATTTGAAGGCAAAATATTTTTTTGCAGATCTTAGATTAGATCTTTCCCTGTCCATAATGCTAAAGGAAGGAAGTAAAATATAAATATAAATAGGAAACAGAAGAGAAATGTTCAGTGTTCACCCATTTTCTGCCCACAATCTTTTTCATGGAAATCCCAGTCATATGAGTCCAGTCCATACATGCTACGATCACGGTATGAATTTGAAGGCAAAATATTTTTTTGCAGAGCTTAGATTATGTCTTTCCCTGTCCGTAATCCTAAATTAAGGAGGTAAAATATAAATATAAATAAGAAACCGAAGAGAAATGTACAGTGATCACCCATTTTCTGCCCACAAACTTTTTCATTGAAAACCCAGTCATGTGAGTCGAGTCCATGCATGCTACGATCACGGTATGAATTTGAAGGTAAAATATTTTTGTGCAGATCTTAGTTTAGGTCTATCCCTGTCCATAATGCTAAATTGAGGAGTTAAATAGAAATATAAATAGGAAACAGAAGAGAAATGTACTATGATCACCCATTTTCTGCCCACAATCTTTTTCATGGAAATCCCAGTCATATGAGTCCAGTCCATACATGCTACGATCACGGTATGAATTTGAAGGGAAAATATTTTTTTGCAGAGCTTAGATTATGTCCTTCCCTGTCCATAATGCTAAATTGAGGAGGTAAAATAGAAATATAAATTGGAAACAGAAGAGAAATGTACAGTGATCACCCATTTTGTGCCCACAATCTTTTTCATGGAAATCCCAGTCATATGAGTTGAGTCCATGCATGCTACGATCACGGAATGAATTTGAATGCAAATTATTTTTTTGCATATCTTAGATTAGGTCTTTCCCTGTCCATAATGCTAAATTGAGGAGTTAAATATAAATATAAATAGGAAACAGAAGAGAAATGTACAGTGATCATCCATTTTCTGCCCAGAATCTTTTTCATGGAAATCCCAGTCATATGAGTCGAGTCCATGCATGCTACGACCACGGTATGAATTTGAAAACAAAATATTTTTTGCAGATCTTAGATTAGATCTTTCCCTGTCCATAATGCTAAATGAAGGAAGTAAAATATAAATATAAATAGGAAACAGAAGAGAAATGTACAGTGATCACCCATTTTCAGCCCACAATATTTTTCATGGAAATCCCCGTCATATGAGTCGAGTCCATGCATGCTACGATCACGGTATGAATTTGAAGGCAAAATATTTTTTGCAGATCTTAGATTAGGTCTTTCCCTGTCCATAATGCTAAATAAAGGAAGTAAAATACAAATATAAATAGGAAACAGAAGAGAAATGTACTGTGATCACCCATTTTCTGCCCACAATCTTTTTCATGGAAATCCCAGTCATCTGAGTCCAGTCCATACATGCTACGATCACGGTATGAATTTGAAGGCAAAATATTTTTTTGCAGAGCTTAGATTATGTCTTTCCCTGTCCATAATCCTAAATTGAGGAGGTAAAATAGAAATATAAATAGGAAACAGAAGAGAAATGTACAGTGATCACCCATTTTGTGCCCCCCAATCTTTTTCATGGAAATCCCAGTCATATGAGTCGAGTCCATACATGCTACGATCACGGTATGAATTTGAAGGCAAAATATTTTTTTGCAGATCTTAGATTATGTCTTTTCCTGTCCATAATGCTAAATCAAGGAAGTAAAATAGAAATATAAATAAGAAACAGAACAGAAATGTACAGTGATCACTCATTTTGTGACCACAATCTTTTTCATGGAAATCCCAGTCATATGAGTCGAGTCCAGGCATGCTACGATCACGGTATGAATTTGAAGGCAAAATATTTTTTTGCAGATCTTAGATTAGGTCTTTCCCTGTCCATAATGCTAAATTGAGGAGTTAAATAGAAATATGAATAGGAAACAGAACAGAAATGTACAGTGATCACTCATTTTGTGCCCACAATCTTTTTCATGGAAATCCCGTCATGTGAGTCGAGTCCATGCATGGTACGATCACGGTATGAATCTGAAGGCAAAATATTTTTTTGCAGATCTTAGATTAGGTATTTCCCTGTCCATAATGCTATATTGAGGAGTTAAATATAAATATAAATAGGAAACAGAAAAGAAATGTACAGTGATCACCCATTTTCTGCCCACAATCTTTTTCATGGAAATCCCAGTCATATGAGTCGAGACCATACATGCTACGATCACTGTATGAATTTGAAGGCAAAATTTTTTTTTTTGCAGAGCTTAGATTAGGTCTTTCCCTGTCCATAATGCTAAATTGAGGAAGCAAAATAGAAATATAAATAGGAAAAAGAAGAGAAATGTACAGTGATCACCCATTTTGTGCCCACAATCTTTTTCATGGAAATCCCCGTCATATGAGTCGAGTCCATGCATGCTACGATCACGGTATGAATTTGAAGGCAAAATATTTTTTGCAGATCTTAGATTAGATCTTTCCCTGTCCATAATGCTAAAGGAAGGAAGTAAAATATAAATATAAATAGGAAACAGAAGAGAAATGTACAGTGATCACCCATTTTCTGCCCAAAATCTTTTTCATGGAAATCCCAGTCATATGAGTCGAATCCATGCATGCTACGATCACGGTGTGAATTTGAAGGCAAAATATTTTTGTGCATATTTTAGATTACGTCTTTCACTTTCCATCATGCTAAATTGAGGAGGTAAAAGAGAAATATAAATAAGAAACAGAAGAGAAATGTACAGTGATCACCCATTTTCGGACCACAATCATTTTCATGGAAATCCAAGTCATATGAGTCGAGTCCATGAATGCTACCATCACGGTACGAATTTGAAGGCAAAATATTTTTGTGCAGATCTTAGATTAGGTCTTTCCCTGTCCATAATGCTAAATTGAGGAGGTAAAATATAAATATAAATAGGAAACAGAAGAGAAATGTACAGTGATCACCCATTTTCGGCCCACTATCTTTTTCATGGAAATACCAGTCATATGAGTTGAGTCCATGCATGCTACGATCACGGTATGAATTTGAAGGCAAAATATTTTTGTGCAGATCTTAGATTAGGTCTTTCCCTGTCCATAATGCTAAATTGAGGAGGTAAAATTTAAATATAAATAGGAAACAGAAGAGAAATGTACAGTGATCACCCATTTTCGGCCCACAATCTTTTTCATGGAAATCCCAGTCATATGAGTCGAGTCCATGAATGCTACGGTCACGGTATGAATTTGAAGGCAAAATATTTCTGTGCCGTTTTTAGATTAGGTCTTTCCCTGTTCATAATCCTAAATTGAGGAGGTAAAATAGAAATATAAATAGGAAACAGAAGAGAAATATACAGTGATGACCCATTTTTTGCCCAAAATCTTTTTCATGGAAATCCCAGTCATATGAGTCGAGTTCATGCATGCTACGATCACGGTATGAATTTGAAGGCAATATATTTTTGTGCAGATTCTTGATTAGGTCTTTCCCTGTCCATAATGCTAAATTGATTAGGTAAAATAGAAATAGAAATAGGAAACAGAAGAGAAATGTACAGTGATCACCCATTTTCGGCCCACAATCTTTTTCATGGAAATCCGAGTCATATGAGTCGAGTCCATGCATGCTACGTTCACGGTATGAATTTGAAGGCAAAATATTTTTGTGCAGAGCTTAGATTAGGTCTTTCCCTGTCCATAATGCTAAATTGAGGAGGTAAAATAGAAATATAAATAGAAAACAGAAGAGAAATGTACAGTGATCACCCATTTTCGGCCCACAATCATTTTCATGGAAATCCCAGTCATATGAGTCGAGTCCATGCATGCTACCATCACGGTATGAATTTGAAGGCAAAATATTTCTGTGCAGTTTTTAGATTAGGTCTTTCCCTGTTCATAATGCTAAATTGAGGAGGTAATATAGAAATAGTAATAGGAAACAGAAGAGAAATATACAGTGATGACCCATTTTTTGCCCACAATCTTTTTCATGGAAATCCCAGTCATATGAGTCGAGTTCATGCATGCTACGATCACGGTATGAATTTGAAGGCAAAATATTTTTGTGTAGATTTTTGATTAGGTCTTTCCCTGTCCATAATGCTAAATTGAGGAGGTAAAATAGAAATAGAAATAGGAAACAGAAGAGAAATGTACAGTGATCACCCCTTTTCCGCCCACAATATTTTTCATGGAAATCCCAGTCATATGAGTCGAGTCCATGCATGCTACGATCACGGTATGAATTTGAAGGCAAAGTATTTTTGTGCAGATCTTCGATTAGTTCTTTCCCTGTGCATAATGCTAAATTGAGGAGGTAAAAGAGAAATATAAATAGGAAACTGAAGAGAAATGTACAGTGATCACCCATTTTCGGCCCACAATCTTTTTCATGGAAATCCCAGTCATATGAGTCGAGTCCATGCATTCTACGATCACGGTATGAATTTGAAGGCAAAATATTTTTGTGCAGAGCTTAGATTAGGTCTTTCCCTGTCCATAATGCTAAATTGAGGAAGAAAATATAAATATAAATCGGAAACAGAAGAGAAATGTACAGTGATAACCCATTTTCGGCCCAAAATCTTTTTCATGGAAATCCCAGTCATATGAGTCGAGTCCATGAATGATACGATCACGGTATGAATTTGAAGGCAAAATATTTCTGTGCAGTTTTTAGATTAGGTCTTTCCCTGTTCATAATCCTAAATTGAGGAGGTAAAATAGAAACAGTAATAGGAAAAAGAAGAGAAATGTACAGTGATGACCCATTTTTTGCCCACAATCTTTTTCATGGAAATCCCAGTCATATGAGTCGAGTCCATGCATTCTACGATCACGGTATGTATTTGAAGGGAAAATATTTTTGTCTAGATTTTAGATTAGGTCTTTCCCTGTCCATAATGCTAAATTGAGGAAGTAAAATATAAATATAAATCAGAAACAGAAGAGAAATGTACAGTGATAACCCATTTTCGGCCCACAATCTTTTTCATGGAAATCCCAGTCATATGAGTCGAGTCCATGAATGCTACGGTCACGGTATGAATTTGAAGGCAAAATATTTCTGTGCCGTTTTTAGATTAGGTCTTTCCCTGTTCATAATCCTAAATTGAGGAGGTAAAATAGAAATAGTAATAGGAAACAGAAGAGAAATATACAGTGATGACGCATTTTTTGCCCAAAATCTTTTTCATGGAAATCCCAGTCATATGAGTCGAGTTCATGCATGCTACGATCACGGTATGAATTTGAAGGCAATATATTTTTGTGCAGATTCTTGATTAGGTCTTTCCCTGTCCATAATGCTAAATTGATTAGGTAAAATAGAAATAGAAATAGGAAACAGAAGAGAAATGTACAGTGATCACCCATTTTCGGCCCACAATCTTTTTCATGGAAATCCGAGTCATATGAGTCGAGTCCATGCATGCTACGTTCACGGTATGAATTTGAAGGCAAAATATTTTTGTGCAGAGCTTAGATTAGGTCTTTCCCTGTCCATAATGCTAAATTGAGGAGGTAAAATAGAAATATGAATAGAAAACAGAAGAGAAATGTACAGTGATCACCCATTTTCGGCCCACAATCATTTTCATGGAAATCCCAGTCATATGAGTCGAGTCCATGCATGCTACCATCACGGTATGAATTTGAAGGCAAAATATTTTTGTGCAGATATTAGATTAGGTCTTTCACTGTCCATAATGCTAAATTGAGGAGGTAAAATATAAATATAAATAGGAAACAGAAGAGAAATGTACAGTGATCACCCATTTTCGGCCCACAATCTTTTTCATGGAAATCCCAGTCATATTAGTCGAGTCCATGCATGCTACAATCACGGTATGAATTTGAAGGCAAAATATTTTTGTGCAGATTTTTGATTAGGTCTTTCCCTGTCCATAATGCTAAATTGAGGAGGTAAAATAGAAATATAAATAGGAAACAGAAGAGAAATGTACAGTGATCACCCATTTTCGGCCCACAATCATTTTCATGGAAATCCCAGTCATATGAGTCGAGTCCATGCATGCTACCATCACGGTATGAATTTGAAGGCAAATTATTTTTGTGCAGTTCTTAGATTAGATCATTCCCTGTCCATAATGCTAAATTGAGGAGGTAAAATAGAAATATAAATAGGAAACAGAAGAGAAATGTACAGTGATCACCCCTTTTCCGCCCACAATCTTTTTCATGGAAATCCCAGTCATATGAGTCGAGTCCATGCATGCTACGATCACGCAATGAATTTGAAGGCAAAATATTTTTGTGCAGATCTTAGATTAGGTCTTTCCCTGTCCATAATGCTAAATTGAGGAGGTAAAATATAAATATAAATAGGAAACAGAAGAGAAATGTACAGTGATCACCCATTTTCGGCCCACAATCTTTTTCATGGAAATCCCAGTCATATTAGTCGAGTCCATGCATGCTACAATCACGGTATGAATTTGAAGGCAAAATATTTTTGTGCAGATTTTTGATTAGGTCTTTCCCTGTCCATAATGCTAAATTGAGGAGGTAAAATAGAAATATAAATAGGAAACAGAAGAGAAATGTACAGTGATCACCCCTTTTCCGCCCACAATCTTTTTCATGGAAATCCCAGTCATATGAGACGAGTCCATGCATGCTACGATCACGCAATGAATTTGAAGGCAAAATATTTATGTGCAGATCTTAGATTAGGTCTTTCCCTGTCCATAATACTAAATTGAGGAGGTAAAATATAAATATAAATAGGAAACAGAAAAGAAATGTACAGTGATCACCCATTTTCGGCCCACAATCATTTTCATGGAAATCCACATCATATGAGTCGAGTCCATGCATGCTACCATCACGGTACGAATTTGAAGGCAAAATATTTTTGTGCAGATTTAGGTTAGGTCTTTCCCTGTCCATAATGCTAAATTGAGGAGGTAAAATATAAATATAAATAGGAAACAGAAGAGAAATGTACAGTGATCACCCATTTTTGGCCCACAATCTTTTTCATGCAAATCCCAGTCATATGAGTCGAGTCTATGCGTGCTACGATCACGGTATGAATTTCAAGGCAAAATATTTTTGTGCAGTTCTTAGAGTAGATCATTCCCTGTCCATAATGCTAAATTGAGGAGGTAAAATAGAAATATAAATAGGAAACAGAAGAGAAATGTACAGTGATCACCCATTTTCGGCCCACAATCTTTTTCATGAAAATCCCAGTCATATGGGTCGCGTCCATGCATGCTACGATCACGATATGAATTTGAAGGCAAAATATTTTTGTGCAGATCTTAGATTAGGTCTTTCCCTGTCCATAATGCTAAATTGAGGAGGTAAAATAGAAAAATAAAAAGGAAACACAAGAGAAATGTACAGTGATCACCCATTTTCGGCCCACAATCTTTTTCATGGAAATCCCAGTCATATGAGTCGAGTCCATGCATGCTACGATCACGCAATGAATTTGAAGGCAAAATATTTTTGTGTAGATCTTAGATTAGGTCTTTCCCTGTCCATAATGCTAAATTGAGGAGATAAAATATAAATATAAATATAAATAGGAAACAGAAGAGAAATGTACAGTGATCACCCATTTTCGGCCCACAATCTTTTTCATGGAAATCCCAGTCATATTAGTCGAGTCCATGCATGCTACAATCACGGTATGAATTTGAAGGCAAAATATTTTTGTGCAGATTTTTGATTAGGTCTTTCCCTGTCCATAATGCTAAATTGAGGAGGTAAAATAGAAATATAAATAGGAAACAGAAGAGAAATGTACAGTGATCACCCCTTTTCCGCCCACAATCATTTTCATGGAAATCCACATCATATGAGTCGAGTCCATGCATGCTACCATCATGGTACGAATTTGAAGGCAAAATATTTTTGTGCAGATTTAGATTAGGTCTTTCCCTGTCCATAATGCTAAATTGAGGAGGTAAAATATAAATATAAATAGGAAACAGAAGAGAAATGTACAGTGATCACCCATTTTTGGCCCACAATCTTTTTCATGCAAATCCTAGTCATATGAGTCGAGTCTATGCGTGCTACGATCACGGTATGAATTTGAAGGCAAAATATTTCTGTGCAGTTTTTAGATTAGGTCTTTCCCTGTTCATAATGCTAAATTGAGGAGGTAAAATAGAAATAGTAATAGGAAACAGAAGAGAAATATACAGTGATGACCCATTTTTTGCCCACAATCTTTTTCATGGAAATCCCAGTCATATGAGTCGAGTTCATGCAAGCTACGATCACGGTATGAATTTGAAGGCAAAATATTTTTGTGCAGATTTTTGATTAGGTCTTTCCCTGTCCATAATGCTAAATTGAGGAGGTAAAATAGAAATAGAAATAGGAAACAGAAGAGAAATGTACAGTGATCACCCATTTTCGGACCACAATCTTTTTCATGTAAATCCCAGTCATATGAGTCGAATCCATGCATGCTACGATCACGGTATGAATTTGAAGGCAAAATATTTTTGTGCAGATCTTAGATTAGGTCTTTCCCTGTCCATAATGCTAAATTGAGGAGGTAAAATAGAAATATAAATAGGAAACAGAAGAGAAATGTACAGTGATCACCCCTTTTCCGCCCACAATCTTTTTCATGGAAATCCCAGTCATATGAGTCGAGTCCATGCATGCTACGATCACGGTATGAATTTGAAGGCAAAGTATTTTTGTGCAGATCTTCGATTAGATCTTTCCCAGTGCATAATGCTAAATTGAGGAGGTAAAAGAGAAATATAAATAGGAAACTGAAGAGAAATGTACAGTGATCACCCATTTTCGGCCCACAATCTTTTTCATGGAAATCCCAGTCATATGAGTCGAGTCCATGCATTCTACGATCACGGTATGAATTTGAAGGCAAAATATTTTTGTGCAGAGCTTAGATTAGGTCTTTCCCTGTCCATAATGCTAAATGGAGGAAGTAAAATATAAATATAAATCGGAAACAGAAGAGAAATGTACAGTGATAACCCATTTTCGGCCCAAAATCTTTTTCATGGAAATCCCAGTCATATGAGTCGAGTCCATGCATGCTACGATCACGGTATGAATTTGAAGGCAAAATATTTTTGTGCAGAGCTTAGATTAGGTCTTTCCCTGTCCATAATGCTAAATGGAGGAAGTAAAATATAAATATAAATCGGAAACAGAAGAGAAATGTACAGTGATAACCCATTTTCGGCCAACAATCTTTTTCATGGAAATCCCAGTCATATGAGTCGAGTCCATGCATGCTACGATCACGGTATGAATTTGAAGGCAAAATATCTTTGTGCAGAGCTTAGATTAGGTCTTTCCCTGTCCATAATGCTAAATTGAGGAAGTAAAATATAAATATAAATCGGAAACAGAAGAGAAATGTACAGTGATAACCCATTTTCGGCCCAAAATCTTTTTCATGGAAATCCCAGTCATATGAGTCGAGTCCATGAATGCTACGATCACGGTATGAATTTGAAGGCAAAATATTTCTGTGCAGTTTTTAGATTAGGTCTTTCCCTGTTCATAATGCTAAATTGAGGAGGTAAAATAGAAATAGTAATAGGAAACAGAAGAGAAATATACAGTGATGACCCATTTTTTGCCCACAATCTTTTTCATGGAAATCCCAGTCATATGAGTCGAGTTCATGCATGCTACGATCACGGTATGAATTTGAAGGCAAAATATTTTTGTGCAGATCTTAGATTAGGTCTTTCCCTGTCCATAATGCTAAATTGAGGAGGTAAAATAGAAATATAAATAGGAAACAGAAGAGAAATGTACAGTGATCACCCCTTTTCCGCCCACAATCTTTTTCATGGAAATCCCAGTCATATGAGTCAAGTCCATGCATGCTACGATCACGGTATGAATTTGAAGGCAAAGTATTTTTGTGCAGATCTTCGATTAGATCTTTCCCTGTGCATAATGCTAAATTGAGGAGGTAAAAGAGAAATATAAATAGGAAACTGAAGAGAAATGTACAGTGATCACCCATTTTCGGCCCACAATCTTTTTCATGGAAATCCCAGTCATATGAGTCGAGTCCATGCATTCTACGATCACGGTATGAATTTGAAGGGAAAATATTTTTGTCTAGATTTTAGATTAGGTCTTTCCCTGTCCATAATGCTAAATTGAGGAAGTAAAATATAAATATAAATCAGAAACAGAAGAGAAATGTACAGTGATAACCCATTTTCGGCCCACAATCTTTTTCATGGAAATCCCAGTCATATGAGTCGAGTCCATGAATGCTACGATCACGGTATGAATTTGAAGGCAAAATATTTCTGTGCAGTTTTTAGATTAGGTCTTTCCCTGTTCATAATCCTAAATTGAGGAGGTAAAATAGAAATATAAATAGGAAACAGAAAAGAAATGTACAGTGATCACTCATTTTCGGCCCACAATCTTTTTCATGGAAATCCGAGTCATATGAGTCGAGTTCATGCATGCTACGTTCACGGTATGAATTTGAAGGCAAAATATTTTTGTGCAGATTCTTGATTAGGTCTTTCCCTGTCCATAATGCTAAATTGAGGAGTTAAAATAGAAATATAAATAGGAAACAGAAGAGAAATGTACAGTGATCACCCATTTTCGGCCCACAATCTTTTTCATGGAAATCCGAGTCATATGAGTCGAGTCCATGCATGCTACGTTCACGGTATGAATTTGAAGGCAAAATATTTTTGTGCAGAGCTTAGATTAGGTCTTTCCCTGTCCATAATGCTAAATTGAGGAGGTAAAATAGAAATATAAATAGAAAACAGAAGAGAAATGTACAGTGATCACCCATTTTCGGCCCACAATCTTTTTCATGGAAATCCCAGTCATATGAGTCGAATATATGCATGCTACGATCACCGTATGAATTTGAAGGCAAAATATTTTTGTGCAGATCTTAGATTAGGTCTTTCCCTGTCCATAATGCTAAATTGAGGAGGTAAAATATAAATATAAATAGGAAACAGAAGAGAAATGTACAGTGATCACCCATTGTCGGCCCACAATCTTTTTCATGCAAATCCCAGTCATATGAGTCGAGTCTATGCGTGCTACGATCACGGTATGAATTTCAAGGGAAAATATTTTTGTGCAGTTCTTAGATTAGATCATTCCCTGTCCATAATGCTAAATTGAGGAGGTAAAATAGAAATATAAATAGGAAACGGAAGAGAAATGTACAGTGATCAGCCATTTTCGGCCCACAAACTTTTTCATGAAAATCCCAGTCATATGGGTCGAGTCCATGCATACTACGATCACGATATGAATTTGAAGGCAAAATATTTTTGTGCAGATCTTAGATTAGGTCTTTCCCTGTCCATAATGCTAAATTGGGGAGGTAAAATAGAAAAATAAATAGGAAACACAATAGAAATGTACAGTGATCACCCATTTTCGGACCACAATCTTTTTCATGGAAATCCCAGTCATAGTAGTCGAGTCCATGCATGCTACGATCACGGTATGAATTTGAAGGCAAAATATTTTTGTGCAGAGCTTAGATTAGGTCTTTCCCTGTCCATAATGCTAAATTGAGGAAGTAAAATATAAATATAAATCGGAAACAGAAGAGAAATGTACAGTGATCACCCATTTTCGGACCACAATATTTTTCATGGAAATCCCAGTCATATGAGTCGAATCCATGCATGCTACGATCACGGTATGAATTTGAAGGCAAAATATTTTTGTGCAGATCTTAGATTAGGTCTTTCCCTGTCCATAATGCTAAATTGAGGAGGTAAAATAGAAATATAAATAGGAAACAGAAGAGAAATGTACACTGATCACCCATTTTCCGCCCACAATCTTTTTCATGGAAATCCCAGTCATATGAGTCGAGTCCATGCATGCTACGATCACGGTATGAATTTGAAGGCAAAATATTTTTGTGCAGAGCTTAGATTAGGTCTTTCCCTGTCCATAATGCTAAATTGAGGAGGTAAAATAGAAATATAAATAGGAAACAGAAGAGAAATGTACAGTGATCACCCATTTTCGGACCAAAATCTTTTTCATGGAAATAACAGTCATATGAGTCGAATACATGCATGCTACGATCACGGTATGAATTTGAAGGCAAAATATTTTTGTGCATTTTTTAGATTACGTCTTTCCCTGTCCATAAAGTTAATGAAGGAAGTAAAATAGAAATATAAATAGGAAACAGAAGAGAAATGTACAGTGATCACCCGTTTTCTACCCACCATCTTTTTCATGGAAATCCCAGTCATATGAGTCGAGTCCATACATGCTACGATCATAGTATGAATTGGAAGGCAAAATATTTTTTTCCAGAGGTTAGATTAGGTCTTTCCCTGTCCATAACGTTAATGAAGGAAGTAAAATAGAAATATAAATAGGAAACAGAAGAGAAATGTACAGTGATCACCCGTTTTGTGCCCACAATCTTTTTCATGGAAATCCCAGTCATATGAGTCGAGTCCATGCATGCTACGTTCACGGTATGAATTTGAAGGCAAAATATTTTTTTGCAGATCTTAGATCAGGTCTTTCCCTGTCCATAATGCTAAATGAAGGAAGTAAAATAGAAATATAAATAAGAAACAGAAGAGAAATGTACAGTGATCACCCATTTTCTGCCCATAATCTTTTTCATGGAAATCCCAGTCATATGAGTCGAGTTCATGCATGCTACGATCATGACATGAATTTGAAGACAAAATATTTTTTTGCAGATCTTAGATTAGGCCTTTCTCTGTCCATAATGCTAAATTGAGGAGGTAAAATATAAATATAAATAGGAAACAGAAGAGAAATGTACAGTGATCCCCCATTTTCTGCCCACAAACTTTTTCATGGAAATCCCAGTCATATGAGTCGAGTCCATGCATGCTACGATCACGGTATGACTTAGAAGGCAAAATATTTTTTTGCAGATCTTAGATTATGTCTTTCGTTGTCCATAATGCTAAGTTCTGTAAGTAAAATAGAAATATAAATAGGAAACAGAAGAGAATTGTACAGTGATCACCCATTTTGTGCCCACAATCTTTTTCATGGAAATCCCAGTCATATGAGTCGAGTTCATGTATGCTACGATCACGGTATGAATTTGAAGGCAAAATATTTTTTTGCATTTTTAGATTAGGTCTTTCCCTGTCCATAATGCTAAATTGAGAAGGTAAAATATAAATATAAATAGGAAGCAGAAGAGAAATGTACAGTGATCACCCATTTTCGTCCCACAATCTTTTTCATGGAAATCCCAGTCATATGAGTCAAGTCCATGCATGCTACGATCACGGTATGAATTTGAAGGCGAAATATTTTTTTGCAGATCTTAGATTAGGTCTTTCCCTGTCCATAATGCTAAGTTGAGGAGGTAAAATAAAAATATAAATAGGAAACAGAAGAGAAATGTACAGTGATCACCCATTTTGTGCCCACAATCTTTTTCATGCAAATCCCAGTCATATGAGTCGAGTCAATACATGCTACGATCACGGTATGAATTTGAAGGCAATATACTTTTTTTTGCAGATCTTAGATTAGGTATTTCCCTGTACATAATGCTAAATTGAGGAGGTAAAATATAAATATAAATAGGAAACAGAAGAGAAATGTACAGTGATCACCCATTTTCTGCCCACAATCTTTTTCATGGAAATCCCAGTCATATGAGTCGCGTCCATGCATGCTACGATCACGGTATGAATTTGAAGGCAAAATATTTTATTGCATAGATTAGATTAGGTCTTTCCCTGTCCATAACGCTAAATGAAGGAAGTAAAATATAAATATAAATAGGAAACAGAAAAGAAATGTACTGTGATCACCCATTTTCTGCCCACAATCTTTTTCATGGAAATCCCAGTCATATGAGTCGAGTTCATGCATGCTACGATCACGGCATGAATTTGAAGACAAAATATTTTTTTGCAGATCTTAGATTAGGTCTTTCCCTGTACATAATGCTAAATTGAGAAGGTAAAATAGAAATATAAATAGGAAACGGAAGAGAAATGTACAGTGATCACCCATTTTCTGCCCACAATCTTTTTCATGGAAATCCCAGTCATATGAGTCGAGTCCATACATGCTACGATCACGGTATGAATTTGAAGGCAAAATTTTTTTTTTTGCCGATTTAGATTAGGTCTTTCCCTGTCCATAATGCTAAATTGAGGAGGTAAAATAAAAATATAAATAGGAAACAGGAGAGAAATATACAGTGATCACCCATTTTGTGCCCACAATCTTTTCCATGGAAATCCCAGTCATATGAGTCGAGTCCATACATGCTCCGATCACGGTATGAATTTGAAGGTAAAATATTTTTTTGCAGAGCTTAGATTAGGTCTTTCCGTGTCCATAATGCTAAATGAAGGAAGTAAAATATAAATATAAATAGGAAACAGAAGAGAAATGTACAGAGATCACCCATTTTGTGCCCACAATCTTTTTCATGGAAATCCCAGTCATATGAGTCGAGTCCATACATGCTATGATCACAGTATGAATTGGAAGGCAAAATATTTTTTCCCAGAGCTTAGATTAGGTCTTTCCCTGTCCATAACGTTCATGAAGGAAGTAAAATATAAATATAAATAGGAAACAGAAGAGAAATGTACAGTGATCACCCATTTTCTGCCCACACTCTTTTTCATGGAAATCCCAGTCATATGAGTCGAGTCCATGCATGCTACGATCACGGTATGAATTTGAAGGCAAAATATTTTATTGCATAGATTAGATTAGGTCTTTCCCTGTCCATAACGCTAAATGAAGGAAGTAAAATATAAATATAAATAGGAAACAGAAGAGAAATGTACTGTGATCACCCATTTTCTGCCCACAATCTTTTTCATGGAAATCCCAGTCATATGAGTCGAGTTCATGCATGCTACGATCATGACATGAATTTGAAGACAAAATATTTTTTTGCAGATCTTAGATTAGGCCTTTCTCTGTCCATAATGCTAAATTGAGGAGGTAAAATATAAATATAAATAGGAAACAGAAGAGAAATGTACAGTGATCCCCCATTTTCTGCCCACAATCTTTTTCATGGAAATCCCAGTCATATGAGTCGAGTCCATGCATGCTACGATCACGGTATGACTTAGAAGGCAAAATATTTTTTTGCATGTCTTAGATTATGTCTTTCGTTGTCCATAATGCTAAATTCAGTAAGTAAAATAGAAATATAAATAGGAAACAGAAGAGAATTGTACAGTGATCACCCATTTTGTGCCCACAATCTTTTTCATGGAAATCCCAGTCATATGAGTCGAGTTCATGCATGCTACGATCACGGTATGAATTTGAAGGCAAAATATTTTTTTGCATTTTTAGATTAGGTCTTTCCCTGTCCATAATGCTAAATTGAGAAGGTAAAATATAAATATAAATAGGAAGCAGAAGAGAAATGTACAGTGATCACGCATTTTCGGCCCACAATCTTTTTCATGGAAATCCCAGTCATATGAGTCAAGTCCATGCATGCTACGATCACGGTATGAATTTGAAGGCGAAATATTTTTTTGCAGATCTTAGATTAGGTCTTTCCCTGTCCATAATGCTAAGTTGAGGAGGTAAAATAAAAATATAAATAGGAAACAGAAGAGAAATGTACAGTGATCACCCATTTTGTGCCCACAATCTTTTTCATGCAAATCCCAGTCATATGAGTCGAGTCAATACATGCTACGATCACGGTATGAATTTGAAGGCAATATACTTTTTTTTGCAGATCTTAGATTAGGTATTTCCCTGTACATAATGCTAAATTGTGGTGATAAAATATAAATATAAATAGGAAACAGAAGAGAAATGTACAGTGATCACCCATTTTGTGCCCACAATCTTTTTCATGGAAATCCCAGTCATATGAGTCGAGTCCATACATGCTATGATCACAGTATGAATTGGAAGGCAAAATATTTTTTCCCAGAGCTTAGATTAGGTCTTTCCCTGTCCATAAGGTTCATGAAGGAAGTAAAATATAAATATAAATAGGAAACAGAAGAGAAATGTACAGTGATCACCCATTTTCTGCCCACAATCTTTTTCATGGAAGTCCCAGTCATATGAGTCGAGTCCATGCATGCTACGATCACGGTATGAATTTGAAGGCGAAATATTTTTTTGCAGATCTTAGATTAGGTCTTTCCCTGTCCATAATGCTTAATTGAGGAAGTAAAATAGAAATATAAATAGGAAACAGAAGAGAATTGTACAGTGATCCCCCATTTTGTGCCCACAATCTTTTTCATGGAAATCCCAGTCATATGAGTCGAGTCCATGCATGCTACGATCACGGTATGAATTTGAAGGCAAAACATTTATTTGCAGATCTTAGATTAGGTCTTTCCCTGTACATAATGCTAAATTGAGGAGTTAAATAGAAATATAAATAGGAAACAGAAGAGAAATGTACAGTGATCACCCATTTTCGGCCCACAATCTTTTTCATGGAAATCCCAGTCATATGAGTCGAGTCCATACATGCTACGTTCACGGTATGAATTTAAAGGCAAAAAATTTTTTTCAGATCTTAGATTAGGTCTTTCCCTGTCCATAATGCTAAGTTGAGGAGGTAAAATAAAAATATAAATAGGAAACAGAAGAGAAATATACAGTGATCACCAATTTTGTGCCCACAATCTTTTTCATGGAAATCCCAGTTATAGGGTCGAGTCCATGCATGCTACGATCACGGTATGAATTTGAAGGCAATATACTTTTTTTTGCAGATCTTAGATTAGGTATTTCCCTGTACATAATGTTAAATTGTGGAGGTAAAATATAAATATAAATAGGAAACAGAAGAGAAATGTACAGTGATCACCCATTTTCTGCCCACAATCTTTTTCATGGAAATCCCAGTCATATGAGTCGAGTCCATACATGCTCCGATCGCGTTATGAATTTGAAGGCAAAAAATTTTTTTGCAGAGCTTAGATTAGGTCTTTCCGTGTCCATAATGCTAAATGAAGGAAGTAAAATATAAATATAAATAGGAAACAGAAGAGAAATGTACAGTGATCACCCATTTTGTGCCCACAATCTTTTTCATGGAAATCCCAGTCATATGAGTCGAGTCCATACATGCTATGATCACAGTATGAATTGGAAGGCAAAATATTTTTTCCCAGAGCTTAGATTAGGTCTTTCCCTGTCCATAAGGTTCATGAAGGAAGTAAAATATAAATATAAATAGGAAACAGAAGAGAAATGTACAGTGATCACCCATTTTCTGCCCACAATCTTTTTCATGGAAATCCCAGTCATATGAGTCGAGTCCATGCATGCTACGGTCACGGAATGAATTTGAAGGCAAAATATTTTTTTGCAGATCTTAGATTAGGTCTTTCGTTGTCCATAATGCTAAATTCAGGAAGTAAAATATAAATATAAATAGGAAACAGAAGAGAATTGTACAGTGATCACCCATTTTGTGCCCACAATCTTTTTCATGGAAATCCCAGTCATATGAGTCGAGTCCATGCACGCTACGTTCACGGTATGAAATCGAAGGCAAAATATTTTTTTGCAGATCTTAGATTAGGTCTTTCCCTGTCCATAATGCTAAATTGAGGAGGTAAAATAAAAATATAAATAGGAAACAGAAGAGAAATGTACAGTGATCACCCATTTTGTGCCCACAATCTTTTCCATGGAAATCCCAGTCATATGAGTCGAGTCCATACATGCTACGATCACGGTATGAATTTGAAGGCAAAATATTTTTTTACAGATCTTAGATTTGGTCTTTCCCTGTCCATAATGATAAAATGAGGAGGTAAAATATAAATATAAATAGGAAACAGAAGAGAAATGTACAGTGATCACCCATTTTCTGTCCACAATCTTTTTCATGGAAATCCCAGTCATATGAGTCGAGTGCATGCATGCTACCATCACGGTATGAATTTGAAGGCAAAATATTTTTTTGCAGATCTTAGATTAGGTCTTTACCTGTACATAATGCTAAATTGAGGAGTTAAATATAAATATAAATAGGAAACAGAAGAGAAATGTACAGTGATCACCCATTTTCTGCCCACAATCGTTTTCATGGAAATCCCAGTCATATGAGTTCAGTCCATACATGCTACGATCACGGTATGAATTTGAAGGCAAAATATTTTTTTGCAGATCTTAGATTAGGTCTTTCCCTGTCCATAATGTTAAATGAAGGAAGTAAAATATAAATATAAATAGGAAACAAAAGTCAAATGTACAGTGATCACCCATTTTGTGCCCACAATATTTTTCACGGAAATCCGAGTCATATGAATCGAGTCCATACATGCTACAATCACGGTATAAATTTGTAGGCAAAATATTTTTTTGCAGATCTTAGATTAGGTCTTTCCCTGTCCATAATGCTAAATGAAGGAAGTAAAATAGAAATATAAATAGGAAACAGAAGAGAAATGTACAGTGATCACCCATTTTGTGCCCACAATCTTTTTCATGGAAATCCGAGTCATATGAGTCGAGTCCATGCATGCTACAATCACGGTATGAATTTGAAGGCAAAATATTTTTTTGCAGAGCTTAGATTATGTCTTTCCCTGTCCATAATGCTAAATTGAGGAGGTAAAATATAAATATAAATAGGAAACAGAAGAGAAATGTACAGTGATCACCCATTTTCTGCCCACAATATTTTTCATAGAAATCCCAGTCATATGAGTCGAGTCCATGCATGCCACGTTCACGGTATGAATTTGAAGGCACAATATTTTTTTGCAGATCTTAGATTAGGTCTTTCCCTGTCCATAATGCTAAATTGAGGAGGTAAAATAGAAATATAAATAGGAAACAGAATAGAAATGTACAGTGATCACCCATTTTCTGCCCACAATATTTTTCATGGGAATCCCAGTCATATGAGTCGAGTCCATACATGCTACGATCACGGTATGAATTTGAAGGCAAAATATTTTTTTGCAGATCTTAGATTAGGTCTTTCCCTGTCCATAATGCTAAATGAAGGAAGTAAAATAGAAATATAAATAGAAAATAGAAGAGAATTGTACAGTGATCACCCATTTTCTGCTCGCAATCTTTTTCATGGAAATGCCAGTCATATGAGTCCAGTCCATACATGTTACGATCACGGTATGAATTTGAAGGCAAAATATTTTTTTGCAGAATTTATATTATGTCTTTCCCTGTCCATAATGCTAAATGAAGGAAGTAAAATAGAAATTTAAATAGAAAACAGAAGAGAAATGTACAGCGATCACCCATTTTCTGCCCTCAATCTTTTTCATTGAAATCCCAGTCATATGAGTCGAGTCCATACATGCTACGATCACAGTATGAATTTGAAAGCAAAATATTTTTGTGCAGATCTTAGATTCGGTCTTTCCCTGTCCAAAATGATAAATTGAGGAGTTAAAATATAAATATAAATAAGAAACAGAAGAGAAATGTACAGTGATCACCCATTTTCTGCCCACAATCTTTTTCATGGAAATCCCAGTCATATGAGTCGAGCCATGCATGCTACGATCACGGTATGAATTTGAAGGCAAAATATTTTTCTGCAGATTTTAGATTAGGTCTTTCCCTGTACATAATGCTAAATTGAGGAGGTAAAATATAAATATAAATAGGAAACAGAAGAGAAATGTACAGTGATCACCCGTTTTCTGCCCACCATCTTTTTCATGGAAATCCCAGACACATGAGTCGAGTCCATACATGCTACGATCACGGTATGAATTTGAAGGCAAAATATTTATTTGCAGAACTTCAATTAGGTCTTTCCTGTCCATAATGCTAAATGAAGGAAGTAAAATAGAAATATAAATAGGAAACAGAAGAGAAATGTACAATGATCACCCATTTTCTGCCCTCAATCTTTTTCATGGAAATCCCAGTCATATGATTCGAGTCCATGCATGCTACGATCACGGTATGTATTTGAAGGCAAAATATATGTTTGCAGATCTTAGATTAAGTCTTTCCCTGTCCATAATGCTAAATTGAGGAGGAAAATTAGAAATATAAATAGGAAACAGAAGAGAAATGTACAGTGATCACCCATTTTCTGCCCACAATCTTTTTCATGGAAATCCCAGTCATATGAGTCGAGTCCATGCATGCTACAATCACGGTATGAATTTGAAGGCAAAATATTTTTTGTAGATCTTTGATTAGGTCTTTCCCTGTCCATAATGCTAAATTGAGGAGGTAAATTAGAAATATAAATAGGAAACAGAAGAGAAATGTACAGTGATCACCCATTTTCTGCCCACAATCTTTTTCTTGGAAATCCCAGTCATATGAGTCGAGTCCATGCATGCTATGTTCATGGTATGAATTTGAAGGCAAAATATTTTTGTGCAGATCTTAGTTACGGTCTTTCCCTGTCCATAATGCTAAATTGAGGAGGTAAAATAGAAATATAAATAGGAAACAGAAGAGAAATGTACAGTGATCACCCATTTTCTGCCGACAATCTTTTTCATGGAAATCCCAGTCATATGAGTCGAGTCCATGCATGCTACAATCACGGTATGAATTTGAAGGCAAAATATTTTTTGTAGATCTTTGATTAGGTCTTTCCCTGTCCATAATGCTAAATTGAGAAGGTAAATTAGAAATATAAATAGGAAACAGAAGAGAAATGTACAGTGATCACCCATTTTCTGCCCACAATCTTTTTCTTGGAAATCCCAGTCATATGAGTCGAGTCCATGCATGCTATGTTCACGGTATGAATTTGAAGGCAAAATATTTTTGTGCAGATCTTAGATTCGGTCTTTCCCTGTCCATAATGCTAAATTGAGGAGGTAAAATAGAAATATAAATAGGAAACAGAAGAGAAATGTACAGTGATCACCCATTTTCGGCCGACAATCTTTTTCATGGAATTCCCAGTCATATGAGTCGAGTCCATGCATGCTACGATCACGGTATGAATTTCAAGGCAAAATATTTTTGTGCAGATTTTAGATTAGGTCTTTCCCTGTCCATAATTCTAAATTGAGGAGGTAAAATAGAAATATAAAAAGGAAACAGAAGAAAAATGTACAGTGATCACCCATTTTCGGCCCACAATCTTTTTCATGGAAATCCAAGTCATATGAGTCGAGTCCATGCATGCTACGATCACGGTATGAATTTGAAGGCAAAATATATGTTTGCAGATCTTAGATTAGGTCTTTCCCTGTCCATAATGCTAAATTGAGGAGGAAAATTAGAAATATAAATAGGAAACAGAAGAGAAATGTACAGTGATCACCCATTTTCTGCACACAATCTTTTTCATGGAAATCCCAGTCATATGAGTCGAGTCCATGCATGCTACAATCACGGTATGAATTTGAAGGCAAAATATTTTTTGTAGATCTTTGATTAGTTCTTTCCCTGTCCATAATGCTAAATTGAGGAGGTAAATTAGAAATATAAATAGGAAACAGAAGAGAAATGTACAGTGATCACCCATTTTCTGCCCACAATCTTTTTCTTGGAAATCCCAGTCATATGAGTCGAGCCATGCATGCTACGATCACGGTATGAATTTGAAGGCAAAATATTTTTCTGCAGATTTTAGATTAGGTCTTTCCCTGTACATAATGCTAAATGAAGGAAGTAAAATAGAAATATAAATAGAAAACAGAAGAGAATTGTACAGTGATCACCCATTTTCTGCTCGCAATCTTTTTCATGGAAATCCCAGTCATATGAGTCAAGTCCATACCTGCTACGTTCCCCTTATGAATTTGAAGGCAAAATATTTTTTTGCAGAACTTAGATTACGTCTTTCCCTGTCCATAATGCTAAATGAAGGGAGTAAAATAGAAATATAAATAGGAAACAGAAGAGAAATGTACAGTGATCACCCATTTTCTGCCCACAATCTTTTTCATGGAAATTCCAGTCATATGAGTCGAGTCCATACATGCTACGATCACGGTATGAATTTGAAGACAAAATATTTTTTGCAGATCTTAGATTAGGTCTTTCCCTGTCCATAATGCTAAATTGAGGAGGTAAAATAGAAATATAAATAGGAAACAGAAGAGAAATGTACAGTGATCACCCATTTTCTGCCCACAATCTTTTTCATGGAAATCCAAGTCATATTACTCGAGTCCATGCATGCTACGATCACGGTATGAATTTGAAGGCAAAATACGTTTTTGCAGATCTTAGATTAGGTCTTTCCCTGTCCATAATGCTAACTGAGGGAAGTAAAATATAAATATAAATAGCAAACAGAAGAAAAATGTACAGTGATCACCCATTTTCTGCCCACAATCGTTTTCATGGAAATCCCAGTCATATGAATCGAGTCCATGCATGCTACGATCACGGTATGAATTTGAAGGCAAAATATTTTTGTTCAGAACTTAGATTAGGTCTTTCCCTGTCGATATTGCTAAATTCAGGAAGTAAAATATAAATATAAATAGGAAACAGAAGAGAAATGTACAGTGATCACCCATTTACTGCCCACAATATTTTCATGGAAATCCCAGTCATATGAGTCGAATCCATGCATGCTACGATCACGGTATGAATTAGAAGGCAAAATATTTTTTTGCAAATCTTAGATTAGGTCTTTCCCTGTCCATAATGCTAAATTGAGGAAGTAAAATATAAATATAATGAGGAAACAGAAGAGAAATGTACAGTGATCACCCATTTTCGGCCCACAATCTTTTTCATGGAAATCCCAGTCATATGAGTCGAGTCCATGCATGCTACGATCACGGTATGAATTTGAAGGCAAAATATTTTTGTGCAGAGCTTACATTAGGTCTTTCCCTGTCCATAATGCTAAATTGAGGATGTAAAATATAAATATAAATAGGAAACAGAAGAGAAATGTACACTGATCACCCATTTTCGGCCCACAATCTTTTTCATGGAAATCCCAGTCATATGAGTCGAATCCATGCATGCTACAATCACGGTATGAATTTGAAGGCAAAATATTTTTGTGCAGACCTTAGATTAGGTCTTTCCCTGTCCATAATGCTAAATTGAGGAGGTAAAATAGAAATATAAATAGGAAACAGACGAGAAATATTCAGTGATCACCCATTTTCGGCCCACAATCTTTTTCATGGAAATCCCAGTCATATGGGTCGTGTCCATGCATGATACGATCATGGTATGAATTTGAAGGCAAAATATTTTTGTGCAGATCTTTGATTAGGTCTTTCCCTGTCCACAATGCTAAATTGAGGAGGTAAAATATAAATATAAATAGGAAACAGAAGAGAAATGAACAGTGATCACCCATTTTCGGCCCACAATCTTTTTCATGGAAATCCCAGTCATATGAGTGGAGTCCATGCATGCTTCGATCACGGAATGAATTTGAAAAAAAAATATTTTTTTGCAAATCTTAGATTAGGTCTTTCCCTGTCCATAATGCTAAATTGAGGGGGTAAAATATAAATATAAATAGGAAACAGAAGAGAAATATACAGTGATCACCCATTTTCTGCCCACAATCTGCTTCATGGAAATCCCAGTCATATGAGTCGAGTCCATGCATGCTACGATCACGGTATGAATTTGAAGGCAAAATATTTTTTTGCAGATCTTAGATTAGGTCTTTCCCTGTCCATAATGCTAAATGAAGGAAGTAAAATAGAAATATAAATAGGAAACAGAAGAGAAATGTACAGTGATCACCCATTTTCTGCCCACAATCTTTTTCATGGAAATCCCAGTCATATGAATCAAGTCCATGCATGCTACGATCACGGTATGAATTTGAAGGCAAAATATTTTTGTGCAGATCTTAGATTAGGTCTTTCCCTGTCCATAATGCTAAATTGAGGAGGTAAATTATAAATATAAATAGGAAACAGAAGAGAAATGTACATTGATCACCCATTTTCGGCCCACAATCTTTTTCATGGAAATCCGAGTCATATTAGTCGAGTCCATGCATGCTACGATCAAGGTATGAATTTGAAGGCAAAATATTTTTTTGCAGAGCTTAGATTACGTCTTTCCCTGTCCATAATGCTAAATTGAGGAAGTAAAATATAAATATAAATAAGAAACAGAGGAAAAATGTACAGTGATCACCCATTTTCTGCCCGCAATCTTTTTCATGGAAATCCCAGTCATATGAGTCGAGTCCATGCATGCTCCGATCACGGTATGAATTTGAAGGCAAAATATTTTTTTGCAGATGTTAGATTAGGTCTTTCCCTGTCCATAATGCTAAATGAAGGAAGTAAAATATAAATATAAATAGGAAACAGAAGAGAAATGTACAGTGCTCACCCATTTTCTGCCCACAATCTATTTCATGGAAATCCCAGTCATATGAATCGAGTCCATGCATGCTACGATCACGGTATGAATTTGAAGGAAAAATATTTTTTCTGCAGATATTAGATTAGGTCTTTCCCTGTCCATAATGCTAAATTGAGGAAGTAAAACAGAAATATAAATAAGAAACAGAAGAGAAATGTACAGTGATCAGACATTTTCTGCCCACAATCTTTTTCATGGAAATCCCAGTCATATGAGTCGAGTCCATGCATGCTACGATCTCGGTATGAATTTTAAGGCAAAATATTTTTGTTCAGAACTTAGATTAGGTCTTTCCCTGTCGATATTGCTAAATTCAGGAAGTAAAATATAAATATAAATAGGAAACAGAAGAGAAATGTACAGTGATCACCCATTTACTGCCCACAATATTTTCATGGAAATCCCAGTCATATGAGTCGAATCCATGCATGCTACGATCACGGTATGAATTAGAAGGCAAAATATTTTTTTGCAAATCTTAGATTAGGTCTTTCCCTGTCCATAATGCTAAATTGAGGAAGTAAAATATAAATATAATGAGGAAACAGAAGAGAAATTTACAGTGATCACCCATTTTCGGCCCACAATCTTTTTCATGGAAATCCCAGTCATATGAGTCGAGTCCATGCATGCTACGATCACGGTATGAATTTGAAGGCAAAATATTTTTGTGCAGAGCTTACATTAGGTCTTTCCCTGTCCATAATGCTAAATTGAGGATGTAAAATATAAATATAAATAGGAAACAGAAGAGAAATGTACACTGATCACCCATTTTCGGCCCACAATCTTTTTCATGGAAATCCCAGTCATATGAGTCGAATCCATGCATGCTACAATCACGGTATGAATTTGAAGGCAAAATATTTTTTTGCAGACCTTAGATTAGGTCTTTCCCTGTCCATAATGCTAAATTGAGGAGGTAAAATAGAAATATAAATAGGAAACAGACGAGAAATCTTCAGTGATCACCCATTTTCGGCCCACAATCTTTTTCATGGAAATCCCAGTCATATGGGTCGTGTCCATGCATGATACGATCATGGTATGAATTTGAAGGCAAAATATTTTTGTGCAGATCTTTGATTAGGTCTTTCCCTGTCCACAATGCTAAATTGAGGAGGTAAAATATAAATATAAATAGGAAACAGAAGAGAAATGAACAGTGATCACCCATTTTCGGCCCACAATGTTTTTCATGGAAATCCCAGTCATATGAGTCGAGTCCATGCATGCTACGATCACGGTATGAATTTGAAGGCAAAATATTTTTTTGCAGATCTTAGATTAGGTCTTTCCCTGTTCATAATGCTAAATTGAGGAGGTAAAATATAAATGTAAATAGGATACAGAAGAGAAATGTACAGTGATCACCCGTTTTCTGCCCACAATCTTTTTCATGGAAATCCCAGTCATATGAGTCGAGTCCATACATGCTACGATTACGGTATGAATCTGAAGGCAAAATTTTTTTTGCAGAACTTAGATTAGGTTATTTCCCTGTCCATAATGCTAAATTGAGGAGGTAAAATATAAATATAAATAGGAAAAAGAAGAGAAATGTACAGTGATCACCCATTTTCTGCCCACAAACTTTTTCATGGAAATCCCAGTCATATGAGTCGAGTCCATGCATGCTACGATCACGGTATGAATTTGAAGGCAAAATATTTTATTGCAGATCTTAGATTTGGTCTTTCCCTGTCCATAATGCTAAATTGAGGAGGTAAAATATAAATATAAATAGTAAACAGAAGAGAAATGTACAGTGATCACCCATTTTCTGCCCACCATCTTTTTCATGGCAATCCCAGTCATATGAATCTAGTCCATGCATGTTACGATCACGGTATGAATTTGAAGGCAAAATATATTTTTGCAGATCTTTGATTAGTTTTTCCCTGTCCATAATGCTAAATTGACAAAGTAAAATATAAATATAAATAGGAAACAGAAGAGAAATGTACAGTGATCATCCATTTTGTGCCCACAATCTTTTTCATGGAAATCCCAGTCATATGAGTCGAGTCCATGCATGCTACGATCTCGGTATGAATTTGAAGGCAAAATATTTTTGTGCAGATCTTAGATTAGGTCTTTCACTGTCCATAATGCTAAATTGAGGAAGTAAAATAAAAATATAATGAGGAAACAGAAGAGAAATGTACAGTGATCACCCATTTTCGGCTCACAATCTTTTTCATGGAAATCCCAGTCATATGAGTCGATTCCATGCATGCTACGATCTCGGTATGAATTTGAAGGCAAAATATTTTTGTGCAGATCTTAGATTAGGTCTTTCCCTGTCTATAATGCTAAATTGAGGAGGTAAAATATAAATATAAATAGGAAACAGAAGAGAAATGTACACTGATCACCCATTTTCGGCCCACAATCTTTTTCATGGAAATCCCAGTCATATGAGTCGAATCCATGCATGCTACAATCACGGTATGAATTTGAAGGCAAAATATTTTTGTGCAGACCTTAGATTAGGTCTTTCCATGTCCATAATGCTAAATTGAGGAGGTAAAATAGAAATATAAATAGGAAACAGACGAGAAATCTTCAGTGATCACCCATTTTCGGCCTACAATGTTTTTCATGGAAATCCCAGTCATAGGAGTCGAGTCCATGCATGCTACGATCACGGTATGAATTTGAACGCAAAATATTTTTTTGCAGATCTTAGATTAGGTCTTTCCCTGTTCATAATGCTAAATTGAGGAGGTAAAATATAAATATAAATAGGATACAGAAGAGAAATGTACAGTGATCACCCGTTTTCTGCCCACAATCTTTTTCATGGAAATCCCAGTCATATGAGTCGAGTCCATACATGCTACGAACACGGTATGAATCTGAAGGCAAAATTTTTTTTGCAGAACTTAGATTAGGTTATTTCCCTGTCCATAATGCTAAATTGAGGAGGTAAAATATAAATATAAATAGGAAAAAGAAGAGAAATGTACAGTGATCACCCATTTTCTGCCCACAAACTTTTTCATGGAAATCCCAGTCATATGAGTCGAGTCCATGCATGCTACGATCACGGTATGAATTTGAAGGCAAAATATTTTATTGCAGATCTTAGATTTGGTCTTTCCCTGTCCATAATGCTAAATTGAGGAGGTAAAATATAAATATAAATAGGAAACAGAAGAGAAATATACATTGATCACCCATTTTCTGCCCACAATCTTTTTCATGGAAATCCCAGTCATAGGAGTCGAGTCCATGCATCCTACGATCTCGGTATGAATTTTAAGGCAAAATATTTTTGTTAAGAACTTAGATTAGGTCTTTCCCTGTCCATAATGCTAAATGAAGGAAGTAAAATAAAAATATAATGAGGAAACAGAAGACAAATGTACAGTGATCACCCATTTTCGGCTCACAAACTTTTTCATGGAAATCCCAGTCATATGAGTCGATTCCATGCATGCTACGATCACGGTATGAATTTGAAGGCAAAATATTTTTTTGCAGATTTTAGATTAGGTCTTTCACTGTCCACAATGCTAAATTGAGGAGGTAAAATATAAATATAAATAGGAAACAGAAGAGAAATGTACAGTGATCACCCATTTTCGGCCCACAATCTTTTTCATGGAAATCCAAGTCATATGAGTCGAGTCCATGCATGCTACGATCACGGTATGAATTTGAAGGTAAAATATTTTTGTGCACAGCTTACATTACGTCTTTCCCTGTCCATAATGCTAAATTGAGGAGGTAATATAGAAATATAACTAGGAAACCAAAGAGAAATGTACAGTGATCACCCATTTTCGGCCCACAATCTTTTTGATGGAAATCCCAGTCATATGAGTCGAGTCCATACATGCTACGATCACGGTATGAATTTGAAGCAAAATATTTTTGTGCAGATTTTAGATTAGGTCTTTCCCTGTCCACAATGCTAAATTGAGGAGGTAAAATAGAAATATAAATAGGAAACAGACGAGAAATCTTCAGTGATCACCCATTTTCGGCCCACAATCTTTTTCATGGAAATCCCAGTCATATGGGTCGTGTCCATGCATGATACGATCATGGTATGAATTTGAAGGCAAAATATTTTTGTGCAGATCTTTGATTAGGTCTTTCCCTGTCCACAATGCTAAATTGAGGAGGTAAAATATAAATATAAATAGGAAACAGAAGAGAAATGTACAGTGATCACCCATTTTCGGCCCACAATGTTTTTCATGGAAATCCCAGTCATAGGAGTCGAGTCCATGCATGCTACGATCACGGTATGAATTTGAAGGCAAAATATTTATTTGCAGATCTTAGATTAGGTCTTTCCCTGTTCATAATGCTAAATTGAGAAGGTAAAATATAAATATAAATAGGATACAGAAGAGAAATGTACAGTGATCACCCATTTTCTGCCCACAAACTTTTTCATGGAAATCCCAGTCATATGAGTCGAGTCCATGCATGCTACGATCACGGTATGAATTTGAAGGCAAAATATTTTATTGCAGATCTTAGATTTGGTCTTTCCCTGTCCATAATGCTAAATTGAGGAGGTAAAATATAAATATAAATAGGAAACAGAAGAGAAATGTACAGTGATCACCCATTTTCTGCCCACCATCTTTTTCATGGCAATCCCAGTCATATGAATCGAGTCCATGCATGTTACGATCATGGTATGAATTTGAAGGCAAAATATTTTTTTGCAGATCTTAGATGAGGTCTTTCCCTGTCCATAATGCTAAATTCAGGAAGTAAAATATAAATATGAATAGGAAACAGAAGAGAAATGTACAGTGATCACACATTTTCGGCCCACAATCTTTTTCATGGAAATCCCAGTCATATGATTCGAGTCCATGCATGCTACGATCACGGTATGAATTTGAAGACAAAATATTTTTTTTCAGATTTTAGATTAGGTCTTTCCCCGTCCATAATGCTAAATTGAGGAGGTAAAATAGAAATATAATTAGGAAACAGAAGTGAAATGTACAGTGATCACCCATTTTCGGCCCACAATCTTTTTCATGGAAATCCCAGTCATATGAGTCGAGTCCATGCATGCTACGATCATGGTATGAATTTGACGGCAAAATATTTTTGTGCAGATATTTGATTAGGTCTTTCCCTGTCCACAATGCTAAATTGAGGAGGTAAAATATAAATATAAATAGGAAACAGAAGAGAAATGTACAGTGATCACCCATTTTAAGCCCACAATCTTTTTCATGGAAATCCCAGTCATATGAGTCGTGTCCATGCATGCTACGATCACGGTATGAATTTGAAGGCAAAATATTTTTGTGCAGAGCTTACATTAGGTCTTTCCCTGTCCATAATGCTAAATTGAGGAGGTAAAATAGAAATATAAATAGGAAACAGACGAGAAATCTTCAGTGATCACCCATTTTCGGCCCACAATCTTTTTCATGGAAATCCCATTCATATGGGTCGTATCCATGCATGATACGATCATGGTATGAATTTGAAGGGAAAATATTTTTGTGAAGATCTTTGATTAGGTCTTTCCCTGTCCACAATGCTAAATTGAGGAGGTAAAATATAAATATAAATAGGAAACAGAAGAGAAATGTACAGTGATCACCCATTTTCGGCCCACAATGTTTTTCATCGAAATCCCAGTCATATGAGTCGAGTCCATGCATGCTACGATCACGGTATGAATTTGAAGGCAAAATATTTTTGTGCAGATTTTAGATTAGATCTTTCCCTGTCCATAATGCTAAATAGAGGAGGTAAAATATAAATATAAATAGGAAACAGAAGAGAAATGTACAGTAATCAACCATTTTCGGCACACAATGTTTTTCATGGAAATCCCAGTCATATGAGTCGAGTCCATGCATGCTACGATCACGGTATGAATTTGAAGGCAAAATATTTTTGTGCAGATTTTAGTTTAGGTCTTTCCCTTTCCATAATGCTAAATTGAGGAAGTAAAATATAAATATAAATAGGAAACAGAAGAAAAATATACAGTGATCACCCATTTTCGGCCCAGATTCTTTTTCATGGAAATTCTAGTCATATGAGTCGAGTCCATGCATGCTACGATCACTGTATGAATTTGAGGGCAAAATATTTTTGTGCAGAATTTAGATTAGGTCTTTCCCTGTCCATAATGCTAAATTGAGGAGGTAGAATAGAAATATAAATAGGAAACAGAAGAGAAATGTACAGTGATCACCCATTTTCGGCCCACAATCTTTTTCATGGAAATCCCAGTCATATGTGTCGAGTCCATGCATGCTACGATCACGGTATGAATTTGAAGGCAAAATATTTTTGTGCAGAATTTAGATTAGGTCTTTCCCTGTCCATAATGCTAAATTGAGGAGGTACAATAGAAATATAAATAGGAAACAGAAGAGAAATGTACAGTGATCACCCATTTTCGGCCCACAATCTTTTTCATGGAAATCCCAGTCATATGTGTCGAGTCCATGCATGCTACGATCAAGGTATGAATTTGAAGGCAAAATATTTTTGTGCAGAACTTACACTAGGTCTTTCCCTGTCCATAATGCTAAATTGAGGAGGTAAAATATAAATATAAATAGGAAACAGAAGAGACATGTACAGTGATCACCCATTTTCGGCCCACAATCTTTTTCATGGAAATCCCAGTCATATGAGTCGAGTCCATGCATGCTACGATCACGGTATGAATTTGAAGGCAAAATATTTTTTTGCAGAGCTTAGATTAGGTCTTTCCCTGTCCATAATGCTAAATTGAGAAGGTAAAATATAAATATAAATAGGAAACAGAAGAAAAATATACAGTGATCACCCATTTTCGGCCCAGAATCTTTTTCATGGAAATTCTAGTCATATGAATCGAGTCCATGCATGCTACGATCACGGTATGAATTTGAAGGCAAAATATTTTTGTGCAGATTTTAGATTAGGTCTTTCCCTGTCCATAATGCTAAATTGAGGAAGTAAAATATATATATAAATAGAAAACAGAAGAAAAATGTACAGTTATCACACATTTTCGGACTACAATCTTTTTCATGGAAATCCCAGTCATATGAGTTGAGTCTATGCATGCTACGATCACGGTATGAATTTGAAGGCTAAATATTTTTGTGCAGATTTTAGATTAGGTCTTTCCCTGTCCATAATGCTAAATTGAGGATGTAAAATAGAAATGGTAATAGGAAACAGAAGAGAAATGTACAGTGATCACCCATTTTCGGCCCACAATATTTTCATGGAAATCCTAGTCATATGAGTCGAGTCCATGCATGCTACGATCACGGTATGAATTTGAAGGCAAAATATTTTTTGTAGATCTTTGATTAGGTCTTTCCCTGTCCATAAAGCTAAATTGAGGAGGTAAATTAGAAATATAAATAGGAAACAGAAGAGAAATGTACAGTGATCACCCATTTTCAGCCCACAATCTTTTTCATGGAAATCCCAGTCATATGAGTCCAGTCCATAAAAGCTACGATCACGGTATGATTTTGAAGGCAAAATATATTTTTGCAGATCTTAGATTAGGTCTTTCCCTGTCCATAATGCTAAATTGTGGAGGTAAAATAGAAATATAAATAGGAAACAGAAGAGAAATGTACAGTGATCACCCATTTTCAGCCCACAATCTTTTTCATGGAAATCCCAGTCATATGAGTCGAGTCCATGCATGCTACGATCACGGTATGAAGTTGAAGGCAAGATATTTTTGTGCAAATTTTAGATTAGATCTTTCCCTGTCCATAATGCTAAATTGAGGAGATAAAATAGAAATAGAAATAGGAAATCATATGACTGGGATTTCCCTGAAAAAGATTGTGCGCCGAAAATGGGTGATCACTGTACATTTCTCTTCTGTTTCCTATTTATATTTCTATTTTACCTCCTCAATTTAGCATTATGGACAGGGAAAGACCTAATCTAAGATCTGCACAAAAATATTTTGCCTTCAAATTCATACCGTGATCGTAGCATGCATGGATTCGACTCATATGACTGGGATTTCCATGAAAAAGATTGTGGTCCGAAAATGGGTGATCACTGTACATTTCTCTTCTCTTTATTTTTTATATTTATATTTTACCTCCTCAATTTAGCATTATGGACAGGGAAAGACCCAATCTAAGCTCTGCACAAAAATATTTTGCCTTCAAATTCATACCGTGACTGTAGCATGCATGGACTCGACTCATATGACTGGGATTTCCATGAAAAAGATTGTGGGCCGAAAATGGGTGATCACTGTACATTTCTCTTCTGTTTCCTATTTATATTTATATTTTACCTACTCAATTTAGCATTATGGACAGGGAAAGACCTAATCTAAGATCTGTACAAAAATATTTTGCCTTCAAATTCATACCGTGATTGTAGCATGCATGGACTCGACTCATATGACTGGGATTTCCATGAAAAAGATTGTGGGCTGAAAACTGGTGATCCCTGTACATTTCTCTTCTGTTTCCTATTTATATTTCTATTTTACCTCCTCAATTTCGCATTATGGACAGGGAAAGACCTAATCTAAGATCTGCACAAAAATATTTTGCCTTCAAATTCATACCGTGATCGTAGCATGCATGGACTCGACTCATATCACTGGGATTTCCATGAAAAAGATTGTGGGCTGAAAATGGGTGATCACTGTACATTTCTCTTCTGTTTCCTATTTATATTTATATTTTACCTCCTCAATTTAGCATTATGGACAGGGAAAGACCTAATCTAAGATCTGCACAAAAACATTTTGCCTTCAAATTCATACCGTGATCGTAGCATGCATGGACTCGACTCATATGACTGGGATTTCCATGAAAAAGATTGTGGGCCGAAAATGGGTGATCACTGTACATTTCTCTTCTGTTTCCTATTTATATTTCTATTTTACATCCTCAATTTAGCATTATGGACAGGGAAAGACCTAATCTAAGATCTGCAAAAAAATATTTTTCCTTCAAATTCATACCGTGATCGTAGCATGCATGGACTCGACTCATATGACTGGGATTTCCATGAAAAAGATTGTGGGCCGAAAATGGGTGATCACTGTACATTTCTCTTCTGTTTCCTATTTATATTTCTATTTTACATCCTCAATTTAGCATTATGGACAGGGAAAGACCTAATCTAAGATCTGCACAAAAATATTTTGCCTTCAAATTCATACCGTGATTGTAGCATGCATGGACTCGACTCATATGACTGGGATTTCCATGACAAAGATTGTGGGCTGAAAATGGGTGATCACTGTACATTTCTCTTCTGTTTCCTATTTATATTTATATTTTACCTCCTCAATTTCGCATTATGGACAGGGAAAGACCTAATCTAAGATCTGCACAAAAATATTTTGCCTTCAAATTCATACCGTGATCGTAGCATGCATGGACTCGACTCATATGACTGGGATTTCCATGAAAAAGATTGTGGGCCGAAAATGGGTGATCACTGTACATTTCTCTTCCGTTTCCTATTTATATTTATATTTTACCTACTCAATTTAGCATTATGGACAGGGAAAGACCTAATCTAAGATCTGCACAAAAATATTTTGCCTTCAAATTCATACCGTGATTGTAGCATGCATGGCCTCGACTCATATGACTGGGATTTCCATGAAAAAGATTGTGGGCTGAAAATGGGTGATCACTGTACATTTCTCTTCTGTTTCCTATTTATATTTCTATTTTACCTCCTCAATTTCGCATTATGGACAGGGAAAGACCTAATCTAAGATCTGCACAAAAATATTTTGCCTTCAAATTCATACCGTGATCGTAGCATGCATGGACTCGACTCATATGACTGGGATTTCCATGAAAAAGATTGTGGGCTGAAAATGGGTGATCACTGTACATTTCTCTTCTGTTTCCTATTTATATTTCTATTTTACCTCCTCAATTTCGCATTATGGACAGGGAAAGACCTAATCTAAGATCTGCACAAAAATATTTTGCCTTCAAATTCATACCGTGAACGTAGCATGCATGGACTCGGCTCATATGACTGGGATTTCCATGAAAAAGATTGTGGGCCGAAAATGGGTGATCACTGTAAATTTCTCTTCTGTTTCCTATTTATATTTCTTTTTTACCTCCTCAATTTAGCATTATGGACAGGGAAAGACCTAATCTAAGATCTGCACAAAAATATTTTGCCTTCAAATTCATACCGTGATCGTAGCATGCATGGACTCGACTCATATGACTGGGATTTCCATGAAAAAGATTGTGGGCTGAAAATGGGTGTTCACTGTACATTTCTCTTCTGTTTCCTATTTATATTTCTATTTTACCTCCTCAATTTAGCATTATGGACAGAGAAAGACCTAATCTAAGATCTGCACAAAAATATTTTGCCTTCAAATTCATACCGTGATCGTAGCATGCATGGACTCGACTCATATGACTGGGATTTCCATGAAAAAGATTGTGGGCCGAAAATGGGTGATCACTGTACATTTCTCTTCTGTTTCCTATTTATATTTATATTTTACCTACTCAATTTAGCATTATGGACAGGGAAAGACCTAATCTAAGATCTGCACAAAAATATTTTGCCTTCAAATTCATACCGTGATTGTAGCATGCATGGACTCGACTCATATGACTGGGATTTCCATGAAAAAGATTGTGGGCTGAAAATCGGTGATCACTGTACATTTCTCTTCTGTTTCCTATTTATATTTCTATTTTACCTCCTCAATTTCGCATTATGGACAGGGAAAGACCTAATCTAAGATCTGCACAAAAATATTTTGCCTTCCAATTCATACCGTGATCGTAGCATGCATGGACTCGACTCATATGACTGGGATTTCCATGAAAAAGATTGTGGGCTGAAAATGGGTGATCACTGTACATTTCTCTTCTGTTTCCTATTTATATTTGTATTTTACCTCCTCAATTTAGCATTATGGACAGGGAAAGACCTAATCTAAGATCTGCACAAAAATATTTTGCCTTCAAATTCATACCGTGATCGTAGCATGCATGGACTGGAATCATATGACTGGGATTTCCATGAAAAAGATTGTGGGCCGAAAATGGGTGATCACTGTACATTTCTCTTCTGTTTCCTATTTATATTTATATTTTACCTCCTCAATTTAGCATTATGGACAGGGAAAGACCTAATCTAAGATCTGCACAAACATATTTTGCCTTCAAATTTATACCGTGATCGTAGGATGCATGGACTCGACTCATATGACTCGGATTTCCATGAAAAAGATTGTGGGCCGAAAATGGGTGATCACTGTACATTTCTCTTCTGTTTCTTATTTATATTTCTATTTTAACTCCTCAATTTAGCATTATGGAGAGGGAAAGACCTAATCTAAAATCTGCACAAAAATATTTTGCCTTCAAATTCATACCGTGATCGTAGCATACATGGACTCGACTCATATGACTGGGATTTCCATGAACAAGATTGTGGGCCGAAAGTGGGTGATCACTGTACATTTCTCTTCTGTTTCCTATTTATATTTCTATTTTACCTCCTCAATTTCGCATTATGGACAGGGAAAGACCTAATCTAAGATCTGCATAAAAATATTTTGCCTTCAACTTCATACCGTGATCGTAGCATGCATGGACTCGACTCATATGACTGGGATTTCCATGAAAAAGATTGTTTGCCGAAAATGGGTGATCACTGTACATTTCTCTTCTGTTTCCTATTTATATTTATATTTTACTTCCTTAATTTAGCATTATGGACAGGTAAAGACCTAATCTAAAATCTGCACAAAAATATTTTGCCTTCAAATTCATACCGTGATCGTAGCATGCATGGACTGGAATCATATGACTGGGATTTCCATGAAAAAGATTGTGGGCAGAAAATGGGTGATCACTGTACATTTCTCTTCTGTTTCCTATTTATATTTTTTTTTACCTCCTCAATTTAGCATTATGGAGAGGGAAAGACCTATTCTAAGCTCTGCACAAAAATATTTTGCCTTCAAACTCATACCGTGATCGTAGCATGCATGGATTCGACTCATATGACTGGGATTTCCATGAAAAAGATTGTGGGCAGAAAATGGGTGATCACTGTACATTTCTCTTCTGTTTCCTATTTATATTTCTATTTTACCTCCTCAATTTAGCATTATGGTCAGGGAAAGACCTAATCTAAGATCTGCACAAAAATATTTTGCCTTCAAATTCATACGGTGATCGTAGCATGCATGGACTCGACTCATATGACTGGGATGTCCATGAAAAAGATTGTGGGCCGAAAATGTGTGATCACTGTACATTTCTCTTCTGTTTCCTATTGATAATTCTATTTTACCTCCTCAATTTAGCAATATGGCCAGGGAAAGACCTAATCTAAAAACTGCACAAAAATATTTTGCCTTCAAATTCATACCGTGATCGTAGCATGCATGGACTCGACTCATATGACTGGGATTTCCTTGAAAAAGATTATGGGCCGAAAATGGGTGATCACTGTACATTTCTCTTCTGTTTCCTATTTATATTTCTATTTTACCTCCTCAATTTAGCATTATGGACAGGGAAAGAACTAATCTAAGATCTGCACAAAAATATTTTGCCTTCAAATTCATACCGTGATCGTAGCATGCATGGACTCGACTCATATGACTGGGATTTCCATGAAAAAGATTGTGGGCCGAAAATGGGTGATCACTGTACATTTCTCTTCTGTTTCCTATTTATATTTATATTTTACATCTTCAATTTAGCATTATGGACAGGGAAAGACCTATTCTAAAATCTGCACAAAAATATTTTGCCTTCAAATTCATACCGTAATCGTAGCATGCATGGATTCAACTCATATGACTGGGATTTCCATGAAAAAGATTGTGGGCCGAAAATGGGTGATCACTGTACATTTCTCTTCTGTTTCCTATTTATATTTCTATTTTACCTCCTCAATTTAGCATTATGGACAGGGAAAGACCTAATATAACATCTGCACAAAAATATTTTGCCTTCAAATTCATACCGTGATCGTAGCATGCATGGACTCGACTCATATGACTGGGATTTCCATGAAAAAGATTGTGGGCCGAAAATGGGTGATCACTGTACATTTATCTTCTGTTTCCTATTTATATTTATATTTTAACTCCTCAATTTAGCATTATGGACAGGGAAAGACCTAATCTAAGATCTGCACAAAAATATTTTGTCTTCAAATTCATACCGTGATCGTAGCATGCATGGACTCGACTCATATGACTGGGATTTACATGAAAAAGATTGTGGGCCGAAAATGGGTGATCACTGAACATTTCTCTCCTGTTTCCTATTTATATTTATATTTTAACTCCTCAATTTAGCATTATGGACAGGGAAAGACCTAATCTAAGATCTGCACAAAAATATTTTGCCTTCAAATTCATACCGTGATCGTAGCATGCATGGACGCAACTCACATGACTGGGATTTCCATGAAAAAGATTGTGGGCTTAAAATGGGTGATCACTGTACATTTCTCTTCTGTTTCCTATTTATATTTATATTTTACCTCCTCAATTTAGCATTATGGACAGGGAAAGACCTAATCTAAGATCTGCACAAAAATATTTTGCCTTCAAATTCATACCGTGATCGTAGCATGCATGGACTCGACTCATATGACTCGGATTTCCATGAAAAAGATTGTGGGCCGGAAATGGGTGATCGCTGTACATTTCTTTTCTGTTTCCTATTTATATTTCAATTTTACCTCCTCAATTTCGCATTATGGACAGGGAAAGACCTAATCTAAGATCTGCACAAAAATATTTTGCCTTCAAATTCATACCGTGATCGTAGCATGCATGGACTCGACTCATATGACTCGGATTTCCATGAAAAAGATTGTGGGCCGGAAATGGGTGATCGCTGTACATTTCTTTTCTGTTTCCTATTTATATTTCAATTTTACCTCCTCAATTTCGCATTATGGACAGGGAAAGACCTAATCTAAAAACTGCACAAAAATATTTTGCCTTCAAATTCATACCGTGATCGTAGCATGCATGGACTCGACTCATATGACTGGGATTTCCTTGAAAAAGATTGTGGGCCGAAAATGGGTGATCACTGTACATTTCTCTTCTGTTTCCTATTTATATTTCTATTTTACCTCCTCAATTTAGCATTATGGACAGGGAAAGAACTAATCTAAGATCTGCACAAAAATATTTTGCCTTCAAATTCATACCGTGATCGTAGCATGCATGGACTCGACTCATATGACTGGGATTTCCATGAAAAAGATTGTGGGCCGGAAATGGGTGATCGCTGTACATTTCTTTTCTGTTTCCTATTTATATTTCAATTTTACCTCCTCAATTTCGCATTATGGCCAGGGAAAGACCTAATCTAAAAACTGCACAAAAATATTTTGCCTTCAAATTCATACCGTGATCGTAGCATGCATGGACTCGACTCATATGACTGGGATTTCCTTGAAAAAGATTGTGGGCCGAAAATGGGTGATCACTGTACATTTCTCTTCTGTTTCCTATTTATATTTCTATTTTACCTCCTCAATTTAGCATTATGGACAGGGAAAGAACTAATCTAAGATCTGCACAAAAATATTTTGCCTTCAAATTCATACCGTGATCGTAGCATGCATGGACTCGACTCATATGACTGGGATTTCCATGAAAAAGATTGTGGGCCGAAAATGGGTGATCACTGTACATTTCTCTTCTGTTTCCTATTTATATTTATATTTTACATCTTCAATTTAGCATTATGGACAGGGAAAGACCTATTCTAAAATCTGCACAAAAATATTTTGCCTTCAAATTCATACCGTAATCGTAGCATGCATGGATTCAACTCATATGACTGGGATTTCCATGAAAAAGATTGTGGGCCGAAAATGGGTGATCACTGTACATTTCTCTTCTGTTTCCTATTTATATTTCTATTTTACCTCCTCAATTTAGCATTATGGACAGGGAAAGACCTAATATAACATCTGCACAAAAATATTTTGCCTTCAAATTCATACCGTGACCGTAGCATGCATGGACTCGACTCATATGACTGGGATTTCCATGAAAAAGATTGTGGGCCGAAAATGGGTGATCACTGTACATTTATCTTCTGTTTCCTATTTATATTTATATTTTAACTCCTCAATTTAGCATTATGGACAGGGAAAGACCTAATCTAAGATCTGCACAAAAATATTTTGTCTTCAAATTCATACCGTGATCGTAGCATGCATGGACTCGACTCATATGACTGGGATTTACATGAAAAAGATTGTGGGCCGAAAATGGGTGATCACTGAACATTTCTCTCCTGTTTCCTATTTATATTTATATTTTAACTCCTCAATTTAGCATTATGGACAGGGAAAGACCTAATCTAAGATCTGCACAAAAATATTTTGCCTTCAAATTCATACCGTGATCGTAGCATGCATGGACGCAACTCACATGACTGGGATTTCCATGAAAAAGATTGTGGGCTTAAAATGGGTGATCACTGTACATTTCTCTTCTGTTTCCTATTTATATTTATATTTTACCTCCTCAATTTAGCATTATGGACAGGGAAAGACCTAATCTAAGATCTGCACAAAAATATTTTGCCTTCAAATTCATACCGTGATCGTAGCATGCATGGACTCGACTCATATGACTCGGATTTCCATGAAAAAGATTGTGGGCCGGAAATGGGTGATCGCTGTACATTTCTTTTCTGTTTTCTATTTATATTTCAATTTTACCTCCTCAATTTCGCATTATGGACAGGGAAAGACCTAATCTAAGATCTGCACAAAAATATTTTGCCTTCAAATTCATACCGTGATCGTAGCATGCATGGACTCGACTCATATGACTCGGATTTCCATGAAAAAGATTGTGGGCCGGAAATGGGTGATCGCTGTACATTTCTTTTCTGTTTCCTATTTATATTTATATTTTACCTCCTCAATTTAGCATTATGGACAGGGAAAGACCTAATCTAAGATCTGCACAAAAATATTTTGCCTTCAAATTCATACCGTGATCGTAGCATGCATGGACTCGACTCATATGACTGGGATTTCCATGAAAAAGATTGTAAGCCGAAAATGGGTGATCACTGTACATTTCTCTTATGTTTCCTATTTATATTTATATTTTACATCCTCAATTTAGCATTATGGACAGGGAAAGACCTAATCTAAGATCTGCACAAAAATATTTTGCCTTCAAATTCATACCGTGATCGTAGCATGCATGGACGCAACTCATATGACTGGGATTTCCATGAAAAAGATTGTGGGCCGGAAATGGGTGATCAGTGTACATTTCTCTTCTGTTTCCTATTTATATTTCTATTTTACCTCCTCAATTTAGCATTATGGACAGGTAAAGACCTAATGTAAAATCTGCACAAAAATATTTTGCCTTCAAATTCATACCGTGATCGTAGCATGCATGGACTGGAATCATATGACTGGGATTTCCATGAAAAAGATTGTGGGCAGAAAATGGGTGATCACTGTACATTTCTCTTATGTTTCCTATTTATATTTCTATTTTACATCCTCAATTTAGCATTATGGACAGGGAAAGACCTAATCTAAGATCTGCAAAAAAGTATTTTGCCTTCAAATTCATACCGTGATCGTAGTATGCCTGGACTCGACTCATATGACTGGGATTACCATGAAAAAGATTGTGGGCAGAAACTGGTGATCACTGTACATTTCTCTTCTGTTTCCTATTTATATTTATATTTTACTTCCTTCATTTAGCATTATGGACAGGGAAAGACCTAATCTAAGATCTGTAAAGAAATATTTTGCCTTCAAATTCATACGGTGATCGTAGCATGCATGGACGCGACTCATATGACTGGGATTTCCATGAAAAAGATTGTGGGCCGAAAATGGGTGATCACTGTACATTTCTCTTCTGTTTCCTATTTATATTTCTATTTTACCTCCTCAATTTAGCATTATGGACAGGGACAGACCTAATATAACATCTGCACAAAAATATTCTGCCTTCAAATTCATACCGTGATCGTAGCATGCATGGACTCGACTCATATGACTGGGATTTCCATGAAAAATTGTGGGCCGAAAATGGGTGATCACTGTACATTTCTCTTCTGTTTCCTATTTATATTTATATTTTACATCCTCAATTTATCATTATGGACAGGGAAAGACCTAATCTAAGATCTGCACAAAAATATTTTGCCTTCAAATTCATACCGTGATCGTAGCATGAATGGACTCGACTCATATGACTCGGATTTCCATGAAAAAGATTGTGGGCCGGAAATGGGTGATCGCTGTACATTTCTTTTCTGTTTCCTATTTATATTTCTATTTTACCTCCTTAATTTCGCATTATGGACAGGGAAAGACCTAATCTAAGATCTGCAGAAAAATATTTTGCCTTCAAATTCATACCGTGATCGTAGCATGCATGGACTCGACTCATATGACTCGGATTTCCATGAAAATGATTGTGGGCCGAAAATGGGTGATCACTGTACATTTCTCTTCTGTTTCCTATTTATATTTCCATTTTACCTCCTCAATTTATCATTATGGACAGGGATAGACCTAATCTAAATTCTGCACAAAAATATTTTACCTTCAAATTCATACCGTGATCGTAGCATGCATGGACACGACTGATATGTCTGGGATTTCCACGAAAAAGATTGTGGGGGGAAAATGGGTGATCACTGTACATTTCTCTTCTGTTTCCTATTTATATTTATATTTTACCTCCTCAATTTAGCAATATGGCCAGTGAAAGACCTAATCTTAGCTTTGCACGAAAACATTTTGCCTTCAAATTCATACCGTGATCGTAGGATGCATGGACTCGACTCATATGAGTGGGATTTCCATGAAAAAGATTGTGGGCCGAAAATGGGTGATCACTGTACATTTCTCTTCTGTTTCCTATTTATATTTATATTTTCCTCCTCAATTTAGCATTATAGACAGGGAAAGACCTAATCTAAGATCTGAACAAAAATATTTTGCCTTCAAATTCATACCGTGTTCGTAGAATGCATGGACTCGACTCATATGACTGGGATTTCCATGAAAAAGATTGTGGGCCAAAAATGCGTGATCACTGTACATTTCTCTTCTGTTTCCTATTTATATTTCTATTTTACATCCTCAATTTATCATTATGGACAGGGATAGACCTAATCTAAATTCTGCACAAAAATATTTTACCTTCAAATTCATACCGTGATCGTAGCATGCATGGACACGACTGATATGTCTGGGATTTCCACGAAAAAGATTGTGGGGGGAAAATGGGTGATCACTGTACATTTCTCTTCTGTTTCCTATTTATATTTATATTTTACCTCCTCAATTTAGCAATATGGCCAGTGAAAGACCTAATCTAAGCTTTGCACGAAAACATTTTCCCTTCAAATTCATACCGTGATCGTAGGATGCATGGACTCGACTCATATGAGTGGGATTTCCATGAAAAAGATTGTGGGCCGAAAATGGGTGATCACTGTACATTTCTCTTCTGTTTCCTATTTATATTTATATTTTCCTCCTCAATTTAGCATTATAGACAGGGAAAGACCTAATCTAAGATCTGAACAAAAATATTTTGCCTTCAAATTCATACCGTGTTCGTAGAATGCATGGACTCGACTCATATGACTGGGATTTCCATGAAAAAGATTGTGGGCCAAAAATGCGTGATCACTGTACATTTCTCTTCTGTTTCCTATTTATATTTATATTTTACATCCTCAATTTAGGATTATGGACAGGGAAAGACCTAATCTAAGTTCTGCACAAAAATATTTTGCCTTCCAATTCATACCGTGATCATAGCATGCATTGACTCAACTCATATGACTGGGATTTCCATGAAAAAGATTGTGGGCAGAAAATGGGTGATCGCTGTACATTTCTCTTCTGTTTCCTATTTATATTTCTATTTTACTTCCTTCATTTATCATTATGGACATGGAAAGACCTCATCTAAGATCTGCACAAAAATATTTTGCCTTCAAATTCATACCGTGATCGTAGCATGCATGGAATCGACTCATATGACTGGGATTTCCATGAAAAAGATTGTGGGCCGAAAATGGGTGATCACTGTACATTTCTCTTCTGTTTCCTATTTATATTTATATTTTACCTCCTCAATTTAGCATTATGGACAGGGAAAGACCTAATCTAAGATCTGCACAAAAATATTTTGCCTTCAAATTCATACCGTGATCGTAGCATGCATGGAATCGACTCATATGACTGGGATTTCCATGAAAAAGATTGTGGGCCGAAAATGGGTGATCACTGTACATTTCTCTTCTGTTTCCTATATATATTGATATTTTACCTCCTCAATTTAGCATTATGGACAGGGAAAGACCTAATCGAAGATCTGCACAAAAATATTTTGCCTTCAAATTCATACAGTGATCGTAGCATGCATGGACTCAACTCATATGACTGGGATTTCCATGAAAAAGATTGTGGGCCGAAAATGGGTGATCACTGTACATTTCTCTTCTGTTTCCTATTTATATTTCTATTTTACCTCCTCAATTTAGCATTATGGACAGGGAAAGACCTAATCTAAGATCTGCACAAAAATATTTTGCCTTCAAATTCATACCGTGATCGTAGCATGCATGGAATCGACTCATATGACTGGGATTTCCATGAAAAAATTGTGGGCCGAAAATGGGTGATCACTGTACATTTCTCTTCTGTTTCCTATTTATATTTCTATTTTACCTCCTCAATTTAGCATTATGGACAGGGAAAGACCTAATCTAAAATCTGCACAAAAATATTTTGCCTTCAAATTCATACCGTGAACGTAGCATGCATGGATTCGACTTATATGACTGGGATGTCCATGAAAAAGATTGTGGGCCGAAAATGGGTGATGACCGTACATTTTTCTTCTGTTTCCTATTTATATTTCTATTTTACCTCCTCAATTTAGCATTATGGACAGGGAAAGACCTAATCTAAGATCTGCACAAAAATATTTTGCCTTCAAATTCATACCGTGATCGTAGCATGCATGGAATCGACTCATATGACTGGGATTTCCATGAAAAAATTGTGGGCCGAAAATGGGTTATCACTGTACATTTCTCTTCTGTTTCCTATTTATATTTCTATTTTACCTCCTCAATTTAGCATTATGGACAGGGAAAGACCTAATCTAAAATCTGCACAAAAATATTTTGCCTTCAAATTCATACCGTGAACGTAGCATGCATGGATTCGACTTATATGACTGGGATGTCCATGAAAAAGATTGTGGGCCGAAAATGGGTGATGACCGTACATTTCTCTTCTGTTTCCTATTTATATTTCTATTTTACCTCCTCAATTTAGCATTATGGACAGGGAAAGACCTAATCTAAAATCTGCACAAAAATATTTTGCCTTCAAATTGATACCGTGACCGTAGCATACCTGGACTCGACTCATATGACTGGGATTTCCATGAAAAAGATTGTGGTCTGAAAATGGGTGATCACTGTACATTTCTCTTATGTTTCCTATTTATATTTCTATTTTACATCCTCAATTTAGCATTATGGACAGGGAAAGACCTAATCTAAGATCTGCACAAAAATATTTTGCCTTCAAATTCATACCGCGATCGTAGCATGCATGGACTCGACTCATATGACTGGGATTTCAATGAAAAAGATTGTGGGCCGAAAATGGGTGATCACTGTACATTTCTCATCTGTTTCCTATTTATATTTCTATTTTATCTCCTCAATTTAGCATTATGGACAGGGAAAGACCTAATCTAAGATCTGCACAAAAATATTTTCCTTCAAATTCATACCGTGATCGTAGCATGCATGGACTCGACTCATATGACTGGGATTTCCATGAAAAAGATTGTGGGCCGAAAATGGGTGATCACTGTACATTTCTCTTCTGTTTCCTATTTATATTTCTATTTTACCTCCTCAATTTAGCATTATGGACAGGGAAAGATCTAATATAACATCTGCACAAAAATATTTTGCCTTCAAATTCATACCGTGATCGTAGCATGCATGGACTCGAGTCATATGACTCGGATTTCCATGAAAAATATTGTGGGCCGGAAATGGGTGATCACTGTACATTTCTCTTATGTTTCCTATTTATATTTCTATTTTACATCCTCAATTTAGCATTATGGACAGGGAAAGACCTAATCTAAGATCTGCACAAAAATATTTTGCCTTCAAATTCATACCGTGATCGTAGCATGCATGGACTCGACTCATATGACTGGGATTTCAATGAAAAAGATTGTGGGCCGAAAATGGGTGATCACTGTACATTTCTCATCTGTTTCCTATTTATATTTCTATTTTATCTCCTCAATTTAGCATTATGGAGAGGGAAAAACCTAATCTAAGCTCTGCACAAAAATATTTTCCTTCAAATTCATACCGTGATCGTAGCATGCATGGACTCGACTCATATAACTGGGATTTTTATGAAAAAGATTGTGGGCAGAAAATGGGTGATCACTGTACATTTCTCTTCTGTTTCCTATTTATATTTCTATTTTACCTCCTCAATTTAGCATTATGCATAGGGAAAGACCTAATATAACATCTGCACAAAAATATTTTGCCTTCAAATTCATACCGTGATCGTAGTATGCATGGACTCGACTTATATGACTGGGATTTCCATGAAAAAGACTGTGGGCCGAAAATGGGTGATCACTGTACATTTCTCTTCTGTTTCCTATTTATATTTATATTTTATCTCCTCAATTTAGCATTATGGACAGGGAAAGATCTAATATAACATCTGCACAAAAATATTTTGCCTTCAAATTCATACCGTGATCGTAGCATGCATGGACTCGACTCATATGACTCGGATTTCCATGAAAAAGATTGTGGGCCGGAAATGGGTGATCGCTGTACATTTCTCTTATGTTTCCTATTTATATTTCTATTTTACATCCGCAATTTAGCATTATGGACAGGGAAAGACTTAATCTAAGATCTGCACAAAAATATTTTGCCTTCAAATTCATACCGTGATCGTAGCATGCATGGACTCGACTCATATGACTGGGATTTCCATGAAAAAGATTGTGGGCCGAAAATGGGTGATCACTGTACATTTCTCATCTGTTTCCTATTTATATTTCTATTTTATCTCCTCAATTTAGCATTATGGAGAGGGAAAAACCTAATCTAAGCTCTGCACAAAAATATTTTCCTTCAAATTCATACCGTGATCGTAGCATGCATAGACTCGACTCATATAACTGGGATTTTTATGAAAAAGATTGTGGGCAGAAAATGGGTGATCACTGTACATTTCTCTTCTGTTTCCTATTTATATTTCTATTTACCTCCTCAATTTAGCATTATGGACAAGAAAAGACCTAATCTAAGATCTGCACAAAAATATTTTGCCTTCAAATTCATACCGTGATCGTAGCATGCATGGACTCGACTCATATGACTCGGATTTCCATGAAAAAGATTGTGGGCCGGAAATGGGTGATCGCTCTACATTTCTTTTCTGTTTCCTATTTATATTTATATTTTACCTCCTCAATTTAGCATTATGGACAGGGAAAGACCTCATCTAAGATCTGCACAAAAATATTTTGCCTTCAAATTCATACCGTGATCGTAGCATGCATGGACTCGAATCATATGACTGGGATTTCCATGAAAAAGATTGTGCGCCGAAAATGGGTGATCAGTGTACATTTCTCTTCTGTTTCCTATTTATATTTCTATTTTACCTCCTCAATTTAGCATTATGGACAGGTAAAGACCTAATCTAAAATCTGCACAAAAATATTTTGCCTTCAAATTCATACCGTGATCGTAGCATGCATGGACGGGAATCATATGACTGGGATTTCCATGAAAAAGATTGTGGGCAGAAAATGGGTGATCACTGTACATTTCTCTTCTGTTTCCTATTTATATTTGTATTTTACCTCCTCAATTTAGCATTATGGAGAGGGAAAGACCTAATCTAAGCTCTGCACAAAAATATTTTGCCTTCAAATTCATACCGTGATCGTAGCATGCATGGACTCGACTCATATAACTGGGATTTTTATGAAAAAGATTGTGGGCAGAAAATGGGTGATCACTGTACATTTCTCTTCTGTTTCCTATTTATATTTATATTTTACCTCCTCAATTTCGCATTATGGACAGGGAAAGACCTAATCTAAGCACTGCACAAAAATATTTTGCCTTCAAATTCATACCGTGATCGTAGCATGCATGGACTGGAATCATATGACTGGGATTTCCATGAAAAAGATTGTGGGCCGAAAATGGGTGATCACTGTACATTTCTCTTCTGTTTCATATTTATATTTCTATTTTACCTCCGCAATTTAGCATTCTGGGCAGGGAAAGACCTAATCTAAAATTTGCACAGAAATATTTTGCCTTCAAATTCATACCGTGATCGTAGCATGCATGCACTCGACACATATGACTGGGATTTCCATGAAAAAGATTGTGGGCCGAAAATGGGTGATCACTGTACATTTCTCTTCTGTTTCCTATTTATATTTATATTTTACCTCCTCAATTTAGCATTATGGACAGGGAAAGACCTAATCTAAGCTCTGCACAAAAATATTTTGCCTTCAAATTCATACCGTGAACGTAGCATGCATGGATTCGACTTATATGACTGGGATATCCATGAAAAAGATTGTGAGCCGAAAATGGGTGATGACCGTACATTTCTCTTCTGTTTCCTATTTATATTTCTATTTTACCTCCTCAATTTAGCATTATGGACAGGGAAAGACCTAATCTAAAATCTGCACAAAAATATTTTGCCTTCAAATTCATACCGTGATCGTAGCATGCATGGACGCAACTCATATGACTGGGATTTCCATGACAAAGATTGTGGGCCGGAAATGGGTGATCAGTGTACATTTCTCTTCTGTTTCCTATTTATATTTCTATTTTACCTCCTCAATTTAGCATTATGGACAGGTAAAGACCTAATGTAAAATCTGCACAAAAATATTTTGCCTTCAAATTCATACCGTGATCGTAGCATGCATGGACTGGAATCATATGACTGGGATTTCCATGAAAAAGATTGTGGGCAGAAAATGGGTGATCACTGTACATTTCTCTTATGTTTCCTATTTATATTTCTATTTTACATCCTCAATTTAGCATTATGGACAGGGAAAGACCTAATCTAAGATCTGCAAAAAAGTATTTTGCCTTCAAATTCATACCGTGATCGTAGTATGCATGGACTCGACTCATATGACTGGGATTACCATGAAAAAGATTGTGGGCAGAAACTGGTGATCACTGTACATTTCTCTTCTGTTTCCTATTTATATTTATATTTTACTTCCTTCATTTAGCATTATGGACAGGGAAAGACCTAATCTAAGATCTGTAAAGAAATATTTTGCCTTCAAATTCATACGGTGATCGTAGCATGCATGGACGCGACTCATATGACTGGGATTTCCATGAAAAAGATTGTGGGCCGAAAATGGGTGATCACTGTACATTTCTCTTCTGTTTCCTATTTATATTTCTATTTTACCTCCTCAATTTAGCATTATGGACAGGGACAGACCTAATATGACATCTGCACAAAAATATTTTGCCTTCAAATTCATACCGTGATCGTAGCATGCATGGACTCGACTCATATGACTGGGATTTCCATGAAAAATTGTGGGCCGAAAATGGGTGATCACTGTACATTTCTCTTCTGTTTCCTATTTATATTTATATTTTACATCCTCAATTTATCATTATGGACAGGGAAAGACCTAATCTAAGATCTGCACAAAAATATTTTGCCTTCAAATTCATACCGTGATCGTAGCATGAATGGACTCGACTCATATGACTCGGATTTCCATGAAAAAGATTGTGGGCCGGAAATGGGTGATCGCTGTACATTTCTTTTCTGTTTCCTATTTATATTTCTATTTTACCTCCTTAATTTCGCATTATGGACAGGGAAAGACCTAATCTAAGATCTGCAGTAAAATATTTTGCCTTCAAATTCATACCGTGATCGTAGCATGCATGGACTCGACTCATATGACTCGGATTTCCATGAAAATGATTGTGGGCCGAAAATGGGTGATCACTGTACATTTCTCTTCTGTTTCCTATTTATATTTCCATTTTACCTCCTCAATTTATCATTATGGACAGGGATAGACCTAATCTAAATTCTGCACAAAAATATTTTACCTTCAAATTCATACCGTGATCGTAGCATGCATGGACACGACTGATATGTCTGGGATTTCCACGAAAAAGATTGTGGGGGGAAAATGGGTGATCACTGTACATTTCTCTTCTGTTTCCTATTTATATTTATATTTTACCTCCTCAATTTAGCAATATGGCCAGTGAAAGACCTAATCTAAGCTTTGCACGAAAACATTTTGCCTTCAAATTCATACCGTGATCGTAGGATGCATGGACTCGACTCATATGAGTGGGATTTCCATGAAAAAGATTGTGGGCCGAAAATGGGTGATCACTGTACATTTCTCTTCTGTTTCCTATTTATATTTATATTTTCCTCCTCAATTTAGCATTATAGACAGGGAAAGACCTAATCTAAGATCTGAACAAAAATATTTTGCCTTCAAATTCATACCGTGTTCGTAGAATGCATGGACTCGACTCATATGACTGGGATTTCCATGAAAAAGATTGTGGGCCAAAAATGCGTGATCACTGTACATTTCTCTTCTGTTTCCTATTTATATTTCTATTTTACATCCTCAATTTAGGATTATGGACAGGGAAAGACCTAATCTAAGTTCTGCACAAAAATATTTTGCCTTCCAATTCATACCGTGATCATAGCATGCATTGACTCAACTCATATGACTGGGATTTCCATGAAAAAGATTGTGGGCAGAAAATGGGTGATCGCTGTACATTTCTCTTCTGTTTCCTATTTATATTTCTATTTTACTTCCTTCATTTATCATTATGGACATGGAAAGACCTCATCTAAGATCTGCACAAAAATATTTTGCCTTCAAATTCATACCGTGATCGTAGCATGCATGGAATCGACTCATATGACTGGGATTTCCATGAAAAAGATTGTGGGCCGAAAATGGGTGATCACTGTACATTTCTCTTCTGTTTCCTATTTATATTTATATTTTACCTCCTCAATTTAGCATTATGGACAGGGAAAGACCTAATCTAAGATCTGCACAAAAATATTTTGCCTTCAAATTCATACCGTGATCGTAGCATGCATGGAATCGACTCATATGACTGGGATTTCCATGAAAAAGATTGTGGGCCGAAAATGGGTGATCACTGTACATTTCTCTTCTGTTTCCTATATATATTGATATTTTACCTCCTCAATTTAGCATTATGGACAGGGAAAGACCTAATCGAAGATCTGCACAAAAATATTTTGCCTTCAAATTCATACAGTGATCGTAGCATGCATGGACTCAACTCATATGACTGGGATTTCCATGAAAAAGATTGTGGGCCGAAAATGGGTGATCACTGTACATTTCTCTTCTGTTTCCTATTTATATTTCTATTTTACCTCCTCAATTTAGCATTATGGACAGGGAAAGACCTAATCTAAGATCTGCACAAAAATATTTTGCCTTCAAATTCATACCGTGATCGTAGCATGCATGGAATCGACTCATATGACTGGGATTTCCATGAAAAAGATTGTGGGCCGAAAATGGGTGATCACTGTACATTTCTCTTCTGTTTCCTATTTATATTTATATTTTACCTCCTCAATTTAGCATTATGGACAGGGAAAGACCTAATCTAAAATCTGCACAAAAATATTTTGCCTTCAAATTCATACCGTGAACGTAGCATGCAAGGATTCGACTTATATGACTGGGATGTCCATGAAAAAGATTGTGGGCCGAAAATGGGTGATGACCGTACATTTCTCTTCTGTTTCCTATTTATATTTCTATTTTACCTCCTCAATTTAGCATTATGGACAGGGAAAGACCTAATCTAAAATCTGCGCAAAAATATTTTGCCTTCAAATTGATACCGTGACCGTAGCATACCTGGACTCGACTCATATGACTGGGATTTCCATGAAAAAGATTGTGGTCCGAAAATGGGTGATCACTGTACATTTCTCTTATGTTTCCTATTTATATTTCTATTTTACATCCTCAATTTAGCATTATGGACAGGGAAAGACCTAATCTAAGATCTGCACAAAAATATTTTGCCTTCAAATTCATACCGCGATCGTAGCATGCATGGACTCGACTCATATGACTGGGATTTCAATGAAAAAGATTGTGGGCCGAAAATGGGTGATCACTGTACATTTCTCATCTGTTTCCTATTTATATTTCTATTTTATCTCCTCAATTTAGCATTATGGACAGGGAAAGACCTAATCTAAGATCTGCACAAAAATATTTTCCTTCAAATTCATACCGTGATCGTAGCATGCATGGACTCGACTCATATGACTAGGATTTCCATGAAAAAGATTGTGGGCCGAAAATGGGTGATCACTGTACATTTCTCTTCTGTTTCCTATTTATATTTCTATTTTACCTCCTCAATTTAGCATTATGGACAGGGAAAGATCTAATATAACATCTGCACAAAAATATTTTGCCTTCAAATTCATACCGTGATCGTAGCATGCATGGACTCGAGTCATATGACTCGGATTTCCATGAAAAAGATTGTGGGCCGGAAATGGGTGATCGCTGTACATTTCTCTTATGTTTCCTATTTATATTTCTATTTTACATCCTCAATTTAGCATTATGGACAGGGAAAGACCTAATCTAAGATCTGCACAAAAATATTTTGCCTTCAAATTCATACCGTGATCGTAGCATGCATGGACTCGACTCATATGACTGGGATTTCAATGAAAAAGATTGTGGGCCGAAAATGGGTGATCACTGTACATTTCTCATCTGTTTCCTATTTATATTTCTATTTTATCTCCTCAATTTAGCATTATGGAGAGGGAAAAACCTAATCTAAGCTCTGCACAAAAATATTTTCCTTCAAATTCATACCGTGATCGTAGCATGCATGGACTCGACTCATATAACTGGGATTTTTATGAAAAAGATTGTGGGCAGAAAATGGGTGATCACTGTACATTTCTCTTCTGTTTCCTATTTATATTTCTATTTTACCTCCTCAATTTAGCATTATGCAGAGGGAAAGACCTAATATAACATCTGCAAAAAAATATTTTGCCTTCAAATTCATACCGTGATCGTAGTATGCATGGACTCGACTTATATGACTGGGATTTCCATGAAAAAGACTGTGGGCCGAAAATGGGTGATCACTGTACATTTCTCTTCTGTTTCTTATTTATATTTATATTTTATCTCCTGAATTTAGCATTATGGACAGGGAAAGATCTAATATAACATCTGCACAAAAATATTTTGCCTTCAAATTCATACCGTGATCGTAGCATGCATGGACTCGACTCATATGACTCGGATTTCCATGAAAAAGATTGTGGGCCGGAAATGGGTGATCGCTGTACATTTCTCTTATGTTTCCTATTTATATTTCTATTTTACATCCGCAATTTAGCATTATGGACAGGGAAAGACTTAATCTAAGATCTGCACAAAAATATTTTGCCTTCAAATTCATACCGTGATCCTAGCATGCATGGACTCGACTCATATGACTGGGATTTCAATGAAAAAGATTGTGGGCCGAAAATGGGTGATCACTGTACATTTCTCATCTGTTTCCTATTTATATTTCTATTTTATCTCCTCAATTTAGCATTATGGAGAGGGAAAAACCTAATCTAAGCTCTGCACAAAAATATTTTCCTTCAAATTCATACCGTGATCGTAGCATGCATGGACTCGACTCATATAACTGGGATTTTTATGAAAAAGATTGTGGGCAGAAAATGGGTGATCACTGTACATTTCTCTTCTGTTTCCTATTTATATTTCTATTTACCTCCTCAATTTAGCATTATGGACATGAAAAGACCTAATCTAAGATCTGCACAAAAATATTTTGCCTTCAAATTCATACCGTGATCGTAGCATGCATGGACTCGACTCATATGACTCGGATTTCCATGAAAAAGATTGTGGGCCGGAAATGGGTGATCGCTCTACATTTCTTTTCTGTTTCCTATTTATATTTATATTTTACCTCCTCAATTTAGCATTATGGACAGGGAAAGACCTCATCTAAGATCTACACAAAAATATTTTGCCTTCAAATTCATACCGTGATCGTAGCATGCATGGACTCGAATCATATGACTGGGATTTCCATGAAAAAGATTGTGCGCCGAAAATGGGTGATCAGTGTACATTTCTCTTCTGTTTCCTATTTATATTTCTATTTTACCTCCTCAATTTAGCATTATGGACAGGTAAAGACCTAATCTAAAATCTGCACAAAAATATTTTGCCTTCAAATTCATACCGTGATCGTAGCATGCATGGACGGGAATCATATGACTGGGATTTCCATGAAAAAGATTGTGGGCAGAAAATGGGTGATCACTGTACATTTCTCTTCTGTTTCCTATTTATATTTGTATTTTACCTCCTCAATTTAGCATTATGGAGAGGGAAAGACCTAATCTAAGCTCTGCACAAAAATATTTTGCCTTCAAATTCATACCGTGATCGTAGCATGCATGGACTCGACTCATATAACTGGGATTTTTATGAAAAAGATTGTGGGCAGAAAATGGGTGATCACTGTACATTTCTCTTCTGTTTCCTATTTATATTTATATTTTACCTCCTCAATTTCGCATTATGGACAGGGAAAGACCTAATCTAAGCACTGCACAAAAATATTTTGCCTTCAAATTCATACCGTGATCGTAGCATGCATGGACTGGAATCATATGACTGGGATTTCCATGAAAAAGATTGTGGGCCGAAAATGGGTGATCACTGTACATTTCTCTTCTGTTTCATATTTATATTTCTATTTTACCTCCGCAATTTAGCATTCTGGGCAGGGAAAGACCTAATCTAAAATTTGCACAGAAATAATTTGCCTTCAAATTCATACCGTGATCGTAGCATGCATGCACTCGACACATATGACTGGGATTTCCATGAAAAAGATTGTGGGCCGAAAATGGGTGATCACTGTACATTTCTCTTCTGTTTCCTATTTATATTTCTATTTTACCTCCTCAATTTAGCATTATGGACAGGGAAAGACCTAATCTAAGCTCTGCACAAAAATATTTTGCCTTCAAATTCATACCGTGAACGTAGCATGCATGGATTCGACTTATATGACTGGGATATCCATGAAAAAGATTGTGAGCCGAAAATGGGTGATGACCGTACATTTCTCTTCTGTTTCCTATTTATATTTCTATTTTACCTCCTCAATTTAGCATTATGGACAGGGAAAGACCTAATTTAAAATCTGCACAAAAATATTTTGCCTTCAAATTCATACCGTGACCGTAGCATACCTGGACTCGACTCATATGACTGGGATTTCCATGAAAAAGATTGTGGTCCGAAAATGGGTGATCACTGTACATTTCTCTTTTGTTTCCTATTTATATTTATATTTTACCTCCTCAATTTAGCATTTTGGACAGGGAAAGACCTAATCTAAGATCTGCACAAAAATATTTTGCCTTCAAATTCATACCGTGATCGTAGCATGCATGGACTCGACTCATGTGACTCGGAGTTCCATGACAAAGATTGTGGGCCGAAAATGGGTGATCACTTTACATTTCTCTCCTGTTTCCTATTTATATTTATATTTTACCTCCTCAATTTAGCATTATGGACAGGGAAAGACCTAATGTAAAAGCTGCACAAAAATGTTTTACCTTCAAATTCATACCGTGATCGTAGCATGCATGGACTCGACTCATATGACTGGGATTTCTATGAAAAAGATTAAGGGCCGAAAATGGGTGATCACTGTACATTTCGCTTCTGTTTCCTATTTATATTTATATTTTACCTCCTCAATTTAGCATTCTGGGCAGGGAAAGACCTAATCTAAAATCTGCACAGAAATATTTTGCCTTCAAATTCATACCGTGATCGTAGCATGCATGCACACGACACATATGACTGGGTTTTCCATGAAAAAGATTGTGGGCCGAAAATGACTGATCACTGTACATTTCTCTTCTGTTTCCTATTTATATTTATATTTTACCTCCTCAATTTAGCATTATGGACAGGGAAAGACCAAATCTAAGGTCTGCACAAAAATATTTTGCCTTCAAATTCATACCGTGATCGTAGCATGCATGGACTCGACTCATATGACTGGGATTTCCATGAAAAAGATTGTGGGCCAAAAATGGGCGATCACTGTACATTTCTCTCTGTTTCCTATTTATATTTATATTTTACCTACTCAATTTAGCATTATGGACAGGGAAAGACCTAATCTAAGCTCTGCACAAAAATATTTTGCCTTCAAATTCATACCGTGATCGTAGCATTCATGGACTCGATTCATATGACTGGGATTTCCATGAAGAAGATTGTGGGCCGAAATTGGGTGATCACTGTACATTTCTCTTCTGTTTCCTATTTATATTTCTATTTTACCTCCTCAATTTAGCATTATGGCCATGGAAAGACCTAATCTAAAATCTGCATAAAAATATTTTGCCTTCAAACTCCTACCGTGATCGTAGGATGCATGGACTCGACTCATATGAGTGGGATTTCCATGAAAAAGATTGTGGGCCGAAAATGGGTGATCACTGTACATTTCTCTTCTGTTTCCTATTTATATTTCTATTTTACCTCCTCAATTTAGCATTATGGACAGGGAAAGACCTAATCTAAGCTCTGCACAAAAATATTTTGCCTTCAAATTCATACCGTAAACGTAGCATGCATGCACTCGACTCATATGACTGGGATTTCCATGTAAAAGATTGTCGGGCGAAAATGGGTGATCACTGTACATTTCTCTTTTGTTTCCTATTTATATTTATATTTTACCTCCTCAATTTAGCATTTTGGACAGGGAAAGATCTAATCTAAGATCTGCACAAAAATATTTTGCCTTCAAATTCATACCGTGATCGTAGCATGCATGGACTCGACTCATGTGACTCGGATTTCCATGACAAAGATTGTGGGCCGAAAATGGGTGATCACTTTACATTTCTCTCCTGTTTCCTATTTATATTTATATTTTACCTCCTCAATTTAGCATTATGGACAGGGAAAGACCTAATGTAAAAGCTGCACAAAAATGTTTTACCTTCAAACTCATACCGTGAACGTAGCATGCATGGACTCGACTCATATGACTGGGATTTCTATGAAAAAGATTAAGGGCCGAAAATGGGTGATCACTGAACATTTCTCTTCTGTTTCCTATATATATTTCTATTTTACCTCCTCAATTTAGCATTCTGGGCAGGGAAAGACCTAATCTAAAATCTGCACAGAAATATTTTGCCTTCAAATTCATACCGTGATCGTAGCATGCATGCACTCGACACATATGACTGGGATTTCCATGAAAAAGATTGTGGGCCGAAAATGACTGATCACTGTACATTTCTCTTCTGTTTCTTATTAATATTTCTATTTTATCTCCTCAATTTAGCATTATGGACAGGGAAAGACCTAATCTAAGTTCTGCAAAAAAATATTTTGCCTTCAAATTCATACCGTGATCGTAGCATGCATGGACTCGACTCATATGACTGGGATTTCCATGAAAAAGATTGTGTGCTGAAAATGGGTGATCACTGTATATTTCTCTTCTATTTCCTATTACTATTTCTATTTTACTTCCTCAATTTAGCATTATGGACAGGGAAAGACCTAATCTAAGCTCTGCACAAAAATATTTTGCCTTCCAATTCATACCGTGATCATAGCATGCCTGGACTCGACTCATATGACTGGGATTTCCATGAAAAAGATTGTGGGCCGAAATTGGGAGATCACTGTACATTTCTCTTCTGTTTCCTATTTATATTTCTATTTTACCTCCTCAATTTAGCATTATGGCCATGGAAAGACCTAATCTAAAATCTGCATAAAAATATTTTGCCTTCAAATTCATACAGTGATCGTAGCATGCATGGACTCAACTCATATGACTGGGATTTCCATGAAAAAGATTGTGGGCCGAAAATGGGTGATCACTGTACATTTCTCTTCTGTTTCCTATTTATATTTCTATTTTACCTCCTCAATTTAGCATTATGGACAGGGAAAGACCTAATCTAAGTTCTGCAAAAAAATATTTTGCCTTCAAATTCATACCGTGATCGTAGCATGCATGGAATCGACTCATATGACTGGGATTTCCATGAAAAAGATTGTGGGCCGAAAATGGTTGATCACTGTACATTTCTCTTCTGTTTCCTATTTATATTTCTATTTTACCTCCTCAATTTAGCATTATTGACAGGGAAAGACCTAATCTAAAATCTGCACAAAAATATTTTGCCTTCAAATTCATACCGTGAACGTAGCATGCATGGATTCGACTCATATGACTGGGATGTCCATGAAAAAGATTGTGGGCCGAAAATGGGTGATGACCGTACATTTCTCTTCTGTTTCCTATTTATATTTCTATTTTACCTCCTCAATTTAGCATTATGGTTAGGGAAAGACCTAATATAATATCTGCACAAAAATATTTTGCCTTCAAATTCATACCGTGATCGTAGCATGCATGGACTCGACTCATATGACTGGGATTTCCATGAAAAAGATTGTGGGCCGAAAATGCGTGATCACTGTACATTTCTCTTCGGTTTCCTATTTATATTTATATTTTACCTCCTCAATTTAGCATTATGGACAGGGAAAGACCTAATCTAAGATCTGCATAAAAATATTTTGCCTTCAAATTCATACCGTGATCGTAGCATGCATGGAATCGACTCATATGACTGGGATTTCCATGAAAAAGATTGTGGGCCGAAAATGGGTGATCACTTTACATTTCTCTCCTGTTTCCTATTTATATTTATATTTTACCTCCTAAATTTAGCATTATGGACAGGGAAAGACCTAATCTAAAATCTGCACAAAAATATTTTGCCTTCAAATTCATACCGTGACCGTAGCATGCATGGACTCGACTCATATGACTGGGATTTCCATGAAAAAGATTGTGTGCTGAAAATGGGTGATCACTGTATATTTCTCTTCTATTTCCTATTACTATTTCTATTTTACTTCCTCAATTTAGCATTATGGACAGGGAAAGACCTAATCTAAGATCTGCACAAAAATATTTTGCCTTCAAATTCATACCGTGATCGTAGCATGCCTGGACTCGACTCATATGACTGGGATTTCCATGAAAAAGATTGTGGGCCGAAATTGGTTGATCACTGTACATTTCTCTTCTGTTTCCTATTTATATTTCTATTTTACCTCCTCAATTTAGCATTATGGTTAGGGAAAGACCTAATATAATATCTGCACAAAAATATTTTGCCTTCAATTCATACCATGATCGTAGCATGCATGGACTCGACTCATATGACTGGGATTTCCTTGAAAAAGATTGTGTGCTGAAAATGGGTGATCACTGTATATTTCTCTTCTATTTCCTATTACTATTTCTATTTTACTTCCTCAATTTAGCATTATGGACAGGGAAAGACCTAATCTAAGATCCGCACAAAAATATTTTGCCTTCCAATTCATACAGTGATCATAGCATGCCTGGACTCGACTCATATGACTGGGATTTCCATGAAAAAGATTGTGGGCCGAAATTGGGAGATCACTGTACATTTCTCTTCTGTTTCCTATTTATATTTCTATTTTACCTCCTCAATTTAGCATTATGGCCATGGAAAGACCTAATCTAAATTCTGCATAAAAATATTTTGCCTTCAAATTCATACAGTGATCGTAGCATGCATGGACTCAACTCATATGACTGGGATTTCCATGAAAATATTGTGGGCCGAAAATGGGTGATCACTGTACATTTCTCTTCTGTTTCCTATTTATATTTCTATTTTACCTCCTCAATTTAGCATTATGGACAGGGAAAGACCTAATCTAAGATCTGCACAAAAATATTTTGCCTTCAAATCATACCGTGATCGTAGCATGCATGGATTCGACTCATATGACTGGGATGTCCATGAAAAAGATTGTGGGCCGAAAATGGGTGATGACCGTACATTTCTCTTCTGTTTCCTATTTATATTTCTATTTTACCTCCTCAATTTAGCATTATGGTTAGGGAAAGACCTAATATAATATCTGCACAAAAATATTTTGCCTTCAAATTCATACCGTGATCGTAGCATGCATGGACTCGACTCATATGACTGGGATTTCCATGAAAAAGATTGTGGGCCGAAAATGCGTGATCACTGTACATTTCTCTTCGGTTTCCTATTTATATTTATATTTTACCTCCTCAATTTAGCATTATGGACAGGGAAAGACCTAATCTAAGATCTGCATAAAAATATTTTGCCTTCAAATTCATACCGTGATCGTAGCATGCATAGAATCGACTCATATGACTGGGATTTCCATGAAAAAGATTGTGGGCCGAAAATGGGTGATCACTGTACATTTCTCTTCTGTTTCCTATTTATATTTCTATTGTACCTCCTAAATTTAGCATTATGGACAGGGAAAGACCTAATCTAAAATCTGCACAAAAATATTTTGCCTTCAAATTCATACCGTGACCGTAGCATGCATGCACTCGACTCATATGACTGGGATTTCCATGAAAAAGATTGTGGGCCGAAAATGGGTGATCACTGTATATTTCTCTTCTGGTTCCTATTTGTATTTATATTTTACTTCCTCAATTTAGCTTTATGGACAGGGAAAGACCTAATCTTAGATCTTCAAAAAAATATTTTGCCTTCAAATTTCATACGGTGATCGTAGCATGCATGGACTCGACTCATATGACTGGGATTTCCATGAAAAAGATTGTCGGGCGAAAATGGGTGATCACTGTACATTTCTCTTTTGTTTCCTATTTTTATTTATATTTTACCTCCTCAATTTAGCATTTTGGACAGGGAAAGACCTAATCTAAGATCTGCACAAAAATATTTTGCCTTCAAATTCATACCGTGATCGTAGCATGCATGGACTCGACTCATGTGACTCGGATTTCCATGACAAAGATTGTGGGCCGAAAATGTGTGATCACTTTACATTTCTCTCCTGTTTCCTATTTATATTTATATTTTACCTCCTCAATTTAGCATTATGGACAGGGAAAGACCTAATGTAAAAGCTGCACAAAAATGTTTTGCCTTCAAATTCATACCGTGATCGTAGCATGCATGGACTCGACTCATATGACTGGGATTTCTATGAAAAAGATTAAGGGCCGAAAATGGGTGATCACTGTACATTTCTCTTCTGTTTCCTATTTATATTTCTATTTTACCTCCTCAATTTAGCATTATGGACAGGGAAAGACCAAATCTAGGTCTGCACAAAAATATTTCGCCTTCAAATTCATACCGTGATCGTAGCATGCATGGACTCGACTCATATGACTGGGATTTCCATGAAAAAGATTGTGTGCTGAAAATGGGTGATCACTGTATATTTCTCTTCTATTTCCTATTACTATTTCTATTTTACTTCCTCAATTTAGCATTATGGACAGGGAAAGACCTAATCTAAGATCTGCACAAAAATATTTTGCCTTCAAATTCATACCGTGATCGTAGCATGCCTGGACTCGACTCATATGACTGGGATTTCCATGAAAAAGATTGTGGGCCGAAATTGGTTGATCACTGTACATTTCTCTTCTGTTTCCTATTTATATTTCTATTTTACCTCCTCAATTTAGCATTATGGTTAGGGAAAGACCTAATATAATATCTGCACAAAAATATTTTGCCTTCAATTCATACCATGATCGTAGCATGCATGGACTCGACTCATATGACTGGGATTTCCATGAAAAAGATTGTGGGCCGAAAATGCGTGATCACTGTACATTTCTCTTCGGTTTCCTATTTATATTTATATTTTACCTCCTCAATTTAGCATTATGGACAGGGAAAGACCTAATCTAAGATCTGCACAAAAATATTTTGCCTTCAAATTCATACCGTGATCGTAGCATGCATGGAATCGACTCATATGACTGGGATTTCCATGAAAAAGATTGTGGGCCGAAAATGGGTGATCACTGTACATTTCTCTTCTGTTTCCTATTTATATTTCTATTGTACCTCCTAAATTTAGCATTATGGACAGGGAAAGACCTAATCTAAAATCTGCACAAAAATATTTTGCCTTCAAATTCATACCGTGACCGTAGGATGCATGCACTCGACTCATATGACTGGGATTTCCATGAAAAAGATTGTGGGCCGAAAATGGGTGATCACTGTATATTTCTCTTCTGGTTCCTATTTGTATTTATATTTTACTTCCTCAATTTAGCTTTATGGACAGGGAAAGACCTAATCTTAGATCTTCAAAAAAATATTTTGCCTTCAAATTTCATACGGTGATCGTAGCATGCATGGACTCGACTCATATGACTGGGATTTCCATGAAAAAGATTGTCGGGCGAAAATGGGTGATCACTGTACATTTCTCTTTTGTTTCCTATTTTTATTTATATTTTACCTCCTCAATTTAGCATTTTGGACAGGGAAAGACCTAATCTAAGATCTGCACAAAAATATTTTGCCTTCAAATTCATACCGTGATCGTAGCATGCATGGACTCGACTCATGTGACTCGGATTTCCATGACAAAGATTGTGGGCCGAAAATGTGTGATCACTTTACATTTCTCTCCTGTTTCCTATTTATATTTATATTTTACCTCCTCAATTTAGCATTATGGACAGGGAAAGACCTAATGTAAAAGCTGCACAAAAATGTTTTGCCTTCAAATTCATACCGTGATCGTAGCATGCATGGACTCGACTCATATGACTGGGATTTCTATGAAAAAGATTAAGGGCCGAAAATGGGTGATCACTGTACATTTCTCTTCTGTTTCCTATTTATATTTCTATTTTACCTCCTCAATTTAGCATTATGGACAGGGAAAGACCTAATGTAAAAGCTGCACAAAAATGTTTTGCCTTCAAATTCATACCGTGATCGTAGCATGCATGGACTCGACTCATATGACTGGGATTTCTATGAAAAAGATTAAGGGCCGAAAATGGGTGATCACTGTACATTTCTCTTCTGTTTCCTATTTATATTTCTATTTTACCTCCTCAATTTAGCATTATGGACAGGGAAAGACCAAATCTAGGTCTGCACAAAAATATTTCGCCTTCAAATTCATACCGTGATCGTAGCATGCATGGACTCGACTCATATGACTGGGATTTCCATGAAAAAGATTGTGTGCTGAAAATGGGTGATCACTGTATATTTCTCTTCTATTTCCTATTACTATTTCTATTTTACTTCCTCAATTTAGCATTATGGACAGGGAAAGACCTAATCTAAGATCTGCACAAAAATATTTTGCCTTCAAATTCATACCGTGATCGTAGCATGCCTGGACTCGACTCATATGACTGGGATTTCCATGAAAAAGATTGTGGGCCGAAATTGGTTGATCACTGTACATTTCTCTTCTGTTTCCTATTTATATTTCTATTTTACCTCCTCAATTTAGCATTATGGTTAGGGAAAGACCTAATATAATATCTGCACAAAAATATTTTGCCTTCAATTCATACCATGATCGTAGCATGCATGGACTCGACTCATATGACTGGGATTTCCATGAAAAAGATTGTGGGCCGAAAATGCGTGATCACTGTACATTTCTCTTCGGTTTCCTATTTATATTTATATTTTACCTCCTCAATTTAGCATTATGGACAGGGAAAGACCTAATCTAAGATCTGCACAAAAATATTTTGCCTTCAAATTCATACCGTGATCGTAGCATGCATGGAATCGACTCATATGACTGGGATTTCCATGAAAAAGATTGTGGGCCGAAAATGGGTGATCACTGTACATTTCTCTTCTGTTTCCTATTTATATTTCTATTGTACCTCCTAAATTTAGCATTATGGACAGGGAAAGACCTAATCTAAAATCTGCACAAAAATATTTTGCCTTCAAATTCATACCGTGACCGTAGGATGCATGCACTCGACTCATATGACTGGGATTTCCATGAAAAAGATTGTGGGCCGAAAATGGGTGATCACTGTATATTTCTCTTCTGGTTCCTATTTGTATTTATATTTTACTTCCTCAATTTAGCTTTATGGACAGGGAAAGACCTAATCTTAGATCTTCAAAAAAATATTTTGCCTTCAAATTTCATACGGTGATCGTAGCATGCATGGACTCGACTCATATGACTGGGATTTCCATGAAAAAGATTGTCGGGCGAAAATGGGTGATCACTGTACATTTCTCTTTTGTTTCCTATTTTTATTTATATTTTACCTCCTCAATTTAGCATTTTGGACAGGGAAAGACCTAATCTAAGATCTGCACAAAAATATTTTGCCTTCAAATTCATACCGTGATCGTAGCATGCATGGACTCGACTCATGTGACTCGGATTTCCATGACAAAGATTGTGGGCCGAAAATGTGTGATCACTTTACATTTCTCTCCTGTTTCCTATTTATATTTATATTTTACCTCCTCAATTTAGCATTATGGACAGGGAAAGACCTAATGTAAAAGCTGCACAAAAATGTTTTGCCTTCAAATTCATACCGTGATCGTAGCATGCATGGACTCGACTCATATGACTGGGATTTCTATGAAAAAGATTAAGGGCCGAAAATGGGTGATCACTGTACATTTCTCTTCTGTTTCCTATTTATATTTCTATTTTACCTCCTCAATTTAGCATTATGGACAGGGAAAGACCAAATCTAGGTCTGCACAAAAATATTTCGCCTTCAAATTCATACCGTGATCGTAGCATGCATGGACTCGACTCATATGACTGGGATTTCCATGAAAAAGATTGTGTGCTGAAAATGGGTGATCACTGTATATTTCTCTTCTATTTCCTATTACTATTTCTATTTTACTTCCTCAATTTAGCATTATGGACAGGGAAAGACCTAATCTAAGATCTGCACAAAAATATTTTGCCTTCAAATTCATACCGTGATCGTAGCATGCCTGGACTCGACTCATATGACTGGGATTTCCATGAAAAAGATTGTGGGCCGAAATTGGTTGATCACTGTACATTTCTCTTCTGTTTCCTATTTATATTTCTATTTTACCTCCTCAATTTAGCATTATGGTTAGGGAAAGACCTAATATAATATCTGCACAAAAATATTTTGCCTTCAATTCATACCATGATCGTAGCATGCATGGACTTGACTCATATGACTGGGATTTCCATGAAAAAGATTGTGGGCCGAAAATGCGTGATCACTGTACATTTCTCTTCGGTTTCCTATTTATATTTATATTTTACCTCCTCAATTTAGCATTATGGACAGGGAAAGACCTAATCTAAGATCTGCACAAAAATATTTTGCCTTCAAATTCATACCGTGATCGTAGCATGCATGGAATCGACTCATATGACTGGGATTTCCATGAAAAAGATTGTGGGCCGAAAATGGGTGATCACTGTACATTTCTCTTCTGTTTCCTATTTATATTTCTATTGTACCTCCTAAATTTAGCATTATGGACAGGGAAAGACCTAATCTAAAATCTGCACAAAAATATTTTGCCTTCAAATTCATACCGTGACCGTAGCATGCATGCACTCGACTCATATGACTGGGATTTCCATGAAAAAGATTGTGGGCCGAAAATGGGTGATCACTGTATATTTCTCTTCTGGTTCCTATTTGTATTTATATTTTACTTCCTCAATTTAGCTTTATGGACAGGGAAAGACCTAATCTTAGATCTTCAAAAAAATATTTTGCCTTCAAATTTCATACGGTGATCGTAGCATGCATGGACTCGACTCATATGACTGGGATTTCCATGAAAAAGATTGTCGGGCGAAAATGGGTGATCACTGTACATTTCTCTTTTGTTTCCTATTTTTATTTATATTTTACCTCCTCAATTTAGCATTTTGGACAGGGAAAGACCTAATCTAAGATCTGCACAAAAATATTTTGCCTTCAAATTCATACCGTGATCGTAGCATGCATGGACTCGACTCATGTGACTCGGATTTCCATGACAAAGATTGTGGGCCGAAAATGGGTGATCACTTTACATTTCTCTCCTGTTTCCTATTTATATTTATATTTTACTTCCTCAATTTAGCATTATGGACAGGGAAAGACCTAATGTAAAAGCTGCACAAAAATGTTTTGCCTTCAAATTCATACCGTGATCGTAGCATGCATGGACTCGACTCATATGACTGGGATTTCTATGAAAAAGATTAAGGGCCGAAAATGGGTGATCACTGTACATTTCTCTTCTGTTTCCTATTTATATTTCTATTTTACCTCCTCAATTTAGCATTATGGACAGGGAAAGACCAAATCTAGGTCTGCACAAAAATATTTCGCCTTCAAATTCATACCGTGATCGTAGCATGCATGGACTCGACTCATATGACTGGGATTTCCATGAAAAAGATTGTGGGCCGAAATTGGGTGATCACTGTACTTTTCTCTTCTGTTTCCTATTTATATTTATATTTTACTTCCTTCATTTAGCATTATGGACACGGAAATACCTAATCTAAGCTCTGTAAAAAAATATTTTGCCTTCAAATTAATACGGTGATCGTAGCATGCATGGATCGACTCATATGACTGGGATTTCCATGAAAAAGATTGTGGGAAGAAAATGGGTGATCACTGTACATTTCTCTTCTGTTTCCTATTTATATTTATCTTTTACTTCCTCAATTTAGCATTATGGACAGGGAATGACCTAATCTAAGCTCTGCAAAAAAATATTTTGCCTTCAAATTCATACCGTGATTGTAGCATGCATGGACTCGTCTCATATGACTGGGATTTCCATGAAAAAGATTGTGGGCCGAAAATGGGTGATCACTGTACATTTCTCTTCTGTTTCCTATTTATATTTCTATTTTACCTCCTCAATTTAGCATTATGGACAGAGAAAGACCTAATCTAAAATCTGCACAAAAATATTTTGCCTTCAAATTCATACCGTGATCGTAGCATGTATGGACTCGACTCATATGACTGGGATTTCCATGAAAAAGATTGTGGGCCTAAAATGGGTGATGACTGTACATTTCTCTTCTGTTTCCTATTTATATTTCTATTTTACCTCCTCAATTTAGCATTACGGCCAGGGAAAGACCTAATCTAAGCTCTGCACAGAAATAATTTGCCTTCAAATTCATACCGTAATCGTAGTATGCATGGAGTCGAATCCTATGACTGGGATTTCCATGAAAAAGATTGTGGGCAGAAAATGGGTGATCACTGTAAATTTCTCTTCTGTTTCGTATTTATATTTCTATTTTACTTCCTCAATTTTACAATATGGAGAGGGAAAGACCTAATCTAAAAGCTGCAAAAAAATATTTTGCCTTCAAATTAATACCGTGATCGTACCATGTATGGACACGACTTATATGACTGGGATTACATGAAAAAGGTTGTGGGCAGAAATTGGGTGATCACTGTACATTTCTCTTCTGTTTCCGATTTATATTTCTATTTTACTTCCTCAATTTAGCCTTATGGACAGGGAAAGACCTAATCTAAGATCTGCAAAAAATATTTTGCATTTAAATTCATACCGTGATCGTGGCATGCATGGACTCGACTCATATGAGAGGGATTTCCATGAAAAAGATTGTGGGCAGAAAATTGGTGATCACTGTACATTTCTCTTCTGTTTCCTATTTATATTTATATTTTACTTCCTTCATTTAGCATTATGGACAGGGAAAGACGTAATCTAAGATCTGTAAAAAAATATTTTGCCTTCAAATTCATACCGTGATCCTAGCATGCAAGGACTCGACTCATATGACTGGGATTTCCATGAAAAAGATTGTGGGAAGAGAATGGGTGATCACTGTACATTTCTCTTCTGTTTCCTATTTATATTTATATTTTACTTCCTCAATTTAGCATTAAGGACAGGGAATGACCTAATCTAAGATCTGCAAAAAAATATTTTGCCATCAAATTCATACCGTGATCGCAGCATGCATGGACTCGACTCATATGACTGGGATTTCCATGAAAAAGATTTTGGGCAGAAAATGGGTGATCACTGTACATTTCTCTTCTGTTTCCTATTTAAATTTTACTTCCTTAATTAAGCATTATGGAGAGGGAAAGACCTAATCTAAGATCTGCAAAAAAATATTTTGCCTTCAAATTCATACCGTGACCGTAGCATGCATGGATTTGACTCATATGACTGGGATTTCCATGAAAAAGATTGTGGGCAGAAACTGGTGATCACTCTACATTTCTCTTCTGTTTCCTATTTATATTTATATTTTACTTCCTCAATTCAGCATTATGGACAGGGAAAGACCTAATCTTAGATCTTCAAAAAAATATTTTGCCTTCAAATTCATACGGTGATCGTAGCATGCGTAGACTCGACTCATATGACTGGGATTTCCATGAAAAAGATTATGGGAAGAAAATGGGTGATCACTGTAAATTTCTCTTCTGGTTCCTATTTATATTTCTATTTTACCTCCTCAATTTAGCATTATGGACAGGGAAAGACCCAATCTAAAATCTGCACAAAAATATTTTGCCTTCAAATTCATACCGTGATCATAGCATGCATGGACTCGACTCATATGACTGGGATTTCCAGGAAAAAAGATTGTGGTCCGAAAATGGGTGATCACTGCACATTTCTCTTCTGTTTCCTACTTATATTTATATTTTACGTCCTCAATTTAGCATTATGGACAGAGAAAGACCTAATCTAAAATCTGCACAAAAATATTTTGCCTTCAAATTCATACCGTGATCATAGCATGCATGGACTCGACTCATATGACTGGGATTTCCATGAAAAAGATTGTGGGCCGAAAATGGGTGATCACTGGAAATTTCTCTTCTGTTTCCTATTTATATTTATATTTTACCTCCTCAATTTAGCATTATGGACAGGGAAAAACCTAATCTAAAATCTGCACAAAAATATTTTGCCTTCAAATTCATACCGTGATCTTAGCATGCATGGACTCGACTCATATGACTGGGTTTTCCATGAAAAAGATTGTGGTCGGAAAATGGGTGATCACTGTACATTTCTCTTCTGTTTCCTATTTATATTTCTATTTTAACTCCTCAATTTATCATTATAGAGAGGGAAAGTCCTAATCTAAAATCTGCACAAAAATAATTTGCCTTCAAATTCATACCGTAATCGTAGCATGCATGGACTCGACTCATATGACTGGGATTTCCACGAAAAAGATTGTGTGCCGAAAATGGGTGATCACTGCACATTTCTCTTCTGTTTCCTATTTATATTTCTATTTTACCTCCTCAATTAAGCATTATGGACAGGGAATGACCTAATCTAAGATCTGCACAAAAATGTTTTGCCTTCAAATTCATACCGTGATTGTAGCATGCATGGACTTGACTCATATGACTGGGATTTCCATGAAAATGATAGTGGGCCGAAAATGGGTGATCACTGTAAATTTCTCTTCTGTTTCCTATTTATATTAATATTTTACCTCCTCAATTTAGCATTATGGACAGGGAAAGACCTAATCTAAAATCTGCACAAAAATATTTTGCCTTCAAATTCATACCGTGATCGTAGCATGCATGGACTCGACTCATATGACTGGGATTTCCAGGAAAAAGATTGTGGGCCGAAAATGGGTGATCACTGTACATTTCTCTTCTGTTTCCTATTGATATTTCTATTTTACCTCCTCAATTTAGCATTATGGACAGGGAAAACATAATCTAAAATCTGCACAAAAATATTTTGCCTTCAAATTCATACCGTGATCATAGCATGCATGGACTCGACTCATATGACTGGGATTTCCAGGAAAAAGATTGTGGGCCGAAAATGGGTGATCACTGTACATTTCTCTTCTGTTTCCTATTTATATTTATATTTTACCTCCTCAATTTAGCATTATGGACAGGGAAAGACCTAATCTAAAATCTGCACAAAATATTTTGCCTTCTAATTCATACCGTGATCGTAGCACGCATGGACTCGACACATATGACTGTGATTTCCATGAAAAAGATTGTGTGCAGAAAATGGGTGATCACTATACATTTCTCTTCTGTTTTCGATTTATATTTATATTTTATTTACATAATTTAGCATTATGGACAGGATAAGACCTAATCTAAGATCTGCGAAAAAATATTTTGCCTTCAAATTCATAACGTGATCGTACCATGCATGGATTCGACTCGTATGACTGGGATTTCCATGTAAAAGATTGTGGGCCGAAAATGGGTGATCACTGTACATTTCTCTTCTGATTCCTATTTATATTTCTATTTTACCTCCTCAATTTAGCATTATGGACAGGGAAAGACCTAATCTAAAATCTGCACAAAAATATTTTGCCTTCAAATTCATACCGTGATCGTAGCATGCATGGACTCGACTCATATGACTGGGATTTCCATGAAAAAGATTGTGGGCCGAAAATGGGTGATCACTGTACATTTCTCTTCTGTTTCCTATTTATATTTATATTTACCTCCTCAATTTAGCATTATGGACAGGGAAAGACCTAATCTAAAATCTGCACAAAAATATTTTGCCTTCAAATTCATACCGTGATCGTAGCATGCATGGACTCGACTACTATGACTGGGATTTCCATGAAAAAGATTGTGGGCCGAAAATGGGTGATCACTGTACATTTCCTTTCTGTTTCCTATTTATATTTATATTTTACCTCCTCAATTTAGCATTATGGACAGGGAATAACCTAATCTAAGATCTGCACAAAAATATTTTGCCTTCAAATTCATACCATGATCGTAGCATGCATGGACTCGACTCATATGACTGGGATTTCCATGAAAAAGTTTTTGGGCCGAAAATGGGTGATCACTGTACATTTCTCTATTATTTCCTATTTATATATATATGTTACCTACTCAATTTAGCATTATGGACAGGGAAAGACATAATCTAATATCTGCACAAAAATATTTTGCCTTCAAATTCATACCATGATCGTAGCATGCATGGTCTCGACTCATATGACTAGGATTTCCAGGAAAAAGATTGTGGGCCGAAAATGGGTGATCACTGTACATTTCTCTTCTGTTTCCTATTCATATTTCTATTTTACCTCCTCAATTTAGCATTATGGACAGAGAAAGACCTAACCTAAAATCTGCACAAAAATATTTTGCCTTCAAATTCATACCGTAATCATAGCATGCATGGACTCGACTCATATGACTGGGATTTCCATGAAAAAGGTTGTGGGCCGAAAATGGGTGATCACTGTAAATTTCTCTTCTGTTTCCTATTGATATTTCTATTTTACCTCCCCAATTTAGCATTATGGACAGGGAAAGACATAATCTAATATCTGCACAAAAATATTTTGCCTTCAAATTCATACCATGATCGTAGCATGCATGGACTCGACTCATATGACTAGGATTTCCAGGAAAAAGATTGTGGGCCGAAAATGGGTGATCACTGTACATTTCTCTTCTGTTTTCTATTAATATTTCTATTTTACCTCCTCAATTTAGCATTATGGACAGGGAAAGACCTAATCTAAAATCTGCACAAAAATATTTTGCCTTCAAATTCATACCGTGATCGTAGCATGCATGGACTCGACTCATATGACTGGGATTTCCAGGAAAAAGATTGTGGGCCGAAAAGGGGTGATCACTGTACATTTCTCTTCTGTTTCCTATTGATATTTCTATTTTACCTCCTCAATTTAGCATTATGGACAGGGAAAGACCTAATCTAAAATCTGCCACAAAATATTTTGCCTTCAAATTCATACCGTGATCATAGCATGCATGGACTCGACTCATATGACTGGGATTTCCAGGAAAAAGATTGTGGGCCGAAAATGGGTGATCACTGTACATTTCTCTTCTGTTTCCTATTTATATTTCTATTTTATCTCCTCAATTTAGCATTATGGACAGGGAAAGACCTAATCTAAAATCTGCACAAAAATATTTTGCCTTCAAATTCATACCGTGATCATAGCATGCATGGACTCGACTCATATGACTGGGATTTCCAGGAAAAAGATTGTGGGCCGAAAATGGGTGATCACTGTACATTTCTCTTCTGGTTCCTATTGATATTTCTATTTTACCTCCTCAATTTAGCATTATGGACAGAGAAAGACCTAATCTAAAATCTGCACAAATATATTTTGCCTTCAAATTCATACCGTGATCATAGCATGCATAGACTCGACTCATATGACTGGGATTTCCATGAAAAAATTGTGGGCCGAAAATGGGTGATCACTGTAAATTTCTCTTCTGTTTCCTATTTTATTTCTATTTTACCTCCTCAGTTTAGCATTATGGACAGGGAATAACCTAATCTAAGATCTGCACAAAAATATTTTGCCTTCAAATTAATACCATGATCGTAGCATGCATGGACTCGACTCCTATGAATGGGATTTCCATGAAAAAGTTTGTAGGCCGAAAATGGGTGATCACTCTACATTTCTCTTCAATTTCCTATTTATATTTATATGTTACCTACTCAATTTAGCATTATGGACAGGGAAAGACCTAATCTAAAATCTACACAAAAATATTTTGCCTTCAAATTCATACCGTGATCGTAGCATGCATGGACACGACTCATATGACTGGGATTTCCATGAAAAAGGTTGTGGGCCGAAAATGGGTGATCACTGTATATTTCTCTTCTGTTTCCTCTTTATATTTCTATTTTACCTCCTCAATTTAGCATTATGGACAGGGAAAGACCTAATCTAAAATCTGCACAAAAATATTTTGCCTTCAAATTCATACCGTGATCGTAGCATGCATGGACTCGACTCATATGACTGGGTTTTCCATGAAAAAGATTGTGGGCCGAAAATGGGTGATCACTGTACATTTCTCTGCTGTTTCCTATTTATATTTCTATTTTAACTCCTCAATTTAGCATTATAGAGAGGGAAAGACCTAATCTAAAATCTGCACAAAAATATTTTGCCTTCAAATTCATACCGTGATCGTAGCATGCATGGACTCCACTCATATGACTGGGATTTCCACGAAAAAGATTGTGGGCCGAAAATGGGGGATCACTGCACATTTCTCTTCTGTTTCCTATTTATATTTATATTTTACCTCCTCAATTTAGCATTATGGACAGGGAATGACCTAATCTAAGATCTGCACAAAAATTTTTTGCCTTCAAATTCATACCGTGATTGTAGCATACATGGACTTGACTCATATGACTGGGATTTCCATGAAAAAGATTGTGGGCGGAAATTGGGTGATCACTGCACATTTCTCTTCTGATTCCTGTTTATCTTTCTATTTTACCTCCTCAATTTAGCATTATGGACAGGGAAAGACCTAATCTAAAATCTGCACAAAAATATTTTGCCTTCAAATTCATACCGTGATCGTAGCAGGCATGGACTCGACTCATATGACTGGGATTTCCATGAAAAATATTGTGGGCTGAAAATAGGTGATCACTGTACATTTCTCTTCTGTTTCCTATTTATATTTATATTTTACCTCCTCAATTTAGCATTATGGACAGGGAATAACCTAATCTAAGATCTGCACAAAAATATTTTGCCTTCAAATTCATACCATGATCGTAGCATGCATGGACTCGACTCATATGACCTGGATTTCCATGAAAAAGTTTGTGGGCCGAAATTGGGTGATCACTGTACATTTCTCTACTATTTCCTATTTATATTTATATGTTACCTACTCAATTTAGCATTATGGACAGGGAAAGACCTAATCTAAAATCTGCACAAAAATATTTTGCCTTCAAATTCATACCGTGATCGTAGCATGCATGGACACGACTCATATGACTGGGATTTCCATGGAAAAGGTTGTGGGCCGAAAATGGGTGATCACTGTAAATTTCTCTTCTGTTTCCTATTTATATTTATATTTTACATCCTCAATTTAGCATTATGGACAGGGAAAGACCTAATCTAAGATCCGCACAAAAATATTTTGCCTTCAAATTCATACCGTGATCGTAGCATGCATGGACTGGACTCATATGACTGGGGTTTCCATTAAAAGGTTGTCGGCCGAAAATGTGTGATCACTGTACATTTCTCTTCTGTTTCCTATTTATATTTCTATTTTACCTCCTCAATTTAGCATTATGGACAGGGAAAGACCTAATCTAATATCTGCACAAAAATATTTTGCCTTCAAATTCATACCGTGATCGTAGCATGCATGGACTCGACTCATATGACTGGGATTTCCATGAAAAAGATTGTGGGCCGAAAATGGGTGTTCACTGTACATTTTTCTTCTGTTTTCTATTTATATTTATATTTTACCTCCTCAATTTATCATTATGGACAGGGAAAAACCTAATCTAAGATCTGCACAAAAATATTTTGCCTTCAAATTCATACGGTGATCGTAGCATGCATGGACTCGACTCATATGACTGGGATTTCCATGAAAAAGATTGTGGGACGAAAATGGGTGTTCAGTGTACATTTTTCTTCTGTTTTCTATTTATATTTCTATTTTACTTCCTCAATTTAGCATTATGGACAGGGAAAGACATAATCTAAAATATGCACAAAAATATTTTGCCTTCAATTTCATACCGTGATCGTAGCATGCATGGACTCGACTCATATGACTGGAATTTCCATGAAATAGGTTGTGGGCCGAAAATGGGTGATCACTGTAAATTTCTCTTCTGTTTCCTATTTATATTTATATTTTACCTCCTCAATTTGGCATTATGGACAGGGAAAGACCTAATCTAAGATCTGCACAAAAATATTTTGCCTTCAAATTCATAGCGTGATCGTAGCGTGCATGGACTCGACTCATATGAGTGGGATTTCCATGAAAAAGATTGTGGGCCGAAAATGGGTGATCAATGTACATTTGTCTTCTGTTTCCTATTTATATTTCTATTTTACCTCCTCAATTTCGCATTATGGACAGGGAAAGACCTAATCTAAGATCTGCACAAAAATATTTTGCCTTCAAATTCATACCGTGATAGTAGCATGCATGGACTCGACTCATATGACTGGGATTTCCATGAAAAAGATTGTTGGCCGAAAATGGGTGATCACTGTACATTTCTCTTCTGTTTCCTATTTATATTTATATTTTAGCTCCTGAATTTAGCATTATGGACAGAGAAAGACCTAATCTAATATCTGCACAAAAATATTTTGCCTTCAAATTCATACCGTGATCGTAGCATGCATAGACTCGACTCATATGACTGGGATTTCCATGAAAAAGATTGTGGGCCGAAAATGGGTGATCACTGTACATTTCTCTTCTGTTTCCTATTTATATTTCTATTTTACCTCCTCAATTTGGCATTATGGACAGGGAAAGACCTAATCTAAGATCTGCATAAAAATATTTTGCCTTCAAATTCATACCGTGATCGTAGCATGAATGGACTCGGCTCATATGACTGGGAGTTCCATGAAAAAGATTGTGGGCCGAAAATGGGTGATCACTGTACATTTGTCTTCTCTTTCCTATTTATATTTATATTTTACCTCCTCAATTTAGCATTATGGACAGAGAAAGACCTAATCTAAGATCTGCACAAAAATGTTTTGCCTTCAAATTCATACCGTGATCGTAGCAAGCATGGACTCGACTCATATGACTGGGATTTCCATGAAAACGATTGTGGGCCGAAAATGGGTGATCACTGTACATTTGTCTTCTGTTTCCTATTTATCTTTCTATTGTATCTCCTCAATTTAGCATTATGGACAGGGAAAGACCAAATCTAACATCTGCACAAAAATATTTTGCCTTCAAATTCATACCGTGATCGTAGCATGCATGGACTCGACTCATATGACTGGGATTTCCATGAAAAAGATTGTGAGCCGAAAATGGGTGATCACTGAACATTTCTCTTCTGTTTCCTATTTATATTTATATTTTACCTCCTCAATTTAGCATTATGGACAGGGAAAGACCTAATCTAAGATCTGCACAAAAATATTTTGCCTTCAAATTCATACCGTGATCGTAGCGTGCATGGACTCGACTCATATGACTGGGATTTCCATGAAAAAGATTGTGTGTCGAAAATGGGTGATCACTGTACATTTCTCTTCTGTTTCTTATTTTTATTTATATTTTACCTCCTCAATTTAGCATTATGGACAGGGAAAGACCTAATCTAAGCTCTGCACAAAAATATTTTGCCTTCAAATTCATACCGTGATCGTAGCATGCATGGACTGGACTCATATGACTGCGATTTCCATGAAAAAGATTGTGGGCCGAAAATGGGTGATCACTGTACATTTCTCTTCTGTTTCCTATTTATATTTCTTTTTTACCTCATTAATTTAGCATTATGGCCAGGGAAATACCTAATCTAAGCTCTGCACAAAAATATTTTGCCTTCAAATTCATACCGTGATCGTAGCATGCATGGACTCGACTCATATGACTGCGATTTCCATGAAAAAGTTTTTGGGCCAAAAATGGGTGATCACTGTACATTTCTCTTCTGTTTCCTATTCATATTTCTATTTTACCTCCTCAATTTAGCCTTATGGACAGGGAAAGACCTAATCTAAAATCTGCACAAAAATATTTTGCCTTCAAATTGATACCGTGATCGTAGCATGCATGGACGCGACTCATATGACTGGGATTTCCATGAAAAAGATTGTGCGCCGAAAATGGGTGATCAGTGTACATTTCTCTTCTGTTTCCTATTTATATTTATATTTTACCTCCTCAATTTAGCATTATGGACAGGGAAAGACCTAATCTAAAATCTGCACAAAAATATTTTGCCTTCAAATTCATACCGTGATCGTAGCATGCATGGACTCGACTACTATGACTGGGATTTCCATGAAAAAGATTGTGGGCCGAAAATGGGTGATCACTGTACATTTCCTTTCTGTTTCCTATTTATATTTATATTTTACCTCCTCAATTTAGCATTATGGACAGGGAAAGACCTAATCTAAAATCTGCACAAAAATATTTTGCCTTCAAATTCATACCGTGATCGTAGCATGCATGGACTCGACTACTATGACTGGGATTTCCATGAAAAAGATTGTGGGCCGAAAATGGGTGATCACTGTACATTTCCTTTCTGTTTCCTATTTATATTTATATTTTACCTCCTCAATTTAGCATTATGGACAGGGAAAGACCTAATCTAAGATCTGCACAAAAATATTTTGCTTCAAATTAATACCGTGAACGTAGCATGCATGGACTCGACTCATATGACTGGGATTTCCATGGAAAAGATTGTGGGCCGAAAATGGGTGATCACTGTACATTTCTCTTCTGTTTCCTATTTATATTTATATTTTACCTCCTCAATTTAGCATTATGGACAGGGAAAGACCTAATCTAAGATCTGCACAAAAATATTTTGCTTCAAATTCATACCGTGATCGTAGCATGCATGGACTCGACTCATATGACTGGGATTTCCATGAAAAGGATTGTGGGCCGAAAATGGGTGATCACTGTACATTTCTCTTCTGTTTCCTATTTATATTTATATTTTACCTCCTCAATTTAGCATTATGGACAGGGAAAGACCTAATCTAAGATCTGCACAAAAATATTTTGCCTTCAAATTGATACCGTGATCGTAGCATGCATGGAATCGACTCATATGACTGGGATTTCCATGAAAAAGATTGTGGGCCGAAAATGGGTGATCACTGTACATTTCTCTTCTGTTTCCTATTTATATTTCTATTTTACCTCCTCAATTTAGCATTATGGACAGGGAAAGAGCTAATCTAAGATCTGCACAAAAATATTTTGCCTTCAAATTGATACCGTGATCGTAGCATGCATGGACTCGACTCATATGACTGGGATTTCCATGAAAAAGATTGTGGGCCGAAAATGGGTGATCACTGTACATTTCTCGTCTGTTTCCTATTTATATTTATATTTTACCTCCTCAATTTAGCAATATGGCCAGGGAAATACCTAATCTAAGCTCTGCACAAAATTATTTTGCCTTCAAATTCATACCGTGATCGTAGCATGCATGGACTCGACTCATATGACTGCGATTTCCATGAAAAAGATTGTGGGCCGAAAATGGGTGATCACTGTACATTTCTCTTCTGTTTCCTATTTATATTTCTAATTTACCTCCTCAATTTAGCAATGTGGCCAGGGAAAGACCTAATCTAAGCTCTGCACAAAAATATTTTGCCTTCAAATTCATACCGTGACTGTAGCATGCATGGACTCGACTCATATGACTGGGATTTCCATGAAAAAGATTGTGGGCAGAAAATGGGTGATTACTGTACATTTCTCTTCTGCTTCCTATTAATATTTCTATTTTACCTCCTCAATTTAGCATTATGAACAGGGAAAGACCTAATCTAAAATCTGCACAAAAATATTTTGCCTTCAAATTCATACCGTGATCGTAGCATGCATGGACTCGACTCATATGACTGGGATTTCCATGAAAAAGATTGTGGGCCGAAAATGGGTGATCACTGTACATTTCTCTTCTGTTTCCTATTTATATTTATATTTACCTCCTCAATTTAGCATTATGGACAGGGAAAGACCTAATCTAAAATCTGCACAAAAATATTTTGCCTTCAAATTCATACCGTGATCGTAGCATGCATGGACTCGACTACTATGACTGGGATTTCCATGAAAAAGATTGTGGGCCGAAAATGGGTGATCACTGTACATTTCCTTTCTGTTTCCTATTTATATTTATATTTTACCTCCTCAATTTAGCATTATGGACAGGGAAAGACCTAATCTAAGATCTGCACAAAAATATTTTGCTTCAAATTAATACCGTGAACGTAGCATGCATGGACTCGACTCATATGACTGGGATTTCCATGGAAAAGATTGTGGGCCGAAAATGGGTGATCACTGTACATTTCTCTTCTGTTTCCTATTTCTATTTATATTTTACCCCCTCAATTTAGCATTATGGACAGGGAAAGACCTAATCTAAAATCTGCACAAAAATATTTTGACTTCAAATTCATACCGTGATCGTAGCATGCATGGACTCGACTCATATGACTGGGATTTCCATGAAAATGATTGTGGGCCGAAAATGGGTGATCACTGTACATTTCTCTTCTGTTTCCTATTTATATTTCTATTTTACCTCCTTAATTTAGCATTATGGACAGGGAAAGACCTAATCTAAGATCTGCACAAAAATATTTTGCTTTCAAATTCATACCGTGACTGTAGCATGCATGGACGCGACTCATATGACTGGGATTTCCATGAAAAAGATTGTGGGCAGAAAATGGGTGATTACTGTACATTTCTCTTCTGCTTCCTATTAATATTTCTATTTTACCTCCTCAATTTAGCATTATGGACAGGGAAAGACCTAATCTAAGATCTGCACAAAAATATTTTGCTTCAAATTCATACCGTGATCGTAGCATGCATGGACTCGACTCATATGACTGGGATTTCCATGAAAAGGATTGTAGGCCGAAAATGGGTGATCACTGTACATTTCTCTTCTGTTTCCTATTTATATTTCTAATTTACCTCCTCAATTTAGCAATATGGCCAGGGAAAGACCTAATCTAAGCTCTGCACAAAAATATTTTGCCTTCAAATTCATACCGTGACTGTAGCATGCATGGACTCGACTCATATGACTGGGATTTCCATGAAAAAGATTGTGGGCAGAAAATGGGTGATTACTGTACATTTCTCTTCTGCTTCCTATTAATATTTCTATTTTACCTCCTCAATTTAGCATTATGAACAGGGAAAGACCTAATCTAAAATCTGCACAAAAATATTTTGCCTTCAAATTCATACCGTGATCGTAGCATGCATGGACTCGACTCATATGACTGGGATTTCCATGAAAAAGATTGTGGGCCGAAAATGGGTGATCACTGTACATTTCTCTTCTGTTTCCTATTTATATTTATATTTACCTCCTCAATTTAGCATTATGGACAGGGAAAGACCTAATCTAAAATCTGCACAAAAATATTTTGCCTTCAAATTCATACCGTGATCGTAGCATGCATGGACTCGACTACTATGACTGGGATTTCCATGAAAAAGATTGTGGGCCGAAAATGGGTGATCACTGTACATTTCCTTTCTGTTTCCTATTTATATTTATATTTTACCTCCTCAATTTAGCATTATGGACAGGGAAAGACCTAATCTAAAATCTGCACAAAAATATTTTGCCTTCAAATTCATACCGTGATCGTAGCATGCATGGACTCGACTCATATGACTGGGATTTCCATGAAAAAGATTGTGGGCCGAAAATGGGTGATCACTGTACATTTCTCTTCTGTTTCCTATTTATATTTCTATTTTACCTCCTCAATTTAGCATTATGGACAGGGAAAGACCTAATCTAAGATCTGCACAAAAATATTTTGCTTTCAAATTCATACCGTGACTGTAGCATGCATGGACGCGACTCATATGACTGGGATTTCCATGAAAAAGATTGTGGGCAGAAAATGGGTGATTACTGTACATTTCTCTTCTGCTTCCTATTAATATTTCTATTTTACCTCCTCAATTTAGCATTATGGACAGGGAAAGACCTAATCTAAGATCTGCACAAAAATATTTTGCTTCAAATTTATACCGTGATCGTAGCATGCATGGACTCGACTCATATGACTGGGATTTCCATGAAAAGGATTGTGGGCCGAAAATGGGTGATCACTGTACATTTCTCTTCTGTTTCCTATTTATATTTATATTTTACCTCCTCAATTTAGCATTATGGACAGGGAAAGAGCTAATCTAAGATCTGCACAAAAATATTTTGCCTTCAAATTGATACCGTGATCGTAGCATGCATGGACTCGACTCATATGACTGGGATTTCCATGAAAAAGGTTGTGGGCTGAAAATGGGTGATCACTGTACATTTCTCTTCTGTTTCCTATTTATATTTCTAATTTACCTCCTCAATTTAGCAATATGGCCAGGGAAAGACCTAATCTAAGCTCTGCACAAAAATATTTTGCCTTCAAATTCATACCGTGACTGTAGCATGCATGGACTCGACTCATATGACTGGGATTTCCATGAAAAAGATTGTGGGCAGAAAATGGGTGATTACTGTACATTTCTCTTCTGCTTCCTATTAATATTTATATTTTACCTCCTCAATTTAGCATTATGAACAGGGAAAGACCTAATCTAAAATCTGCACAAAAATATTTTGCCTTCAAATTCATACCGTGATCGTAGCATGCATGGACTCGACTCATATGACTGGGATTTCCATGAAAAAGATTGTGGGCCGAAAATGGGTGATCACTGTACATTTCTCTTCTGTTTCCTATTTATATTTATATTTACCTCCTCAATTTAGCATTATGGACAGGGAAAGACCTAATCTAAAATCTGCACAAAAATATTTTGCCTTCAAATTCATACCGTGATCGTAGCATGCATGGACTCGACTACTATGACTGGGATTTCCATGAAAAAGATTGTGGGCCGAAAATGGGTGATCACTGTACATTTCCTTTCTGTTTCCTATTTATATTTATATTTTACCTCCTCAATTTAGCATTATGGACAGGGAAAGACCTAATCTAAGATCTGCACAAAAATATTTTGCTTCAAATTCATACCGTGAACGTAGCATGCATGGACTCGTCTCATATGACTGGGATTTCCATGAAAAAGATTGTGGGCCGAAAATGGGTGATCACTGTACATATCTCTTCTGTTTCCTATTTATATTTTTATTTTACCTCCTCAATTTAGCATTATGGCCAGGGAAAGATTTGATCTAAGCTCTGCGCAAAAATATTTTGCCTTCAAATTCATACCGTGATCGTAGCATGCATGGACTCGTCTCATATGACTTGGATTTCCATGAAAAAGACTGTGGGCCGAATATGGGTGATCACTGTACATTTCTCTTCTGTTTCCTATTTATATTTCTATTTTACCTCCTCAATTTAGCATTATGGACAGGGAAAGACCTAATCTAAGATCTGCACAAAAATATTTTGCCTTCAAATTCACACCGTGATCGTAGCATGCATGGACTCGACTCATATGACTTGGATTTCCATGAAAAAGATTGTGGGCAGAAAATGGGTGATCACTGTACATTTCTCTTCTGTTTCCTATTTATATTTCTATTTTATCTCCTCAATTTAGCATTATGGACAGGGAAAGACCTAATGTAAGATCTGCACAAAAATATTTTGCCTTCAAATTCATACCGTGATCGTATCATGCATGGACTTGACTCATATGACTGGGATTTCCATGAAAAAGATTGTGGGCCGAAAATGTATGATCACTGTACATTTCTCTTCTGTTTCCTATTTATATTTATATTTTACCTCCTCAATTTAATATTATGGCCAGGGAAAGACCTAATCTAAGCTCTGCACAAAAATATTTTGCCTTTAAATTCATACAGTGACTGTAGCATGCATGGACGCGACTCATATGACTGGGATTTCCATGAAATAGATTGTGGGCAGAAAATGGGTGATTACTGTACATTTCTCTTCTGCTTCCTATTAATATTTCTATTTTACCTCCTCAATTTAGCATTATGGACAGGGAAAGACCTAATCTAAGATCTGCACAAAAATATTTTGCTTCAAATTCATACCGTGATCGTAGCATGCATGGACTCGACTCATATGACTGGGATTTCCATGAAAAGGATTGTGGGCCGAAAATGGGTGATCACTGTACATTTCTCTTCTGTTTCCTATTTATATTTATATTTTACCTCCTCAATTTAGCATTATGGACAGGGAAAGACCTAATCTAAGATCTGCACAAAAATATTTTGCCTTCAAATTCATACCGTGATCGTAGCATGCATGGAATCGACTCATATGACTGGGATTTCCATGAAAAAGATTGTGGGCCGAAAATGGGTGATCACTGTACATTTCTCTTCTGTTTCCTATTTATATTTCTATTTTACCTCCTCAATTTAGCATTATGGACAGGGAAAGAGCTAATCTAAGATCTGCATAAAAATATTTTGCCTTCAAATTGATACCGTGATCGTAGCATGCATGGACTCGACTCATATGACTGGGATTTCCATGAAAAAGGTTGTGGGCTGAAAATGGGTGATCACTGTACATTTCTCTTCTGTTTCCTATTTATATTTCTAATTTACCTCCTCAATTTAGCAATATGGCCAGGGAAAGACCTAATCTAAGCTCTGCACAAAAATATTTTGCCTTCAAATTCATACCGTGACTGTAGCATGCATGGACTCGACTCATATGACTGGGATTTCCATGAAAAAGATTGTGGGCAGAAAATGGGTGATTACTGTACATTTCTCTTCTGCTTCCTATTAATATTTATATTTTACCTCCTCAATTTAGCATTATGAACAGGGAAAGACCTAATCTAAAATCTGCACAAAAATATTTTGCCTTCAAATTCATACCGTGATCGTAGCATGCATGGACTCGACTCATATGACTGGGATTTCCATGAAAAAGATTGTGGGCCGAAAATGGGTGATCACTGTACATTTCTCTTCTGTTTCCTATTTATATTTATATTTACCTCCTCAATTTAGCATTATGGACAGGGAAAGACCTAATCTAAGATCTGCACAAAAATATTTTGCTTCAAATTCATACCGTGAACGTAGCATGCATGGACTCGTCTCATATGACTGGGATTTCCATGAAAAAGATTGTGGGCCGAAAATGGGTGATCACTGTACATATCTCTTCTGTTTCCTATTTATATTTTTATTTTACCTCCTCAATTTAGCATTATGGCCAGGGAAAGATTTGATCTAAGCTCTGCGCAAAAATATTTTGCCTTCAAATTCATACCGTGATCGTAGCATGCATGGACTCGTCTCATATGACTTGGATTTCCATGAAAAAGACTGTGGGCCGAATATGGGTGATCACTGTACATTTCTCTTCTGTTTCCTATTTATATTTCTATTTTACCTCCTCAATTTAGCATTATGGACAGGGAAAGACCTAATCTAAGATCTGCACAAAAATATTTTGCCTTCAAATTCACACCGTGATCGTAGCATGCATGGACTCGACTCATATGACTTGGATTTCCATGAAAAAGATTGTGGGCAGAAAATGGGTGATCACTGTACATTTCTCTTCTGTTTCCTATTTATATTTCTATTTTATCTCCTCAATTTAGCATTATGGACAGGGAAAGACCTAATGTAAGATCTGCACAAAAATATTTTGCCTTCAAATTCATACCGTGATCGTATCATGCATGGACTTGACTCATATGACTGGGATTTCCATGAAAAAGATTGTGGGCCGAAAATGTATGATCACTGTACATTTCTCTTCTGTTTCCTATTTATATTTATATTTTACCTCCTCAATTTAATATTATGGCCAGGGAAAGACCTAATCTAAGCTCTGCACAAAAATATTTTGCCTTTAAATTCATACCGTGATCGTAGCATGCATGGACTCGACTCATATGACTGGGATTTCCAGGAAAAAGATTGTGGGCCGAAAATGGGTGATCACTGTACATTTCTCTTCTGTTTCCTATTTATATTTCTATTTTGCTTTTCAATTTAGCATTATGGCCAGGGAAATACCTAATCAAAAATCTGCACAAAAATATTTTGCCTTCAAATTCATACCGCGATCGTAGTATGCATGGACTTGACTCATATGACTGGGATTTCCATGAAAAAGATTGTCAGCCGAAAATGGGTGATCACTTTACATTTCTCTTCTGTTTCCTATTTATATTTCTATTTTACCTCCTCAATTTAGCATTATGGACAGGGAAAGACCTAATCTAAGATCTGCACAAAAATATTTTGCCTTCAAATTCACACCGTGATCGTAGCATGCATGGACTCGACTCATATGACTTGGATTTCCATGAAAAAGATTGTGGGCAGAAAATGGGTGATCACTGTACATTTCTCTTCTGTTTCCTATTTATATTTCTATTTTATCTCCTCAATTTAGCATTATGGACAGGGAAAGACCTAATGTAAGATCTGCACAAAAATATTTTGCCTTCAAATTCATACCGTGATCGTATCATGCATGGACTTGACTCATATGACTGGGATTTCCATGAAAAAGATTGTGGGCCGAAAATGTATGATCACTGTACATTTCTCTTCTGTTTCCTATTTATATTTATATTTTACCTCCTCAATTTAATATTATGGCCAGGGAAAGACCTAATCTAAGCTCTGCACAAAAATATTTTGCCTTTAAATTCATACCGTGATCGTAGCATGCATGGACTCGACTCATATGACTGGGATTTCCAGGAAAAAGATTGTGGGCCGAAAATGGGTGATCACTGTACATTTCTCTTCTGTTTCCTATTTATATTTCTATTTTGCTTTTCAATTTAGCATTATGGCCAGGGAAATACCTAATCAAAAATCTGCACAAAAATATTTTGCCTTCAAATTCATACCGTGATCGTATCATGCATGGACTTGACTCATATGACTGGGATTTCCATGAAAAAGATTGTGGGCCGAAAATGGCTGATCACCGTACATTTCTCTTCTGTTTCCTATTTATATTTATATTTTACCTCCTCAATTTTCGCATTATGGACAGGGAAAGACCTAATCTAAGATCTGCACAAAAATATTTTGCCTTCAAATTCATACCGTGATTGTAGCGTGCATGGACTCGACTCATATTAGTGGGATTTCCATGAAAAAGATTGTGGGCCGAAAATGGCTGATCACTGTCCATTTCTCTTCTGTTTCCTATTTATATTTATATTTTACCTCCTCAATTTCGCATTATGGACAGAGAAAGACATAATCTAAGATCTGCACAAAAATATTTTGCCTTCAAATTCATACCGTGATCGTAGCATGCATGGATTCGACTCATATGACTGGGATTTCCATGAAAAAGATTGTTGGCCGAAAATGGGTGATCACTGTACATTTCTCTTCTGTTTCCTATTTATATTTCTATTTTAGCTCCTCAATTTAGCATTATGGACAGGGAAAGACCAATCTAAAATCTGCACAATAATATTATGCATTCAAATTCATACCGTGATCGTAGCATGCATGGACTCGACTCATATGACTGGGATTTCCATGAAAAAGATTGTGGGCAGAAAATGGGTGATCACTGTACATTTCTCTTCTGTTTCCTATTTATATTTCTATTTTACCTCCTCAATTTAGCATTATGGACAGAGAAAGACCTAATCTAATATCTGCACAAAAATATTTTGCCTTCAAATTCATACCGTGATCGTAGCATGCATGGACTCGACTCATATGACTGGGATTTCCAGGAAAAAGATTGTGGGCCGAAAATGGGTGATCACTGTACATTTCTCTTCTGTTTCCTATTTATATTTCTATTTTGCTTTTCAATTTAGCATTATGGCCAGGGAAATACCTAATCAAAAATCTGCACAAAAATATTTTGCCTTCAAATTCATACCGCGATCGTAGTATGCATGGACTTGACTCATATGACTGGGATTTCCATGAAAAAGATTGTCAGCCGAAAATGGGTGATCACTTTACATTTCTCTTCTGTTTCCTATTTATATTTCTATTGTACCTCCTCAATTTAGCGTTATGGACAGGGAAAGACCTAAACTAAGATCTACACAAAAATATTTTGCCTTCAAATTCATACCGTGATCGTAGCATGCATGGACTGGACTCATATCACTGGGATTTCCATGAAAAAGATTGTGGGCAGAAAATGGGTGATCACTGTACATTTGTCTTCTGTTTCCTATTTATATTTATATTTTACCTCCTCAATTTCGCATTATGGACAGAGAAAGACCTAATATAAGATCTGCACAAAAATATTTTGCCTTCAAATTCATACCGTCATCGTAGCATGCATGGACTCGACTCATATGACTGGGATGTCCATGAAAAAGATTGTGGGCAGAAAATGGGTGATCACTGTCCATTTCTCTTCTGTTTCCTATTTATATTTATATTTTACCTCCTCAATTTCGCATTATGGACAGAGAAAGACCTAATATAAGATCTGCACAAAAATATTTTGCCTTCAAATTCATACCGTGATCGTAGCATGCATGGATTCGACTCATATGACTGGGATTTCCATGAAAAAGATTTTGGGCCGAAAATGGGTGATCACTGTACATTTCTCTTCTGTTTCCTATTTATATTTCTATTTTACCTCCTCAATTTCGCATTATGGACAGGGAAAGACCTAATCTACGATCTGCACAAAAATATTTTGCCTTCAAATTCATACCGTGATAGTAGCATGCATGGACTCGACTCATATGACTGGGATGTCCATGAAAAAGATTGTTGGCCGAAAATGGGTGATCACTGTACATTTCTCTTCTGTTTCCTATTTATATTTCTATTTTAGCTCCTCAATTTAGCATTATGGACAGGGAAAGACCAATCTAAAATCTGCACAAAAATATTATGCATTCAAATTCATACCGTGATCGTAGCATGCATGGACTCGACTCATATGACTGGGATTTCCATGAAAAAGATTGTGGGCCGAAAATGGCTGATCACTGTACATTTCTCTTCTGTTTCTTATTTATATTTATATTTTACCTCCTCAATTTAGCATTATGGACAGGGAAAGACCTAATCTAAGCTCTGCACAAAAATATTTTGCCTTCAAATTCATACAGTGATCGTAGCATGCATGGACTGGACACATATGACTGCGATTTCCATGAAAAAGATTGTGGGCCGAAAATAGGTGATCACTGTACATTTCTCTTCTGTTTCCTATTTATATTTCTTTTTTACCTCATTAATTTAGCATTATGGCAAGGGAAATACCTAATCTAAGCTCTGCACAAAAATATTTTGCCTTCAAATTCATACCGTGATCGTAGCATGCATGGACTCGACTCATATGACTGCGATTTCCATGAAAAAGTTTTTGGGCCAAAAATGGGTGATCACTGTACATTTCTCTTCTGTTTCCTATTTATATTTATATTTTACCTCCTCAATTTAGCATTATGGACAGGGAAAGACCTAATCTAATATCTGCACAAAAATATTTTGCCTTCAAATTCATACCGTGACTGTAGCATGCATGGACTCGACTCATATGACTGGGATTTCCATGAAAAAGATTGTGGGCAGAAAATGGGTGATTACTGTACATTTCTCTTCTGCTTCCTATTAATATTTCTATTTTACCTCCTCAATTTAGCATTATGGACAGGGAAAGACCTAATCTAAAATCTGCACAAAAATATTTTGCCTTCAAATTCATACCGTGATCGTAGCATGCATGGATTCGACTCATATGACTGGGATTTCCATGAAAAAGATTGTGGGCCGAAAATGGGTGATCTCTGTACATTTCTTTTCTGTTTCCTATTTATATTGCTATTTTACCTCCTCAATTTAGCATTATGGACAGGGAAAGACCTAATCTAAGATCTGCACAAAAATATTTTGCCTTCAAATTCATACCGTGATCGTAGCATGCATGGACACGACTACTATGACTGGGATTTCCATGAAAAAGATTGTGGGCCGAAAATGGGTGATCACTGTACATTTCTCTTCTGTTTTCTATTTATATTTCTATTTTACCTCCTCAATTTAGCATTATGGACAGGGAAAGACCTAATCTAAGATCTGCACAAAAATATTTTGCTTCAAATTCATACCGTGAACGTAGCATGCATGGACTCGACTCATATGACTGGGATTTCCATGAAAAAGATTGTGGGCCGAAAATGGGTGATCACTGTACATTTCTCTTCTGTTTCCTATTTATATTTCTATTTTACCTCCTCAATTTAGCAATATGGCCAGGGAAAGACCTAATCTAAGGACTGCACAAAAATATTTTGCCTTCAAATTCATACCGTGACTGTAGCATGCATGGACACGACTCATATGACTCGGATTTCCATGAAAAAGATTGTGGGCAGAAAATGGGTGATTACTGTACATTTCTCTTCTGCTTCCTATTAATATTTATATTTTACCTCCTCAATTTAGCATTATGGACAGGGAAAGACCTAATCTAAGATCTGCACAAAAATATTTTGCTTCAAATTCATACCGTGATCGTAGCATGCATGGACTCGACTCATATGACTGGGATTTCCATGAAAAAGATTGTGGGCAGAAAATGGGTAATCACTGTACATTTCTCTTCTGTTTCCTATTTATATTTCTATTTTACCTCCTCAATTTGGCATTATGGACAGAGAAAGACCTAATCTAATATCTGCACAAAAATATTTTGCCTTCAAATTCATACCGTGATCGTAGCATGCATGGACTCGACTCATATGACTGGGATTTCCATGAAAAAGATTGTGGGCCGAAAATGGGTGATCACTGTACATTTCTCTTCTGTTTCCTATTTATATTTCTATTTTACCTCCTCAATTTAGCATTATGGACAGGGAAAGACCTAATCTAAGATCTGCACAAAAATATTTTGCCTTCAAATTCATACCGTGATCGTAGCATGAATGGACTCGGCTCATATGACTGGGATTTCCTTGAAAAAGATTGTGGGCCGAAAATGGGTGATCACTGTACATTTGTCTTCTCTTTCCTATTTATATTTCTATTTTACCACCTCAATTTAGCATTATGGACAGAGAAAGACGTAATCTAAGATCTGCACAAAAATGTTTTGCCTTCAAATTCATCCCGTGATCGTAGCAAGCATGGACTCGACTCATATGACTGGGATTTCCATGAAAACGATTGTGGGCCGAAAATGGGTGATCACTGTACATTTGTCTTCTGTTTCCTATTTATATTTCTATTGTATCTCCTCAATTTAGCATTATGGACAGGGAAAGACCAAATCTAACATCTGCACAAAAATATTTTGCCTTCAAATTCATACCGTGATCGTAGCATGCATGGACTCGACTCATATGACTGGGATTTCCATGAAAAAGATTGTGAGCCGAAAATGGGTGATCACTGAACATTTCTCTTCTGTTTCCTATTTATATTTATATTTTACCTCCTCAATTTAGCATTATGGACAGGGAAAGATCTAATCTAAGATCTGCACAAATATATTTTGCCTTCAAATTCATACCGTGATCGTAGCGTGCATGGACTCGACTCATATGACTGGGATTTCCATGAAAAAGATTGTGGGCCGAAAATGGGTGATCACTGTACATTTCTCTTCTGTTTCTTATTTTTATTTATATTTTACCTCCTCAATTTAGCATTATGGACAGGGAAAGACCTAATCTAAGCTCTGCACAAAAATATTTTGCCTTCAAATTCATACCGTGATCGTAGCATGCATGGACTAGACTCATATGACTGGGATTTCCATGAAAAAGATTGTGGGCAGAAAATGGGTGATTACCTTACATTTCTCTTCTGCTTCCTATTAATATTTCTATTTTACCTCCTCAATTTAACATTATGGACAGGGAAAGAGCTAATCTAAGATCTGCACAAAAATATTTTGCCTTCAAATTGATACCGTGATCGTAGCATGCATGGACTCGACTCATATGACTGGGATTTCCATGAAAAAGATTGTGGGCCGAAAATGGCTGATCACTGTACATTTCTCTTCTGTTTCTTATTTATATTTATATTTTACCTCCTCAATTTAGCATTATGGACAGGGAAAGACCTAATCTAAGCTCTGCACAAAAATATTTTGCCTTCAAATTCATACAGTGATCGTAGCATGCATTGACTGGACACATATGACTGCGATTTCCATGAAAAAGATTGTGGGCCGAAAATGGGTGATCACTGTACATTTCTCTTCTGTTTCCTATTTATATTTCTTTTTTACCTCATTAATTTAGCATTATGGCAAGGGAAATACCTAATCTAAGCTCTGCACAAAAATATTTTGCCTTCAAATTCATACCGTGATCGTAGCATGCATGGACTCGACTCATATGACTGCGATTTCCATGAAAAAGTTTTTGGGCCAAAAATGGGTGATCACTGTACATTTCTCTTCTGTTTCCTATTTATATTTATATTTTACCTCCTCAATTTAGCATTATGGACAGAGAAAGACCTAATCTAATATCTGCACAAAAATATTTTGCCTTCAAAATCATGCCGTGATCGTAGCATGCATGGACTCGACTCATATGACTGGGATTTCCATGAAAAAGATTGTGGGCCGAAAATGGGTGATCACTGTACATTTCTCTTCTGTTTCCTATTTATATTTCTATTTTACCTCCTCAATTTAGCATTATGGACAGAGAAAGACCTAATCTAATATCTGCACAAAAATATTTTGCCTTCAAATTCATACCGTGATCGTAGCATGCATGGACTCGACTCATATGACTGGGATTTCCATGAAAAAGATTGTGGGCCGAAAATGGGTGATCACTGTACATTTCTCTTCTGTTTCCTATTTATATTTCTATTTTACCTCCTCAATTTAGCATTATGGACAGGGAAAGACCTAATCTAAGATCTGCACAAAAATATTTTGCCTTCAAATTCATACCGTGATCGTAGCATGAATGGACTCGGCTCATATGACTGGGATTTCCATGAAAAAGATTGTGGGCCGAAAATGGGTGATCACTGTACATTTGTCTTCTCTTTCCTATTTATATTTCTATTTTACCACCTCAATTTAGCATTATGGACAGAGAAAGACGTAATCTAAGATCTGCACAAAAATGTTTTGCCTTCAAATTCATCCCGTGATCGTAGCAAGCATGGACTCGACTCATATGACTGGGATTTCCATGAAAACGATTGTGGGCCGAAAATGGGTGATCACTGTACATTTGTCTTCTGTTTCCTATTTATATTTCTATTGTATCTCCTCAATTTAGCATTATGGACAGGGAAAGACCAAATCTAACATCTGCACAAAAATATTTTGCCTTCAAATTCATACCGTGATCGTAGCATGCATGGACTCGACTCATATGACTGGGATTTCTATGAAAAAGATTGTGAGCCGAAAATGGGTGATCACTGAACATTTCTCTTCTGTTTCCTATTTATATTTATATTTTACCTCCTCAATTTAGCATTATGGACAGGGAAAGATCTAATCTAAGATCTGCACAAATATATTTTGCCTTCAAATTCATACCGTGATCGTAGCGTGCATGGACTCGACTCATATGACTGGGATTTCCATGAAAAAGATTGTGGGCCGAAAATGGGTGATCACTTTACATTTCTCTTCTGTTTCTTATTTTTATTTATATTTTACCTCCTCAATTTAGCATTATGGACAGGGAAAGACCTAATCTAAGCTCTGCACAAAAATATTTTGCCTTCAAATTCATACCGTGATCGTAGCATGCATGGACTAGACTCATATGACTGGGATTTCCATGAAAAAGATTGTGGGCAGAAAATGGGTGATTACCTTACATTTCTCTTCTGCTTCCTATTAATATTTCTATTTTACCTCCTCAATTTAACATTATGGACAGGGAAAGAGCTAATCTAAGATCTGCACAAAAATATTTTGCCTTCAAATTGATACCGTGATCGTAGCATGCATGGACTCGACTCATATGACTGGGATTTCCATGAAAAAGATTGTGGGCCGAAAATGGCTGATCACTGTACATTTCTCTTCTGTTTCTTATTTATATTTATATTTTACCTCCTCAATTTAGCATTATGGACAGGGAAAGACCTAATCTAAGCTCTGCACAAAAATATTTTGCCTTCAAATTCATACAGTGATCGTAGCATGCATTGACTGGACACATATGACTGCGATTTCCATGAAAAAGATTGTGGGCCGAAAATGGGTGATCACTGTACATTTCTCTTCTGTTTCCTATTTATATTTCTTTTTTACCTCATTAATTTAGCATTATGGCAAGGGAAATACCTAATCTAAGCTCTGCACAAAAATATTTTGCCTTCAAATTCATACCGTGATCGTAGCATGCATGGACTCGACTCATATGACTGCGATTTCCATGAAAAAGTTTTTGGGCCAAAAATGGGTGATCACTGTACATTTCTCTTCTGTTTCCTATTTATATTTATATTTTACCTCCTCAATTTAGCATTATGGACAGAGAAAGACCTAATCTAATATCTGCACAAAAATATTTTGCCTTCAAATTCATACCGTGATCGTAGCATGCATGGACTCGACTCATATGACTGGGATTTCCATGAAAAAGATTGTGGGCCGAAAATGGGTGATCACTGTACATTTCTCTTCTGTTTCCTATTTATATTTCTATTTTACCTCCTCAATTTAGCATTATGGACAGAGAAAGACCTAATCTAATATCTGCACAAAAATATTTTGCCTTCAAATTCATACCGTGATCGTAGCATGCATGGACTCGACTCATATGACTGGGATTTCCATGAAAAAGATTGTGGGCCGAAAATGGGTGATCACTGTACATTTCTCTTCTGTTTCCTATTTATATTTCTATTTTACCTCCTCAATTTAGCATTATGGACAGGGAAAGACCTAATCTAAGATCTGCACAAAAATATTTTGCCTTCAAATTCATACCGTGATCGTAGCATGAATGGACTCGGCTCATATGACTGGGATTTCCATGAAAAAGATTGTGGGCCGAAAATGGGTGATCACTGTACATTTGTCTTCTCTTTCCTATTTATATTTCTATTTTACCACCTCAATTTAGCATTATGGACAGAGAAAGACGTAATCTAAGATCTGCACAAAAATGTTTTGCCTTCAAATTCATCCCGTGATCGTAGCAAGCATGGACTCGACTCATATGACTGGGATTTCCATGAAAACGATTGTGGGCCGAAAATGGGTGATCACTGTACATTTGTCTTCTGTTTCCTATTTATATTTCTATTGTATCTCCTCAATTTAGCATTATGGACAGGGAAAGACCAAATCTAACATCTGCACAAAAATATTTTGCCTTCAAATTCATACCGTGATCGTAGCATGCATGGACTCGACTCATATGACTGGGATTTCCATGAAAAAGATTGTGAGCCGAAAATGGGTGATCACTGAACATTTCTCTTCTGTTTCCTATTTATATTTATATTTTACCTCCTCAATTTAACATTATGGACAGGGAAAGAGCTAATCTAAGATCTGCACAAAAATATTTTGCCTTCAAATTGATACCGTGATCGTAGCATGCATGGACTCGACTCATATGACTGGGATTTCCATGAAAAAGATTGTGGGCCGAAAATGGCTGATCACTGTACATTTCTCTTCTGTTTCTTAATTATATTTATATTTTACCTCCTCAATTTAGCATTATGGACAGGGAAAGACCTAATCTAAGCTCTGCACAAAAATATTTTGCCTTCAAATTCATACAGTGATCGTAGCATGCATTGACTGGACACATATGACTGCGATTTCCATGAAAAAGATTGTGGGCCGAAAATGGGTGATCACTGTACATTTCTCTTCTGTTTCCTATTTATATTTCTTTTTTACCTCATTAATTTAGCATTATGGCAAGGGAAATACCTAATCTAAGCTCTGCACAAAAATATTTTGCCTTCAAATTCATACCGTGATCGTAGCATGCATGGACTCGACTCATATGACTGGGATTTCCATGAAAAAGATTGTGGGCCGAAAATGGCTGATCACTGTACATTTCTCTTCTGTTTCCTATTTATATTTCTATTTTACCTCCTCAATTTAGCATTATGGACAGGGAAAGACCTAATCTAAGATCTGCACAAAAATATTTTGCTTCAAATTCATACCGTGATCGTAGCATGCATGGACTCGACTCATATGACTGGGATTTCCATGAAAAGGATTGTGGGCCGAAAATGGGTAATCAATGTACATTTCTCTTCTGTTTCCTATTTATATTTATATGTTACCACCTCAATTTAGCATTATGGACAGGGAAAGACTTAATCTAAAATCTGCACAAAAATATTTTGCCTTCAAATTCATACCGTGATCGTAGCATGCATGGACTCGACTCATATGACTGGGATTTCCATGAAAAAGATTGTGGGCCGAAAATAGGTGATCACTGTACATTTCTCTTCTGTTTCCTATTTATATTTCTATTTTACCTCCTCAATTTAGCAATATGGCCAGGGAAAGACCTAATCTAAGCTCAGCACAAAAATATTTTGCCTTCAAATTCATACCGTGACTGTAGCATGCATGGACACGACTCATATGACTCGGATTTCCATGAAAAAGATTGTGGGCAGAAAATGGGTGATTACTGTACATTTATCTTCTGCTTCCTATTAATATTTATATTTTACCTCCTCAATTTAGCATTATGAACAGGGAAAGAACTAATCTAAAATCTGCACAAAAATATTTTGCCTTCAAATTCATACCGTGATCATAGCATGCATGGACTCGACTCATATGACTGGGATTTCCATGAAAAAGATTGTGGGCCGAAAATGGGTGATCACTGTACATTTCTCTTCTGTTTCCTATTTATATTTATATTTTACCTCCTCAATTTAGCATTATGGACAGGGAAAGACCTAATCTAAAATCTGCACAAAAATATTTTGCTTCAAATTCATACCGTGATCGTAGCATGCATGGACTCGACTCATATGACTGGGATTTCCATGAAAAGGATTGTGGGCCGAAAATGGGTGATCACTGTACATTTCTCTTCTGTTTCCTATTTATATTTCTATTTTACCTCCTCAATTTAGCAGTATGGACAGGGAAAGAGCTAATCTAAGATCTGCACAAAAATATTTTGCCTTCAAATTGATACCGTGATCGTAGCATGCATGGACTCGACTCATATGACTGCAATTTCAATGAAAAAGATTGTGGGCCGAAAATGGGTGATCACTGTACATTTCTCTTCTGTTTCCTATTTATATTTCTAATTTACCTCCTCAATTTAGCAATATGGCCAGGTAAAGACCTAATCTAAGCTCTGCACAAAAATATTTTGCCTTCAAATTCATACCGTGACTGTAGCATGCATGGACTCGACTCATATGACTGGGATTTCCATGAAAAAGATTGTGGGCAGAAAATGGGTGATTACTGTACATTTCTCTTCTGCTTCCTATTAATATTTCTATTTTACCTCCTCAATTTAGCATTATAAACAGGGAAAGACCTAATCTAAGCTCTGCACAAAAATATTTTGGCTTCAAATTCATACCGTGATCGTAGCATGCATGGACTCGACTCATGTGACTGGGATTTCCATGAAAAAGATTGTGGGCCGAAATTGGGTGATCACTGTACATTTCTCTTCTGTTTCCTATTTATATTTATATTTTACCTCCTCAATTTAGCATTATGGACAGGGAAAGATTTAATCTAAAATCTGCACAAAAATATTTTGCCTTCAAATTCATACCGTGATCGTAGCATGCATGGACTCGACTACTATGACTGGGATTTCCATGAAAAAGATTGTGGGCCGAAAATGGGTGATCACTGTACATTTCCTTTCTGTTTCCTATTTATATTTATATTTTACCTCCTCAATTTAGCATTATGGACAGGGAAAGACCTAATCTAAGATCTGCACAAAAATATTTTGCTTCAAATTCATACCGTGAACGTAGCATGCATGGACTCGTCTCATATGACTGGGATTTCCATGAAAAAGATTGTGGGCCGAAAATGGGTGATCACTGTACATTTCTCTTCTGTTTCCTATTGATATTTATATTTTACCTCCTCAATTTAGCATTATGGACAGGGAAAGACCTAATCTAAAATCTGCTCAAAAATATTTTGCCTTCAAATTCATACCGTGATCGTAGCATGCATGGACTCGACTCATATGACTGGGATTTCCATGAAAAAGATTGTGGGCCGAAAATGGGTGATCACTGTACATTTCTCTTCTGTTTCCTATTGATATTTATATTTTACCTCCTCAATTTAGCATTATGGACAGGGAAAGACCTAATCTAAAATCTGCTCAAAAATATTTTGCCTTCAAATTCATACCGTGATCGTAGCATGCATGGACTCGACTCATATGACTGGGATTTCCATGAAAAAGATTGTGGGCCGAAAATGGGTGATCACTGTACATTTCTCTTCTGTTTCCTATTGATATTTATATTTTACCTCCTCAATTTAGCATTATGGACAGGGAAAGACCTAATCTAAAATCTGCTCAAAAATATTTTGCCTTCAAATTCATACCGTGATCGTAGCATGCATGGACTCGACTCATATGACTGGGATTTCCATGAAAAAGATTGTGGGCCGAAAATGGGTGATCACTGTACATTTCTCTTCTGTTTCCTATTTATATTTATATTTTACCTCCTCAATTTAGCAATATGGCCAGGGAAAGACCTAATCTAAGCTCTGCACAAAAATATTTTGCCTTCAAATTCATACCGCGATCGTAGCATGCATGGACTAGACTCATATGACTGGGATTTCCATGAAAAAGATTGTCGGCCGAAAATGGGTGATCACTGTACATTTCTCTTCTGTTTCCTATTTATATTTCTATTTTACCTCCTCAATTTAGCAATATGGCCAGGGAAAGACCTAATCTAAGCTCTGCACAAAAATATTTTGCCTTCAAATTCATACCGTGATCGTAGCATGCATGGACTCAACTCATATGACTGGGATTTCCATGAAAAAGATTGTGGGCCGAAAATGGGTGATCACTGTACATTTCTCTCCTGTTTCCTATGTATATTTCTATTTTACCTCCTCAATTTTGCATTTTGGCCAGGGAAAGACCTAATCTAAGCTCTGCACAAAAATATTTTCCCTTCAACTTCATACCGTGACTGTAGCATGCATGGACTCGACTCATATGACTGGGATTTCCATGAAAAAGATTGTGGGCCGAAAATGGGTGATAACTGTGCATTTCTCTTCTGTTTCCTATTTATATTTATATTTTACCTCCTCAATTTTGCATTATGGCCAGGGAAAGACCTAATCTAAGCTCTGCACAAAAATATTTTGCCTGCAAATTCATACCGTCATCGTAGCATGCATAGACACGACTCATATGACTGGGATTTCCATGAAAAAGATTGTGGGCCGAAAATGGGTGATCACTGTACATTTCTCTTCTATTTCCTAGTTATATTTCTACTTTACTTCCTCAATTTAGCATTATGGACAGGGAAAGACCTAATCTAAAATCTGCACAAAAATATTTTGCCTTCAAATTCATACAGTGATCGTAGCATGCATGGACTCGACTCATATGACTGGGATTTCCATGAAAAAGTTTGTGCCCCGAAAATGGGTGATCACTGTGCATTTCTCTTCTGTTTCCTATATATATTTCTATTTTACCTCCTCAATTTTGCATTATGGCCAGGGAAAGACCTAATCTAAGCTCTGCACAAAAAAATTTTGCCTGCAAATTCATACCGTGATCGTAGCATGCATGGACACGACTCATATGACTGGGATTTCCATGAAAAAGATTGTGGGCCGAAAATGGGTGATCACTGTACATTTCTCTTCTGTTTCCTATTTATATTTCTTTTTTACCTCATTAATTTAGCATTATGGCCAGGGAAAGACCTAATCTAAGCTCTGCACAAAAATATTTTGCCTTCAATTTCATACCGAGAACGTAGCATGCATGGACACGACTCATATGACTGCGATTTCCATGAAAAAGATTGTGGGCCGAAAATGGGTGATCACTGTACATTTCTCTTCTGTTTCCTATTTATATTTATATTTTACCTCGTCAATTTAGCATTATGGACAGGGAAAAACCTAATCTAAGATCTGCACAAAAATATTTTGCCTTCAAAATCATACCATGAGTGTAGCATGCATGGACTCGACTCATATGACTGGGATTTCCATGAAAAAGATTGTGGGCCAAAAATGGGTGATCACTGTACATTTCTCTTCTGTTTCCTATTTATATTCATATTTTACCTCCTCAATTTAGCATTATGGCCAGGGAAAGACATTACCTAATCTCTGCACAAAAATATTTTGTCTTCAAATTCATACCGTGATCGTAGCATGCATGGACTCGACTCATATGACTGGGATTTCCATGAAAAAGATTGTGAGCCGAAAATGGGTGATCACTGAACATTTCTCTTCTGTTTCCTATTTATATTTATATTTTACCTCCTCAATTTAGCATTATGGACAGGGAAAGACCTAATCTAAGATCTGCACAAAAATATTTTGCCTTCAAATTAATTCCGTGATCGTAGCATGCATGGACTCGACTCATATGACTGGGATTTCCATGTAAAAGATTGTGGGCAGAAAATGGGTGATTACCTTACATTTCTCTTCTGCTTCCTATTAATATTTCTATTTTACCTCCTCAATTTAGCATTATGGACAGGGAAAGAGCTAATCTAAGATCTGCACAAAATATTTTGCCTTCAAATTGATACCGTGATCGTAGCATGCATGGACTCGACTCATATGACTGGGATTTCCATGAAAAACATTGTGGGCCGAAAATGGGTGATCACTGTACATTTCTCTTCTGTTTCCTATTTATATTTCTTTTTTACCTCATTAATTTAGCATTATGGCCAGGGAAATACCTAATCTAAGCTCTGCACAGAATTATTTTGCCTTCAAATTCATACCGTGATCGTAGCATGCATGGACTCGTCTCATATGACTGCGATTTCCATGAAAAAGATTGTGGGCCGAAAATGGGTGATCACTGTACATTTCTCTTCTGTTTCCTATTTATATTTCTTTTTTACCTCATTAATTTAGCATTATGGCCAGGGAAATACCTAATCTAAGCTCTGCACAAAAATATTTTGCCTTCAAATTCATACCGTGATTGTAGCATACATGGACTCGACTCATATGACTGCGATTTTCATGAAAAAGATTTTGGGCCAAAAATGAGGTGATCACTGTACATTTCTCTTCTGTTTCCTATTTATATTTATATTTTACCTCCTCAATTTAGCATTATGGACAGGGAAAGACCTAATCTAAGATCTGCACAAATATATTTTGTCTTCAAATTCATACCGTGATCGTAGCATGCATGGACTCGACTCATATGACTGGGATTTCCATGAAAAAGATTGTGGGCCGAAAATGGGTGATCACTGTACATTTCTCTTCTGTTTCCTATTTATATTTCTATTTTACCTCCTCAATTTAGCATTATGGACAGGGAAAGATGTAATCAAGATCTGCACAAAAGTATTTTGCCTTCAAATTCATACCGTGATTGTAGCATGCATGGACTCGACTCATATGACTGGGATTTCCATGAAAAAGATTGTGGGCCGAAAATTGGTGATCACTGTACATTTCTCTTCTGTTTCGTATTTATATTTATATTTTACCTCCTCAATTTAGCATTATGGCCAGGGAAAGACATTATCTAAGCTCAGCACAAAAATATTTTGCCTTCAAATTCATACCGTGATCGTAGCATGCATGGACTCGACTCATATGACTGGGATATCCATGAAAAAGATTGTGGGCCGAAAATGGGTGATCACTGTACATTTCTCTTCTGTTTCTTATTTATATTTATATTTTACCTCCTCAATTTAGCATAATGGACAGGGAAAGACCTAATCTAAAATCTGCACAAAAATATTTTGCCTTCAAATTCATACCGTGATCGTAGCATGCATGGACTCGACTACTATGACTGGGATTTCCATGAAAAAGATTGTGGGCCGAAAATGGGTGATCACTGTACATTTCCTTTCTGTTTCCTATTTATATTTATATTTTACCTCCTCAATTTAGCATTATGGACAGGGAAAGACCTAATCTAAGATCTGCACAAAAATATTTTGCTTCAAATTCATACCGTGAACGTAGCATGCATGGACTCGTCTCATATGACTGGGATTTCCATGAAAAAGATTGTGGGCCGAAAATGGGTGATCACTGTACATTTCTCTTCTGTTTCCTATTGATATTTATATTTTACCTCCTCAATTTAGCATTATGGACAGGGAAAGACCTAATCTAAAATCTGCTCAAAAATATTTTGCCTTCAAATTCATACCGTGATCGTAGCATGCATGGACTCGACTCATATGACTGGGATTTCCATGAAAAAGATTGTGGGCCGAAAATGGGTGATCACTGTACATTTCTCTTCTGTTTCCTATTGATATTTATATTTTACCTCCTCAATTTAGCATTATGGACAGGGAAAGACCTAATCTAAAATCTGCTCAAAAATATTTTGCCTTCAAATTCATACCGTGATCGTAGCATGCATGGACTCGACTCATATGACTGGGATTTCCATGAAAAAGATTGTGGGCCGAAAATGGGTGATCACTGTACATTTCTCTTCTGTTTCCTATTTATATTTATATTTTACCTCCTCAATTTAGCAATATGGCCAGGGAAAGACCTAATCTAAGCTCTGCACAAAAATATTTTGCCTTCAAATTCATACCGCGATCATAGCATGCATGGACTAGACTCATATGACTGGGATTTCCATGAAAAAGATTGTCGGCCGAAAATGGGTGATCACTGTACATTTCTCTTCTGTTTCCTATTTATATTTCTATTTTACCTCCTCAATTTAGCAATATGGCCATGGAAAGACCTAATCTAAGCTCTGCACAAAAATATTTTGCCTTCAAATTCATACCGTGATCGTAGCATGCATGGACTCAACTCATATGACTGGGATTTCCATGAAAAAGATTGTGGGCCGAAAATGGGTGATCACTGTACATTTCTCTTCTGTTTCCTATTTATATTTCTTTTTTACCTCATTAATGTAGCATTATGGTCAGGGAAATACCTAATCTAAGCTCTGCACAAAAATATTTTGCCTTCAAATTCATACCGTGATTGTAGCATGCATGGACTCGACTCATATGACTGGGATATCCATGAAAAAGATTTGTGGGCCGAAAATGGGTGATCACTGAACATTTCTCTTCTGTTTCCTATTTATATTTCTATTTTACCTCCTCATTTTAGCATTATAGACAGGGAAAGACCTAATCTAAGATCTGCACAAAAATATTTTGCCTTCAAATTCATTCCGTGATCGTAGCATGCATGGACTCGACTCATATGACTGGTATTTCCATGAAAAAGATTGTGGGCCGAAAATGGGTGATCACTGTACATATCTCTTCTGTATCCTATTTATATTTATATTTTACCTCCTCAATTTAGCAATATGGCCAGGGAAATACCTAATCTAAGCTCTGCACAAAAATATTTTGCCTCCAAATTGATACCGTGACTGTAGCATGCATGGACTCGACTCATATGACTGGGATTTCCATGAAAAAGATTGTGGGCAGAAAATGGGTGATTACTGTACATTTCTCTTCTGCTTCCTATTAATATTTCTATTTTACCTCCTCAATTTAGCATTATGGACAGGGAAAGACCTAATCTAAAATCTGCACAAAAATATTTTGCCTTCAAATTCATACCGTGATCGTAGCATGCATGGACTCGACTCATATGACTGGGATTTCCATGAAAAAGATTGTGGGCCGAAAATGGGTGATCACTGTACATTTCTCTTCTGTTTCCTATTTATATTTATATTTTACCTCCTCAATTGAGCATTATGGACAGGGAAAGACGTAATGAAGACCTGCACAAAAATATTTTGCCTTCAAATTCATACCGTGATTGTAGCATGCATGGACTCGACTCATATGACTGGGATTTCCATGAAAAAGATTGTGGGCCGAAAATGGGTGATCACTGTACATTTCCCTTCTGTTTCCTATTTATATTTATATTTTACCTCCTCAATTTAGCATTATGGACAGGGAAAGACCTAATCTAAGCTCTGCACAAAAATATTTTGCCTTCAAATTCATACCGTGATTGTAGCATGCATGGACTCGACTCATATGACTGGGATTTCCATGAAAAAGAATTTGGGCCGAAAATGGGTGATCACTGTACATTTCTCTTCTGTTTCCTATTTATATTTATATTTTACCTCCTCAATTTAGCATTATGGACAGGGAAAGACCTAATCTAAAATCTGGACAAAAATATTTTGCCTTCAAATTCATACCGTGATCGTAGCATGCATGGACTCGACTCATATGACTGGGATTTCCATGAAAAAGATTGTGGGCCGAAAAGGGTGATCACTGTACATTTCTCTTCTGTTTCCTATTTATATTTATATTTTACCTCCTCAATTTAGCATTATGGATAGGGCAAGACCTAATCTAAGATCTGCACAACAATATTTTACCTTCAAATTCATACCGTGATCGTAGCATGCATGGACTCGACTCATATGACTGGGATTTCCATGAAAAAGATTGTGGGCCAAAAATGGGTGATCACTGTACATTTCTCTTCTGTTTCCTATTTATATTCATATTTTACCTCCTCAATTTAGCATTATGGCCAGGGAAAGACATTACCTAATCTCTGCACAAAAATATTTTGTCTTCAAATTCATACCGTGATCGCAGCATGCATGGACTCGACTCATATGACTGGGATTTCCATGAAAAAGATTGTGAGCCGAAAATGGGTGATCACTGAACATTTCTCTTCTGTTTCCTATTTATATTTATATTTTACCTCCTCAATTTAGCATTATGGACAGGGAAAGACCTAATCTAAGATCTGCACAAAAATATTTTGCCTTCAAATTAATTCCGTGATCGTAGCATGCATGGTCTCGACTCATATGACTGGGATTTCCATGAAAAAGATTGTGGGCAGAAAATGGGTGATTACCTTACATTTCTCTTCTGCTTCCTATTAATATTTCTATTTTACCTCCTCAATTTAGCATTATGGACAGGGAAAGAGCTAATCTAAGATCTGCACAAAATATTTTGCCTTCAAATTGATACCGTGATCGTAGCATGCATGGACTCGACTCATATGACTGGGATTTCCATGAAAAACATTGTGTGCCGAAAATGGGTGATCACTGTACATTTCTCTTCTGTTTCTTATTTATATTTATATTTTACCTCCTCAATTTAGCATAATGGACAGGGAAAGACCTAATCTAAGCTCTGCACAAAAATATTTTGCCTTCAAATTCATACAGTGATCGTAGCATGCATGGACTCGACTCATATGACTGGGATTTCCATGGAAAAGATTGTGCGCCGAAAATGGGTGGTCACTGTACATTTCTCTTCTGTTTCCTATTTATATTTCTTTTTTTACCTCATTAATTTAGCATTATGGCCAGGGAAATACCTAATCTAAGCTCTGCACAAAAATATTTTGCCTTCAAATTCATACCGTGATTGTAGCATACATGGACTCGACACATATGACTGCGATTTTCATGAAAAAGATTTTGGGCCAAAAATGAGGTGATCACTGTACATTTCTCTTCTGTTTCCTATTTATATTTATATTTTACCTCCTCAATTTAGCATTATGGACAGGGAAAGACCTAATCTAATATCTGCACAAATATATTTTGCCTTCAAATTCATACCGTGATCGTAGCATGCATGGACTCGACTCATATGACTGGGATTTCCATGAAAAAGATTGTGGGCCGAAAATGGGTGATCACTGTACATTTCTCTTCTGTTTCCTATTTATATTTCTATTTTACCTCCTCAATTTAGCATTATGGACAGGGAAAGATGTAATCAAGATCTGCACAAAAATATTTTGCCTTCAAATTCATACCGTGATTGTAGCATGCATGGACTCGACTCATATGACTGGGATTTCCATGAAAAAGATTGTGGGCCGAAAATTGGTGATCACTGTACATTTCTCTTCTGTTTCTTATTTATATTTATATTTTACCTCCTCAATTTAGCATTATGGCCAGGGAAAGACATTATCTAAGCTCAGCACAAAAATATTTTGCCTTCAAATTCATACCGTGATCGTAGCATGCATGGACTCGACTCATATGACTGGGATTTCCATGAAAAAGATTGTGGGCCGAAAATGGGTGATCACTGTACATTTCTCTTCTGTTTCTTATTTATATTTATATTTTACCTCCTCAATTTAGCATTATGGCCAGGGAAAGACATTATCTAAGCTCAGCACAAAAATATTTTGCCTTCAAATTCATACCGTGATCGTAGCATGTATGGACTCGACTCATATGACTGGGATTTCCATGAAAAAGATTCTGCGCCGAAAATGGGTGATCACTGAACATTTCTCTTCTGTTTCCTATTTATATTTCTTTTTTACCTCATTAATTTAGCATTATGGTCAGGGAAATACCTAATCTAAGCTCTGCACAAAAATATTTTGCCTTCAAATTCATACCGTGATTGTAGCATGCATGGACTCGACTCATATGACTGGGATATCTATGAAAAAAATTGTGGGCCGAAAATGGGTGATCACTGAACATTTCTCTTCTGTTTCCTATTTATATTTCTATTTTACCTCCTCATTTTAGCATTATAGACAGGGAAAGACCTAATCTAAGATCTGCACAAAAATATTTTGCCTTCAAATTCATTCCGTGATCGTAGCATGCATGGACTCGACTCATATGACTGGTATTTCCATGAAAAAGATTGTGGGCCGAAAATGGGTGATCACTGTACATATCTCTTCTGTATCCTATTTATATTTATATTTTACCTCCTCAATTTAGCAATATGGCCAGGGAAATACCTAATCTAAGCTCTGCACAAAAATATTTTGCCTCCAAATTGATACCGTGACTGTAGCATGCATGGACTCGACTCATATGACTGGGATTTCCATGAAAAAGATTGTGGGCAGAAAATGGGTGATTACTGTACATTTCTCTTCTGCTTCCTATTAATATTTCTATTTTACCTCCTCAATTTAGCATTATGGACAGGGAAAGACCTAATCTAAAATCTGCACAAAAATATTTTGCCTTCAAATTCATACCGTGATCGTAGCATGCATGGACTCGACTCATATGACTGGGATTTCCATGAAAAAGATTGTGGGCCGAAAATGGGTGATCACTGTACATTTCTCTTCTGTTTCCTATTTATATTTATATTTTACCTCCTCAATTGAGCATTATGGACAGGGAAAGACGTAATGAAGATCTGCACAAAAATATTTTGCCTTCAAATTCATACCGTGATTGTAGCATGCATGGACTCGACTCATATGACTGGGATTTCCATGAAAAAGATTGTGGGCCGAAAATGGGTGATCACTGTACATTTCCCTTCTGTTTCCTATTTATATTTATATTTTACCTCCTCAATTTAGCATTATGGACAGGGAAAGACCTAATCTAAGCTCTGCACAAAAATATTTTGCCTTCAAATTCATACCGTGATTGTAGCATGCATAGACTCGACTCATATGACTGGGATTTCCATGAAAAAGATTGTGGGACGAAAATGGATGATCACTGTACATTTCTCTTCTGTTTCCTATTTATATTTCTATTTTACCTCCTCAATTTAGCATTATGGACAGGGAAAGACCTAATCTAAGAACTGCACAAAAATATTTTGCCTTCAAATTCATACCGTGATCGTAGCATGTATGGACTCGACTCATATGACTGGGATTTCCATGAAAAAGAATTTGGGCCGAAAATGGGTGATCACTGTACATTTCTCTTCTGTTTCCTATTTATATTTATATTTTACCTCCTCAATTTAGCATTATGGACAGGGAAAGACCTAATCTAAAATCTGGACAAAAATATTTTGCCTTCAAATTCATACCGTGATCGTAGCATGCATGGACTCGACTCATATGACTGGGATTTCCATGAAAAAGATTGTGGGCCGAAAAGGGTGATCACTGTACATTTCTCTTCTGTTTCCTATTTATATTTATATTTTACCTCCTCAATTTAGCATTATGGATAGGGCAAGACCTAATCTAAGATCTGCACAACAATATTTTACCTTCAAATTCATACCGTGATCGTAGCATGCATGGACTCGACTCATATGATTGGGATTTCCATGAAAAAGATTGTGGGCCGAAAATGGGTGATCACTGTACATTTCTCTTCTGTTTCCTATTTATATTTATATTTTACCTCCTCAATTTAGCATTATGGACAGGGAAAGACATAATCTAAGATCTGCACAAAAATATTTTGCCTTCAAATTCATACCGTGATCGTAGCATGCATGGACTCGACTCATATGACTGGGATTTCCATGAAAAAGATTGTGGGCTGAAAATGGGTGATCACTGTACATTTTGCTTCTGTTTCCTATTTATATTTATATTTTACCTCCTCAATTTAGAATTATGGACAGGGAAAGACCTAATCTAAAATCTGCACAAAAATATTTTGCCTTCAAATTCATACCGTGAGCATAGCATGCATGGACTCGACTCATATGACTGGGATTTCCATGAAAAAGATTGTGGGCCGAAAATGGGTGATCACTGTACATTTCTCTTCTGTTTCCTATTTATATTTCTATTTTACCTCCTCAATTTAGCATTATGGACAGGGAATGATCTAATCTAAGATCTGCACAAAAATATTTTGCCTTCAAATTCATACCGTGATCGTAGCATGTATGGACTCGACTCATATGACTGGGATTTCCATGAAAAAGATTGTGGGCCGAAAATGGGTGATCATTGTACATTTCTCGTCAGTTTCCTATTTATATTTCTATTTTACCTCCTCAATTTAGCATTATGGACAGGGAAAACCTAATCTAAGAACTGCACAAAAATATTTTGCCTTCAAATTCATACCGTGATCGTAGCATGTATGGACTCGACTCATATGACTGGGATTTCCATGAAAAAGAATTTGGGCCGAAAATGGGTGATCACTGTACATTTCTCTTCTGTTTCCTATTTATATTTATATTTTACCTCCTCAATTTAGCATTATGGACAGGGAAAGACCTAATCTAAAATCTGGACAAAAATATTTTGCCTTCAAATTCATACCGTGATCGTAGCATGCATGGACTCGACTCATATGACTGGGATTTCCATGAAAAAGATTGTGGGCCGAAAATGGTGATCACTGTACATTTCTCTTCTGTTTCCTATTTATATTTATATTTTACCTCCTCAATTTAGCATTATGGATAGGGCAAGACCTAATCTAAGATCTGCACAACAATATTTTACCTTCAAATTCATACCGTGATCGTAGCATGCATGGACTCGACTCATATGACTGGGATTTCCATGAAAAAGATTGTGGGCCGAAAATGGGTGATCACTGTACATTTCTCTTCTGTTTCCTATTTATATTTCTATTTTACCTCCTCAATTTAGCATTATGGACAGGGAAAGACATAATCTAAGATCTGCACAAAAATATTTTGCCTTCAAATTCATACCGTGATCGTAGCATGCATGGACTCGACTCATATGACTGGGATTTCCATGAAAAAGATTGTGGGCCGAAAATGGGTGATCACTGTACATTTTGCTTCTGTTTCCTATTTATATTTATATTTTACCTCCTCAATTTAGAATTATGGACAGGGAAAGACCTAATCTAAAATCTGCACAAAAATATTTTGCCTTCAAATTCATACCGTGAGCATAGCATGCATGGACTCGACTCATATGACTGGGATTTCCATGAAAAAGATTGTGGGCCGAAAATGGGTGATCACTGTACATTTCTCTTCTGTTTCCTATTTCTATTTCTATTTTACCTCCTCAATTTAGCATTATGGACAGGGAAAGACCTAATCTAAGATCTGCACAAAAATATTTTGCCTTCAAATTCATACCGTGATCGTAGCATGCATGGACTCGACTCATATGACTGGGATTTCCATGAAAAAGATTGTGGGCCAAAAATGGGTGATCACTGTACATTTCTCTTCTGTTTCCTATTTATATTTATATTTTACCTCCTCAATTTAGCATTATGGACAGGGAAAGACCTAATCTAAGATCTGCACAAAAATATTTTGCCTTCAAATTTATACCGTGATCGTAGCATGCATGGATTCGACTCATATGACTGGGATTTCCATGAAAAAGATTGTGGGCCGAAAATGGGTGATCACTGTACATTTCTCTTCTGTTTCCTATTTATATTTGTATTTTAGCTCCTCAATTTAGCATTATGGCCAGGGAAAGACCTTATCTAAGCTCTGCACAAAAATATTTTGCCTTCAAATTCATACCGTGATCGTAGCATGCATGGACTCAGATCATATGACTGGGATTTCCCTGAAAAAGATTGTGGGCCGAAAATGGGTGATCACTGTACATTTCACTTCTGTTTCCTATTTATATTTCTATTTTACCTCCTCAATTTAGCATTATGGACAGGGAAAGACCTAATCTAAAATCTGCACAAAAATATTTTGCCTTCAAATTCATACCGTGATCGTAGCATGCATGGACTCGACTCATATGACTGGGATATCCATGAAAAAGTTTGTGGGCCGAAAATGGGTGATCACTGTATATTTCTCTTCTGTTTCCTATTTATATTTCTATTTTACCTCCTCAATTTAGCATTATGGACAGGGAAAGACATAATCTAAGATCTGCACAAAAATATTTTGCCTTCAAATTCATACCGTGATCGTAGCATGCATGGACTCGACTCATATGACTGGGATTTCCATGAAAAAGATTGTGGGCTGAAAATGGGTGATCACTGTACATTTTGCTTCTGTTTCCTATTTATATTTATATTTTACCTCCTCAATTTAGAATTATGGACAGGGAAAGACCTAATCTAAAATCTGCACAAAAATATTTTGCCTTCAAATTCATACCGTGAGCATAGCATGCATGGACTCGACTCATATGACTGGGATTTCCATGAAAAAGATTGTGGGCCGAAAATGGGTGATCACTGTACATTTCTCTTCTGTTTCCTATTTCTATTTCTATTTTACCTCCTCAATTTAGCATTATGGACAGGGAAAGACCTAATCTAAGATCTGCACAAAAATATTTTGCCTTCAAATTCATACCGTGATCGTAGCATGCATGGACTCGACTCATATGACTGGGATTTCCATGAAAAAGATTGTGGGCCAAAAATGGGTGATCACTGTACATTTCTCTTCTGTTTCCTATTTATATTTATATTTTACCTCCTCAATTTAGCATTATGGACAGGGAAAGACCTAATCTAAGTTCTGCACAAAAATATTTTGCCTTCAAATTTATACCGTGATCGTAGCATGCATGGATTCGACTCATATGACTGGGATTTCCATGAAAAAGATTGTGGGCCGAAAATGGGTGATCACTGTACATTTCTCTTCTGTTTCCTATTTATATTTGTATTTTATCTCCTCAATTTAGCATTATGGCCAGGGAAAGACCTTATCTAAGCTCTGCACAAAAATATTTTGCCTTCAAATTCATACCGTGATCGTAGCATGCATGGACTCAGATCATATGACTGGGATTTCCCTGAAAAAGATTGTGGGCCGAAAATGGGTGATCACTGTACATTTCACTTCTGTTTCCTATTTATATTTCTATTTTACCTCCTCAATTTAGCATTATGGACAGGGAAAGACCTAATCTAAAATCTGCACAAAAATATTTTGCCTTCAAATTCATACCGTGATCGTAGCATGCATGGACTCGACTCATATGACTGGGATATCCATGAAAAAGATTGTGGGCCGAAAATGGGTGATCACTGTATATTTCTCTTCTGTTTTCTATTTATATTTCTATTTTAGCTCCTCAATTTAGCAATATGGCCAGTGAAAGACCTAATCTAAGCTCTGCAGAAAAATATTTTGCCTTCAACTTCATACCGTGATAGTAGCATACATGGACTCGACTCATATGACTGGGATTTCCATGAAAAATGGTGGTGGGCCGAAAATGGGTGATCACTGTACATTTCTCTTCTGTTTCCTATTTATATTTCTATTTTACCTCCTCAATTTAGCATTATGGACAGGGAAAGACCTAATCTAAGATCTGCACAAAAATATTTTGCCTTCAAATTCATACCGTGATCGTAGCATGTATGGACTCGACTCATATGACTGGGATTTCCATGAAAAAGATTGTGGGCCGAAAATGGGTGATCATTGTACATTTCTCGTCGGTTTCCTATTTATATTTCTATTTTACCTCCTCAATTTAGCATTATGGACAGGGAAAGACCTAATCTAAAATCTGCACAAAAATATTTTGCCTTCAAATTCATACCGTGATCGTAGCATGCATGGACTCGACTCATATGACTGGGATTTCCCTGAAAAAGATTATGGGCCGAAAATGAGTGATTACTGTACATTTCTCTTCTGTTTCCTATTTATATTTATATTTTACCTCCTCAATTTGGCATTATGGACAGGGAAAGACCTAATCTAAGATCTGCACAAAAATATTTTGCCTTCAAATTCATACCGTGATCGTAGCATGCATGGACTCGACTCATATGACTGGGATTTCCATGAAAAAGATTGTGGGCCGAAAATGGGTGATTACTGTACATTTCTCTTCTGTTTCTTATTTATATTTATATTTTACCTCCTCAATTTAGCATTATGGCCAGGGAAAGATATAATCTAAGCTCTGCACAAAAATATTTTGCCTTCAAATTCATACCGTGATCGTAGCATGTATGGACTCGACTCATATGACTGGGATTTCCATGAAAAAGATTGTGGGCCGAAAATGCATGATCACTGTACATTTCTCTTCTGTTTCCTATTTATATTTATATTTTAACTCCTCAATTTAGCATTATGGACAGGGAAAGACCTAATCTAAGATCTGCACAAAAATATTTTGCCTTCAAATTCATTCCGTGATCGTAGCATGCATGGACTCGACTCATATGACTGGGATTTCCATGAAAAAGATTGTGGGCCGAAAATGGGTGATCATTGTACATTTCTCTTCTGTTTCCTATTTATATTTCTATTTTACCTCCTCAATTTAGCATTATGGACAGGGAAAGACCTAATCTAAAATCTGCACAAAAATATTTTGCCTTCAAATTCATACGGTGATCGTAGCATGCATGGATTCGACTCATATGACTGGGATTTCCCAGAAAAAGATTATGGGCCGAAAATGAGTGATCACTGTACATTTCTCTTTTGTTTCCTATTTATATTTATATTTTACCTCCTCAATTTAGCATTATAGACAGGAAAGACCTAATCTAAGATCTGCATAAAAATATTTTGCCTTCAAATTCATACCGTGATCGTAGCATGCATGGACTCGACTCATATGACTGGGATTTCCATGAAAAAGATTGTGGGCCGAAAATGGGTGATCACTGTACATTTCTCTTCTTTTTCCTATTTATATTTATCTTTTACCTCCTCAATTTAGCATTATGGACAGGGAAAGACCTAATCTAAGATCTGCACAAAAATATATTGCCTTCAAATTCATACCGTGATCGTAGCATGTATGGACTCGACTCATATGACTGGGATTTCCATGAAAAAGATTGTGGGCCGAAAATGGGTGATCACTGTACTTTTCTCTTCTGTTTCCTATTTATATTTATATTTTACCTCCTCAATTTAGCATTATGGACAGGGAAAGACCTAATCTAAGATCTGCAAAAAAATATTTTGCCTTCAAATTCATACCGTGATCGTAGCATGCATGGAATCGACTCATATGACTGGGATTTCCATGAAAAAGATTGTGAGCCGAAAATGGTTGATCACTGTACATTTCTCTTCTGTTTCCTATTTATATTACTATTTTACCTCCTCAATTTAGCATTATGGACAGGGAAAGACCTAATCTAAGGTCTGCACAAAAATATTTTGCCTTCAAATTCATACCGTGATCGTAGCATGTATGGACTCGACTCATATGACTGGGATTTCCATGAAAAAGAATTTGGGCCGAAAATGTGTGAATTACTGTACATTTCTCTTCTGTTTCCTATTTATATTTATATTTTACCTCCTCAATTTAGCATTATGGACAGGGAAAGACCTAATCTAAAATCTGCATGAAAATATTTTGCCTTCAAATTCATACCGTGATCGTAGCATGCATGGAATCGACTCATATGACTGGCATTTCCATGAAAAAGATTGTGGGCCGAAAATGGTTGATCACTGTACATTTCTCTTCTGTTTCCTATTTATATTTATATTTTACCTCCTCAATTTAGCATTATGGACAGGGAAAGACCTAATCTAAAATCTGCACAAAAATATTTTGCCTTCAAATTCATACCGTGATCGTAGCATGCATGGACTCGACTCATATGACTAGGATTTCCATGAAAAAGATTGTGGGCCGAAAATGGGTTATCACTGTACATTTCTCTTCTGTTTCCTATTTATATTTATATTTTATCTCCTCAATTTAGCATTATGGACAGGGAAAGACCTAATCTAAGATCTGCACAAAAATATTTTGCCTTCAAATTCATACCGTGATCGTAGCATGCATGGAATCGACTCATATGACTTGGATTTCCATGAAAAAGATTGTGGGCCGAAAATGGGTGATCACTGTACATTTCTCTTCTGTTTCCTATTTATATTTCTATTTTACCTCCTCAATTTAGCATTATGGACAGGGCAAGACCTAATCTAAGATCTGCACAATAATATTTTACCTTCAAATTCATACCCTGATCGTAGCATGCATGGACGCGACTCATATGACTGGGATTTCCATGAAAAAGATTGTGGGCCGAAAATGGGTGATCACTGTACATTTCTCTTCTGTTTCCTATTTATATTTCTATTTTAACTCCTCAATTTAGCATTATGGCCAGGGAAAGACATTATCTAAGCTCTGCACAAAAATATTTTGCCTTCAAATTCATACCGTGATCGTAGCATGCATGGACTCGACTCATATGACTGGGATTTCCATGAAAAAGATTGTGGGCCGAAAATAAGTGATCACTGTACATTTCTCTTCTGTTTCCTATTTATATTTCTATTTTAGCTCCTCAATTTAGCATTATGGCCAGGGAAAGACCTAATCTAAGATCTACACAAAAATATTTACCTTCAAATTCATACCGTGATCGTAGCATGCATGGACACGACTCATATGATTGGGATTTCCATGAAAAAGATTGTGGGCCGAAAATGGGTGATCACTGTACTTTTCTCTTCTGTTTCCTAATTATATTTCTATTTTACCTTCTCAATTTAGCATTATGGACAGGGAAAGACCTAATCTAAAATCCGCACAAAAATATTTTGCCTTTAAATTCATACCGTGATCGTAGCATGCATGGACTCGACTCATATGACTGGGATTTCCATGAAAAAGATTGTGGGCCGAAAATGGGTGATCACTGTACATTTCTCTTCTGTTTCCTATTTATATTTCTATTTTAGCTCCTCAATTTAGCATTATGGCCAGGGAAAGACCTTATCTAAGCTCTGCACAAAAATATTTTGCCTTCAAATTCATACCGTGATCGTAGCATGCATGGACTCGAATCATATGACTGGGATTTCCCTGAAAAAGATTGTGCGCCGAAAATGGGTGATCACTGTACATTTCTCTAATGTTTCCTATTTATATTTCTATTTTACCTCCTCAATTTAGCATTATGGACAGGGAAAGACCTAATCTAAGATCTGCACAAAAATATTTTGCCTTCAAATTCATACCGTGATCGTAGCATGCATGGATTCGACTCATATGACTGGGATTTCCATGAAAAAGATTGTGGTCTGAAAATGGGTGATCACTGTACATTTTTCTTCTCTTTATTATTTATATTTATATTTTACCTCCTCAATTTAGCATTATGGACAGGGAAAGACCCAATCTAAGCTCTGCACAAAAATATTTTGCCTTCAAATTCATACCGTGACTGTAGCATGCATGGACTCGAGTCATATGACTGGGATTTCCATGAAAAAGATTGTGGGCCGAAAATGGGTGATCACTTTACATTTCTCTTCTGTTTCCTATTTATATTTCTATTTTAGCTCCTCAATTTAGCATTATGGCCAGGGAAAGACCTTATCTAAGCTCTGCACAAAAATATTTTGCATTCAAATTCATACCGTGATCGTAGCATGCATGGACTCGAATCATATGACTGGGATTTCCCTGAAAAAGATTGTGGGCCGAAAATGGGTGATCACTGTACATTTCTCTTCTGTTTCCTATTTATATTTATATTTTACCTCCTCAATTTAGCATTATGGATAGGGAAAGACCTAATCTAAGATTGGCACAAAAATATTTTGCCTTCAAATTCATACCGTGATCGTAGCATGTATGGACTCGACTCATATGACTGGGATTTCCATGAAAAAGAATTTGGGCCGAAAATGGGTGATCACTGTACATTTCTCTTCTGTTTCCTATTTATATTTATATTTTACCAACTCAATTTAGCATTATGGACAGGGAAAGACCTAATCTAAAATCTGCACAAAAATATTTTCCTTCAAATTCATACCGTGATCGTAGCATGCATGGACTCGACTCATATGACTGGGATTTCCATGAAAAAGATTGTGGGCCGAAAATGGGTGATCACTGTACATTTCTCTTCTGTTTCCTATTTATATTTCTATTTTACCTCCTCAATTTAGCATTATGGACAGGGAAAGACCTAATCTAAGATCTGCACAAAAATATTTTGCCTTCAAATTCATACCGTGACCGTAGCATGCATGGAATCGACTCATATGACTTGGATTTCCATGAAAAAGATTGTGGGCTGAAAATGGGTGATCACTGTACATTTCTCTTCTGTTTCCTATTTATATTTCTATTTTACCTCCTCAATTTAGCATTATGGACAGGGCAAGAACTAATCTAAGATCTGCACAATAATATTTTACCTTCAAATTCATACCCTGATCGTAGCATGCATGGACTCGACTCATATGACTGGGATTTCCATGAAAAAGAATTTGGGCCGAAAATGTGTGATCACTGTACATTTCTCTTCTGTTTCCTATTTATATTTATATTTTACCTCCTCAATTTGGCATTATGGACAGGGAAAGACCTAATCTAAAATCTGCACGAAAATATTTTGCCTTCAAATTCATACCGTGATCGTAGCATGCATGGAATCGACTCATATGACTGGCATTTCCATGAAAAAGATTGTGGGCCGAAAATGGTTGATCACTGTACATTTCTCTTCTGTTTCCTATTTATATTTATATTTTACCTCCTCAATTTAGCATTATGGACAGGGAAAGACCTAATCTAAAATCTGCACAAAAATATTTTGCCTTCAAATTCATACCGTGATCGTAGCATGCATGGACTCGACTCATATGACTAGGATTTCCATGAAAAAGATTGTGGGCCGAAAATGGGTTATCACTGTACATTTCTCTTCTGTTTCCTATTTATATTTATATTTTACCTCCTCAATTTAGCATTATGGACAGGGAAAGACCTAATCTAAGATCTGCACAAAAATATTTTGCCTTCAAATTCATACCGTGATCGTAGCATGCATGGAATCGACTCATATGACTTGGATTTCCATGAAAAAGATTGTGGGCCGAAAATGGGTGATCACTGTACATTTCTCTTCTGTTTCCTATTTATATTTCTATTTTACCTCCTCAATTTAGCATTATGGACAGGGCAAGACCTAATCTAAGATCTGCACAATAATATTTTACCTTCAAATTCATACCCTGATCGTAGCATGCATGGACGCGACTCATATGACTGGGATTTCCATGAAAAAGATTGTGGGCCGAAAATGGGTGATCACTGTACTTTTCTCTTCTGTTTCCTATTTATATTTATATTTTAACTCCTCAATTTAGCATTATGGCCAGGGAAAGACATTATCTAAGCTCTGCACAAAAATATTTTGCCTTCAAATTCATACCGTGATCGTAGCATGCATGGACTCGACTCATATGACTGGGATTTCCATGAAAAAGATTGTGGGCCGAAAATAAGTGATCACTGTACATTTCTCTTCTGTTTCCTATTTATATTTCTATTTTACCTCCTCAATTTAGCATTATGGACAGGGAAAGACCTAATCTAAGATCTACACAAAAATATTTACCTTCAAATTCATACCGTGATCGTAGCATGCATGGACACGACTCATATGATTGGGATTTCCATGAAAAAGATTGTGGGCCGAAAATGGGTGATCACTGTACTTTTCTCTTCTGTTTCCTAATTATATTTCTATTTTACCTTCTGAATTTAGCATTATGGACAGGGAAAGACCTAATCTAAAATCTGCACAAAAATATTTTGCCTTCAAATTCATACCGTGATCGTAGCATGCATGGACTCGACTCATATGACTGGGATTTCCATGAAAAAGATTGTGGGCCGAAAATGGGTGATCACTGTACATTTCTCTTCTGTTTCCTATTTATATTTCTATTTTACCTCCTCAATTTAGCATTATGGACAGGGAAAGACATAATCTAAGATCTGCACAAAAATATTTTGCCTTCAAATTCATACCGTGATTGTAGCATGCATGGACTCGACTCATATGACTGGGATTTCCATGAAAAAGATTGTGGGCCGAAAATGGGTGATCACTGTACATTTCTCTTCTGTTTCCTATTTATATTTCTATTTTAGCTCCTCAATTTAGCATTATGGCCAGGGAAAGACCTTATCTAAGCTCTGCACAAAAATATTTTGCCTTCAAATTCATACCGTGATCGTAGCATGCATGGACTCGAATCATATGACTGGGATTTCCCTGAAAAAGATTGTGCGCCGAAAATGGGTGATCACTGTACATTTCTCTAATGTTTCCTATTTATATTTCTATTTTACCTCCTCAATTTAGCATTATGGACAGGGAAAGACCTAATCTAAGATCTGCACAAAAATATTTTGCCTTCAAATTCATACCGTGATCGTAGCATGCATGGATTCGACTCATATGACTGGGATTTCCATGAAAAAGATTGTGGTCCGAAAATGGGTGATCACTGTACATTTTTCTTCTCTTTATTATTTATATTTATATTTTACCTCCTCAATTTAGCATTATGGACAGGGAAAGACCCAATCTAAGCTCTGCACAAAAATATTTTGCCTTCAAATTCATACCGTGACTGTAGCATGCATGGACTCGACTCATATGACTGGGATTTCCATGAAAAAGATTGTGGGCCGAAAATGGGTGATCACTTTACATTTCTATTCTGTTTCCTTTTTTATATTTCTATTTTAGCTCCTCAATTTAGCATTATGGCCAGGGAAAGACCTTATCTAAGCTCTGCACAAAAATATTTTGCATTCAAATTCATACCGTGATCGTAGCATGCATGGACTCGAATCATATGACTGGGATTTCCCTGAAAAAGATTGTGGGCCGAAAATGGGTGATCACTGTACATTTCTCTTCTGTTTCCTATTTATATTTATATTTTACCTCCTCAATTTAGCATTATGGAGAGGGAAAGACCTAATCTAAGATTGGCACAAAAATATTTTGCCTTCAAATTCATACCGTGATCGTAGCATGTATGGACTCGACTCATATGACTGGGATTTCCATGAAAAAGAATTTGGGCCGAAAATGGGTGATCACTGTACATTTCTCTTCTGTTTCCTATTTATATTTATATTTTACCAACTCAATTTAGCATTATGGACAGGGAAAGACCTAATCTAAAATCTGCACAAAAATATTTTCCTTCAAATTCATACCGTGATCGTAGCATGCATGGACTCGACTCATATGACTGGGATTTCCATGAAAAAGATTGTGGGCCGAAAATGGGTGATCACTGTACATTTCTCTTCTGTTTCCTATTTATATTTCTATTTTACCTCCTCAATTTAGCATTATGGACAGGGAAAGACCTAATCTAAGATCTGCACAAAAATATTTTGCCTTCAAATTCATACCGTGACCGTAGCATGCATGGAATCGACTCATATGACTTGGATTTCCATGAAAAAGATTGTGGGCCGAAAATGGGTGATCACTGTACATTTCTCTTCTGTTTCCTATTTATATTTCTATTTTACCTCCTCAATTTAGCATTATGGACAGGGCAAGAACTAATCTAAGATCTGCACAATAATATTTTACCTTCAAATTCATACCCTGATCGTAGCATGCATGGACGCGACTCATATGACTGGGATTTCCATGAAAAAGATTGTGGGCCGAAAATGGGTGATCACTGTACATTTCTCTTCTGTTTCCTATTTATATTTCTATTTTACCTGCTCAATTTAGCATTATGGCCAGGGAAAGACCTTATCTAAGCTCTGCACAAAAATATTTTGCCTTCAAATTCATACCGTGATCGTAGCATGCATGGACTCGAATCATATGACTGGGATTTCCCTGAAAAAGATTGTGGGCCGAAAATGGGTGATCACTGTACATTTCTCTAGTGTTTCCTATTTATATTTATATTTTACCTCCTCAATTTAGCATTATGGACAGGGAAAAACCTAATTTAAGATCTGCACAAAAATATTTTGCCTTCAAATTCATACCGTGATCGTAGCATGCATGGACTCGAATCATATGACTGGGATTTCCCTGAAAAAGATTGTGGTCCGAAAATGGGTGATCACTGTACATTTCTCTTCTCTTTCTTATTTATATTTATATTTTACCTCCTCAATTTAGCTTTATGGACAGGGAAAGACCCAATCTAAGCTCTGCACAAAAATATTTTGCCTTCAAATTCATACCGTGACTGTAGCATGCATGGACTCGACTCATATGACTGGGATTTCCATGAAAAAGATTGTGGGCCGAAAATGGGTGATCACTTTACATTTCTCTTCTGTTTCCTATTTATATTTATATTTTACCTCCTCAATTTAGCATTATGGATAGGGAAAGACCTAATCTAAGATCTGCACAAAAATATTTTGCCTTCAAATTCATACCTTGATCGTAGCATGCATGGACTCGACTCATATGACTGGGATTTCCATGAAAAAGATTGTGGGCCGAAAATGGGTCATCACTGTACATTTCTCTTCTGTTTCCTATTTATATTTCTATTTTAGCTCCTCAATTTAGCATTATGGCCAGGGAAAGACCTTATCTAAGCTCTGCACAAAAATATTTTGCATTCAAATTCATACCGTGATCATAGCATGCATGGACTCGAATCATATGACTGGGATTTCCCTGAAAAAGATTGTGGGCCGAAAATGGGTGATCACTGTACATTTCTCTTCTGTTTCCTATTTATATTTATATTTTACCTCCTCAATTTAGCATTATGGACAGGGAAAGACCTAATCTAAGATCTGCACAAAAATATTTTGCATTCAAATTCATACCGTGATCGTAGCATGCATGGACTCGACTCATATGACTGGGATTTCCATGAAAAAGATTGTGGGCCGAAAATGGGTGATCACTGTACATTTCTCTTCTGTTTCCTATTTGTATTTCTATTTTACCTGCTCAATTTAGCATTATGGCCAGGGAAAGACCTTATCTAAGCTCTGCACAAAAATATTTTGCCTTCAAATTCATACCGTGATCGTAGCATGCATGGACTCGAATCATATGACTGGGATTTCCCTGAAAAAGATTGTGGGCCGAAAATGGGTGATCACTGTACATTTCTCTAGTGTTTCCTATTTATATTTATATTTTACCTCCTCAATTTAGCATTATGGACAGGGAAAGACCTAATTTAAGATCTGCACAAAAATATTTTGCCTTCAAATTCATACCGTGATCGTAGCATGCATGGACTCGAATCATATGACTGGGATTTCCCTGAAAAAGATTGTGGTCCGAAAATGGGTGATCACTGTACATTTCTCTTCTCTTTCTTATTTATATTTATATTTTACCTCCTCAATTTAGCTTTATGGACAGGGAAAGACCCAATCTAAGCTCTGCACAAAAATATTTTGCCTTCAAATTCATACCGTGACTGTAGCATGCATGGACTCGACTCATATGACTGGGATTTCCATGAAAAAGATTGTGGGCCGAAAATGGGTGATAACTTTACATTTCTCTTCTGTTTCCTATTTATATTTATATTTTACCTCCTCAATTTAGCATTATGGACAGGGAAAGACCTAATCTAAGATCTGCACAAAAATATTTTGCCTTCAAATTCATACCTTGATCGTAGCATGCATGGACTCGACTCATATGACTGGGATTTCCATGAAAAAGATTGTGGGCCGAAAATGGGTCATCACTGTACATTTCTTTTCTGTTTCCTATTTATATTTCTATTTTAGCTCCTCAATTTAGCATTATGGCCAGGGAAAGACCTTATCTAAGCTCTGCACAAAAATATTTTGCATTTAAATTCATACCGTGATCATAGCATGCATGGACTCGAATCATATGACTGGGATTTCCCTGAAAAAGATTGTGGGCCGAAAATGGGTGATCACTGTACATTTCTCTTCTGTTTCCTATTTATATTTATATTTTACCTCCTCAATTTAGCATTATGGACAGGGAAAGACCTAATCTAAGATCTGCACAAAAATATTTTGCATTCAAATTCATACCGTGATCGTAGCATGCATGGACTCGACTCATATGACTGGGATTTCCATGAAAAAGATTGTGGGCCGAAAATGGGTGATCACTCTACATTTCTCTTCTGTTTCCTATTTATATTTACATTTTACCTCTTCAATTTAGCATTATGGATAAAGAAAGACCTAATCTAAAATCTGCACAAAAATATTTTGCCTTCAAATTCATACCGTGATCGTAGCATGCATGGACTCGACTCATATGACTGGGATTTCCATGAAAAAGATTGTGGGCCGAAAATGGGTGATCACTGTACATTTCTCTTCTGTTTCCTATTTATATTTCTATTTTACCTCCTCAATTTAGCATTATGGCCAGGGAAAGACCTTATCTAAGCTCTGCACAAAAATATTTTGCATTCAAATTCATACCGTGATCATAGCATGCATGGACTCGAATCATATGACTGGGATTTCCATGAAAAAGATTGTGGGCCGAAAATGGGTGATCACTGTACATTTCTCTTCTGTTTGCTATTTATATTTATATTTTACCTCCTCAATTTAGCATTATGGACAGGGAAATACCTAATCTAAGATCTGCACAAAAATATTTTGCCTTCAAATTCATACCGTGATCGTAGCATGCATGGACTCGACTCATATGACTGGGATTTCCATGAAAAAGTTTGTGGGCCGAAAATGGGTGATCACTGTACATTTCTCTTCTGTTTCCTATTTATATTTCTATTTTACCTCCTCAATTTAGCATTATGGACACGGAAAGACCTAATCTAAGATCTGCACAAAAATATTTTGCCTTCAAATTCATACTGTGATCGTAGCATGCATGGACTCGACTCATATGACTGGGATTTCCATGAAAAAGAATTTGGGCCGAAAATGGGTGATCACTGTACATTTCTCTTCGGTTTCCTATTTATATTTATATTTTACCTCCTCAATTTAGCATTATGGACAGGGAAAGACCTAATCTAAAATCTGCAGAAAAATATTTTGCCTTCAAATTCATACCGTGATCGTAGCATGCATGGACTCGACTCATATGACTGGGATTTCCATGAAAAAGATTGTGGGCCGAAAATTGGTGATCACTGTACATTTCTCTTCTGTTTCCTATTTATATTTCTATTTTACCTCCTCAATTTAGCATTATGGACAGGGAAAGACCTAATCTAAGATCTGCACAAAAATATTTTGCCTTCAAATTCATACTGTGATCGTAGCATGTATGGACTCGACTCATATGACTGGGATTTCCATGAAAAAGAATTTGGGCCGAAAATGGGTGATCACTGTACATTTCTCTTCGGTTTCCTATTTATATTTATATTTTACCTCCTCAATTTAGCATTATGGACAGGGAAAGACCTAATCTAAAATCTGCACAAAAATATTTTGCCTTCAAATTCATACCGTGATCGTAGCATGCATGGACTCGACTCATATGACTGGGATTTCCATGAAAAAGTTTGTGGGCCGAAAATGGGTGATCACTGTACATTTCTCTTCTGTTTCCTATTTATATTTCTATTTTACCTCCTCAGTTTAGCATTATGGTTAAAGAAAGACCTAATCTAAAATCTGCACAAAAATATTTTGCCTTCAAATTCATACCGTGATCGTAGCATGCATGAACTCGACTCATATGACTGGGATTTCCATGAAAAAGATTGTGGGCCGAAAATGGGTGATCAGTGTACATTTCTCTTCTGTTTCCTATTTATATTTCTATTTTACCTCCTCAATTTAGCATTATGGCCAGGGAAAGACCTAATCTAAGATCTGCACAAAAATATTTTGCCTTCAAATTCATACCGTGATCGTAGCATGCATGGAATCGACTCATATGACTGGGATTTCCATGAAAAAGATTGTGGGCCGAAAATGGTTGATCACTGTACATTTCTCTTCTGTTTCCTATTTATATTTCTATTTTACCTCCTCAATTTAGCATTATGGACAGGGAAAGACCTAATCTAAAATCTGCACAAAAATATTTTGCCTTCAAATTCATACCGTGATCGTAGCATGCATGGACTCGATTCATATGACTGGGATTTCCATGAACAAGATTGTGGGCCGAAAATGGTGATCACTGTACATTTCTCTTCTGTTTCCTATTTATATTTACATTTTACCTCCTCAATTTAGCATTATGGACAGGGAATGACCTAATCTAAGATCTGCACAAAAATATTTTGCCTTCAAATTCATACCGTGATCGTAGCATGCATGGACTCGACTCATATGACTGGGATTTCCATGAAAATTTTGTGGGCCGAAAATGGGTGATCACTGTACATTTCTCTTCTGTTTCCTATTTATATTTACATTTTACCTCCTCAATTTAGCATTATGGATAAAGAAAGACCTAATCTAAAATCTGCACAAAAATATTTTGCCTTCAAATTCATACCGTGATCGTAGCATGCATGGACTCGACTCATATGACTGGGATTTCCATGAAAAATATTGTGGGCCGAAAATGGGTGATCACTGTACATTTCTCTTCTGTTTCCTATTTATATTTCTATTTTACCTCCTCAATTTAGCATTATGGACAGGGAAAGACCTAATCTAAGATCTGCACAAAAATATTTTGCCTTCAAATTCATACTGTGATCGTAGCATGTATGGACTCGACTCATATGACTGGGATTTCCATGAAAAAGAATTTGGGCCGAAAATGGGTGATCACTGTACATTTCTCTTCGGTTTCCTATTTATATTTATATTTTACCTCCTCAATTTAGCATTATGGACAGGGAAAGACCTAATCTAAAATCTGCACAAAAATATTTTGCCTTCAAATTCATACCGTGATCGTAGCATGCATGGACTCGACTCATATGACTGGGATTTCCATGAAAAAGTTTGTGGGCCGAAAATGGGTGATCACTGTACATTTCTCTTCTGTTTCCTATTTATATTTCTATTTTACCTCCTCAGTTTAGCATTATGGTTAAAGAAAGACCTAATCTAAAATCTGCACAAAAATATTTTGCCTTCAAATTCATACCGTGATCGTAGCATGCATGAACTCGACTCATATGACTGGGATTTCCATGAAAAAGAATTTGGGCCGAAAATGGGTGATCACTGTACATTTCTCTTCGCTTTCCTATTTATATTTATATTTTACCTCCTCAATTTAGCATTATGGACAGGGAAAGACCTAATCTAAAATCTGCACAAAAATATTTTGCCTTCAAATTCATACCGTGATCGTAGCATGCATGGACTCGACTCATATGACTGGGATTTCCATGAAAAAGTTTGTGGGCCGAAAATGGGTGATCACTGTACATTTCTCTTCTGTTTCCTATTTATATTCCTATTTTACCTCCTCAGTTTAGCATTATGGTTAAAGAAAGACCTAATCTAAAATCTGCACAAAAATATTTTGCCTTCAAATTCATACCGTGATCGTAGCATGCATGAACTCGACTCATATGACTGGGATTTCCATGAAAAAGATTGTGGGCCGAAAATGGGTTATCAGTGTACATTTCTCTTCTGTTTCCTATTTATATTTCTATTTTACCTCCTCAATTTAGCATTATGGCCAGGGAAAGACCTAATCTAAGATCTGCACAAAAATATTTTGCCTTCAAATTCATACCGTGATCGTAGCATGCATGGAATCGACTCATATGACTGGGATTTCCATGAAAAAGATTGTGGGCCGAAAATGGTTGATCACTGTACATTTCTCTTCTGTTTCCTATTTATATTTCTATTTTACCTCCTCAATTTAGCATTATGGACAGGGAAAGACCTAATCTAAAATCTGCACAAAAATATTTTGCCTTCAAATTCATACCGTGATCGTAGCATGCATGGACTCGATTCATATGACTGGGATTTCCATGAACAAGATTGTGGGCCGAAAATGGTGATCACTGTACATTTCTCTTCTGTTTCCTATTTATATTTACATTTTACCTCCTCAATTTAGCATTATGGACAGGGAATGACCTAATCTAAGATCTGCACAAAAATATTTTGCCTTCAAATTCATACCGTGATCGTAGCATGCATGGACTCGACTCATATGACTGGGATTTCCATGAAAATTTTGTGGGCCGAAAATGGGTGATCACTGTACATTTCTCTTCTGTTTCCTATTTATATTTACATTTTACCTCCTCAATTTAGCATTATGGATAAAGAAAGACCTAATCTAAAATCTGCACAAAAATATTTTGCCTTCAAATTCATACCGTGATCGTAGCATGCATGGACTCGACTCATATGACTGGGATTTCCATGAAAAATATTGTGGGCCGAAAATGGGTGATCACTGTACATTTCTCTTCTGTTTCCTATTTATATTTCTATTTTACCTCCTCAATTTAGCATTATGGACAGGGAAAGACGTAATCTAAGATCTGCACAAAAATATTTTGCCTTCAAATTCATACCGTGATCGTAGCATGCATGGACTCGACTCATATGACTGGGATTTCCATGAAAAAGATTGTGGGCCGAAAATTGGTGATCACTGTACATTTCTCTTCTGTTTCCTATTTATATTTCTATTTTACCTCCTCAATTTAGCATTATGGACAGGGAAAGACCTAATCTAAGATCTGCACAAAAATATTTTGCCTTCAAATTCATACTGTGATCGTAGCATGTATGGACTCGACTCATATGACTGGGATTTCCATGAAAAAGAATTTGGGCCGAAAATGGGTGATCACTGTACATTTCTCTTCGGTTTCCTATTTATATTTATATTTTACCTCCTCAATTTACCATTATGGACAGGGAAAGACCTAATCTAAAATCTGCACAAAAATATTTTGCCTTCAAATTCATACCGTGATCGTAGCATGCATGGACTCGACTCATATGACTGGGATTTCCATGAAAAAGTTTGTGGGCCGAAAATGGGTGATCACTGTACATTTCTCTTCTGTTTCCTATTTATATTTCTATTTTACCTCCTCAGTTTAGCATTATGGTTAAAGAAAGACCTAATCTAAAATCTGCACAAAAATATTTTGCCTTCAAATTCATACCGTGATCGTAGCATGCATGAACTCGACTCATATGACTGGGATTTCCATGAAAAAGAATTTGGGCCGAAAATGGGTGATCACTGTACATTTCTCTTCGGTTTCCTATTTATATTTATATTTTACCTCCTCAATTTAGCATTATGGACAGGGAAAGACCTAATCTAAAATCTGCACAAAAATATTTTGCCTTCAAATTCATACCGTGATCGTAGCATGCATGGACTCGACTCATATGACTGGGATTTCCATGAAAAAGTTTGTGGGCCGAAAATGGGTGATCACTTTACATTTCTCTTCTGTTTCCTATTTATATTTCTATTTTACCTCCTCAGTTTAGCATTATGGTTAAAGAAAGACCTAATCTAAAATCTGCACAAAAATATTTTGCCTTCAAATTCATACCGTGATCGTAGCATGCATGAACTCGACTCATATGACTGGGATTTCCATGAAAAAGATTGTGGGCCGAAAATGGGTGATCAGTGTACATTTCTCTTCTGTTTCCTATTTATATTTCTATTTTATCTCCTCAATTTAGCATTATGGACAGGGAAAGACCTAATCTAAGATCTGCAGAAAAATATTTTGCCTTCAAATTCATACCGTGATCGTAGCATGCATGGAATCGACTCATATGACTGGGATTTCCATGAAAAAGATTGTGGGCCGAAAATGGTTGATCACTGTACATTTCTCTTCTGTTTCCTATTTATATTTCTATTTTACCTCCTCAATTTAGCATTATGGACAGGGAAAGACCTAATCTAAAATCTGCACAAAAATATTTTGCCTTCAAATTCATACCGTGATCGTAGCATGCATGGACTCGATTCATATGACTGGGATTTCCATGAACAAGATTGTGGGCCGAAAATGGTGATCACTGTATATTTCTCTTCTGTTTCCTATTTATATTTACATTTTACCTCCTCAATTTAGCATTATGGACAGGGAATGACCTAATCTAAGATCTGCACAAAAATATTTTGCCTTCAAATTCATACCGTGATCGTAGCATGCATGGACTCGACTCATATGACTGGGATTTCCATGAAAATTTTGTGGGCCGAAAATGGGTGATCACTGTACATTTCTCTTCTGTTTCCTATTTATATTTACATTTTACCTCCTCAATTTAGCATTATGGATAAAGAAAGACCTAATCTAAAATCTGCACAAAAATATTTTGCCTTCAAATTCATACCGTGATCGTAGCATGCATGGACTCGACTCATATGACTGGGATTTCCATGAAAAATATTGTGGGCCGAAAATGGGTGATCACTGTACATTTCTCTTCTGTTTCCTATTTATATTTCTATTTTACCTCCTCAATTTAGCATTATGGACAGGGAAAGACCTAATCTAAGATCTGCACAAAAATATTTTGCCTTCAAATTCATACCGTGATCGTAGCATGCATGGAATCGACTCATATGACTGGGATTTCCATGAAAAAGATTGTGGGCCGAAAATTGTTGATCACTGTACATTTCTCTTCTGTTTCCTATTTATATTTCTATTTTACCTCCTCAATTTAGCATTATGGACAGGGAAAGACATTATCTAAGCTCTGCACAAAAATATTTTGCCTTCAAATTCATACCGTGATCGTAGCATGTATGGACTCGACTCATATGACTGGGATTTCCATGAAAAAGATTTTGTGCCGAAAATGGGTGATCACTGTACATTTCTCTTCTGTTTCCTATTTATATTTATATTTTACCTCCTCAATTTAGCATTATGGACAGGGAAAGACCTAATCTAAGATCTGCACAAAAATATTTACCTTCAAATTCATACCGTGAACATAGCATGCATGGACACGACTCATATGATTGGGATTTCCATGAAAAAGATTGTGGGCCGAAAATGGGTGATCACTGTACTTTTCTCTTCTGTTTCCTATTTATATTTCTATTTTACCTCCTCAATTTAGCATTATGGACAGGGAAAGACCTAATCTAAAATCTGCACAAAAATATTTTGCCTTCAAATTCATACCGTGATCGTAGCATGCATGGACTCGATTCATATGACTGGGATTTCCATGAACAAGATTGTGGGCCGAAAATGGTGATCACTGTACATTTCTCTAATGTTTCCTATTTATATTTCTATTTTACCTCCTCAATTTAGCATTATGGACAGGGAATGACCTAATCTAAGATCTGCACAAAAATATTTTGCCTTTAAATTCATACCGTGATCGTAGCATGCATGGACTCGACTCATATGACTGGGATTTCCATGAAAATTTTGTGGGCCGAAAATGGGTGATAACTGTACATTTCTCTTCTGTTTCCTATTTATATTTACATTTTACCTCCTCAATTTAGCATTATGGACAGGGAAAGACCTAATCTAAGATCTGCACAAAAATATTTTGCCTTCAAATTCATACCGTGATCGTAGCATGCATGGACTCGACTCATATGACTGGGATTTCCATGAAAAAGATTGTTGGCCGAAAATGGGTGATCACTGTACATTTCTCTTCTGTTTCCTATTCATATTTCTATTTTACCTCCTCAATTTAGCATTATGGACAGGGAAAGACCTAATCTAAGATCTGCACAAAAATATTTTGCCTTCAAATTCATACCGTGATCGTAGCATGCATGGAATCGACTCATATGACTGGGATTTCCATGAAAAAGATTGTGGGCCGAAAATGGTTGATCACTGTACATTTCTCTTCTGTTTCCTATTTATATTTCTATTTTACCTCCTCAATTTAGCATTATGGACAGGGAAAGACCTAATCTAAAATCTGCACAAAAATATTTTGCCTTCAAATTCATACCGTGATCGTAGCATGCATGGACTCGACTCATATGACTGGGATTTCCATGAAAAAGATTGTGGGCCGAAAATGGGTGATCACTGTACATTTCTCTAATGTTTCCTATTTATATTTCTATTTTACCTCCTCAATTTAGCATTATGGACAGGTAAAGACCTAATCTAAGATCTGCACAAAAATATTTTGCCTTCAAATTCATACCGTGATCGTAGGATGCATGGACTCGACTCATATGACTGGGATTTCCATGAAAATTTTGTGGGCCGAAAATGGGTGATCACTGTACATTTCTCTTCTGTTTCCTATTTATATTTACATTTTACCTCCTCAATTTAGCATTATGGATAAAGAAAGACCTAATCTAAAATCTGCACAAAAATATTTTGCCTTCAAATTCATACCGTGATCGTAGCATGCATGGACTCGACTCTTATGACTGGGATTTCCATGAAAAAGATTCTGGGCCGAAAATGGGTGATCACTGTACATTTCTCTTCTGTTTCCTATTTATATTTATATTTTACCTCCTCAATTTAGCATTATGGACAGGGAAAGACCTAATCTAAGATCTGCACAAAAATATTTTGCCTTCAAATTCATACCGTGATCGTAGCATGCATGGAATCGACTCATATGACTGGGATTTCCATGAAAAAGATTGTGGGCCGAAAATGGTTGATCACTGTACATTTCTCTTCTGTTTCCTATTTATATTTCTATTTTACCTCCTCAATTTAGCATTATGGACAGGGAAAGACCTAATCTAAAATCTGCACAAAAATATTTTGCCTTCAAATTCATACCGTGATCGTAGCATGCATGGACTCGATTCATATGACTGGGATTTCCATGAAAAAGATTGTGGGCCGAAAATGGGTGATCACTGTACATTTCTCTTCTGTTTCCTATTTATAATTATATTTTACCTCCTCAATTTAGCATTATGGACAGGGAAATACCTAATCTAAGATCTGCACAAAAATATTTTGCCTTCAAATTCATACCGTGATCGTAGCATGCATGGAATCGACTCATATGACTGGGATTTCCATGAAAAAGATTGTGGGCCGAAAATGGGTGATCACTGTACATTTCTCTTCTGTTTCCTATTTATATTTCCATTTTACCTCCTCAATTTGGAATTATGGCCAGGGAAAGACATTATCTAAGCTCTGCACAAAAATATTTTGCCTTCAAATTCATACCGTGATCGTAGCATGTATGGACTCGACTCATATGACTGGGATTTCCATGAAAAAGATTTGGGGCCGAAAATGGGTGATCACTGTACATTTCTCTTCTGTTTCCTATTTATATTTATATTTTACCTCCTCAATTTAGCATTATGGACAGGGAAAGACCTAATCTAAGATCTGCACAAAAATATTTACCTTCAAATTCATACCGTGATCATAGCATGCATGGACACGACTCATATGATTGGGATTTCCATGAAAAAGATTGTGGGCCGAAAATGGGTGATCACTGTACTTTTCTCTTCTGTTTCCTAATTATATTTCTATTTTACCTTCTCAATTTAGCATTATGGACAGGGAAAGACCTAATCTAAAATCTGCACAAAAATATTTTGCCTTCACATTCATACCGTGATCGTAGGATGCATGGACTCGACTCATATGACTGGGATTTCCATGAAAATTTTGTGGGCCGAAAATGGGTGATCACTGTACATTTCTCTTCTGTTTCCTATTTATATTTACATTTTACCTCCTCAATTTAGCATTATGGATAAAGAAAGACCTAATCTAAAATCTGCACAAAAATATTTTGCCTTCAAATTCATACCGTGATCGTAGCATGCATGGACTCGACTCATATGACTGGGATTTCCATGAAAAAGATTGTGGGCCGAAAATGGGTGATCACTGTACATTTCTCTTCTGTTTCCTATTTATATTTCTATTTTACCTCCTCAATTTAGCATTATGGACAGGGAAAGACCTAATCTAAGATCTGCACAAAAATATTTTGCCTTCAAATTCATACCGTGATCGTAGCATGCATGGAATCGACTCATATGACTGGGATTTCCATGAAAAAGATTGTGGGCCGAAAATGGTTGATCACTGTACATTTCTCTTCTGTTTCCTGTTTATATTTCTATTTTACCTCCTCAATTTAGCATTATGGACAGGGAAAGACCTAATCTAAAATCTGCACAAAAATATTTTGCCTTCAAATTCATACCGTGATCGTAGCATGCATGGACTCGATTCATATGACTGGGATTTCCATGAAAAAGATTGTGGGCCGAAAATGGGTGATCACTGTACATTTCTCTTCTGTTTCCTATTTATAATTATATTTTACCTCCTCAATTTAGCATTATGGACAGGGAAATACCTAATCTAAGATCTGCACAAAAATATTTTGCCTTCAAATTCATACCGTGATCGTAGCATGCATGGAATCAACTCATATGACTGGGATTTCCATGAAAAAGATTGTGGGCCGAAAATGGGTGATCACTGTACATTTCTCTTCTGTTTCCTATTTATATTTCTATTTTACCTCCTCAATTTGGAATTATGGCCAGGGAAAGACATTATCTAAGCTCTGCACAAAAATATTTTGCCTTCAAATTCATACCGTGATCGTAGCATGTATGGACTCGACGCATATGACTGGGATTTCCATGAAAAAGATTTTGGGCCGAAAATGGGTGATCACTGTACATTTCTCTTCTGTTTCCTATTTATATTTATATTTTACCTCCTCAATTTAGCATTATGGACAGGGAAAGACCTAATCTAAGATCTGCACAAAAATATTTACCTTCAAATTCATACCGTGATCATAGCATGCATGGACACGACTCATATGATTGGGATTTCCATGAAAAAGATTGTGGGCCGAAAATGGGTGATCACTGTACTTTTCTCTTCTGTTTCCTAATTATTTTTCTATTTTACCTTCTCAATTTAGCATTATGGACAGGGAAAGACCTAATCTAAAATCTGCACAAAAATATTTTGCCTTCACATTCATACCGTGATCGTAGCATGCATGGACTCGACTCATATGACTGGGATTTCCATGAAAATTTTGTGGGCCGAAAATGGGTGATAACTGTACATTTCTCTTCTGTTTCCTATTTATATTTACATTTTACCTCCTCAATTTAGCATTATGGCCAGGGAAAGACCTAATCTAAGATCTGCACAAAAATATTTTGCCTTCAAATTCATACCGTGATCGTAGCATGCATGGACTCGACTCATATGACTGGGATTTCCATGAAAAAGATTGTGGGCCGAAAATGGGTGATCACTGTACATTTCTCTAATGTTTCCTATTTATATTTCTATTTTACCTCCTCAATTTAGCATTATGGACAGGTAAAGACCTAATCTAAGATCTGCACAAAAATATTTTGCCTTCAAATTCATACCGTGATCGTAGGATGCATGGACTCGACTCATATGACTGGGATTTCCATGAAAATTTTGTGGGCCGAAAATGGGTGATCACTGTACATTTCTCTTCTGTTTCCTATTTATATTTACATTTTACCTCCTCAATTTAGCATTATGGATAAAGAAAGACCTAATCTAAAATCTGCACAAAAATATTTTGCCTTCAAATTCATACCGTGATCGTAGCATGCATGGACTCGACTCTTATGACTGGGATTTCCATGAAAAAGATTCTGGGCCGAAAATGGGTGATCACTGTACATTTCTCTTCTGTTTCCTATTTATATTTATATTTTACCTCCTCAATTTAGCATTATGGACAGGGAAAGACCTAATCTAAGATCTGCACAAAAATATTTTGCCTTCAAATTCATACCGTGATCGTAGCATGCATGGAATCGACTCATATGACTGGGATTTCCATGAAAAAGATTGTGGGCCGAAAATGGTTGATCACTGTACATTTCTCTTCTGTTTCCTATTTATATTTCTATTTTACCTCCTCAATTTAGCATTATGGACAGGGAAAGACCTAATCTAAAATCTGCACAAAAATATTTTGCCTTCAAATTCATACCGTGATCGTAGCATGCATGGACTCGATTCATATGACTGGGATTTCCATGAAAAAGATTGTGGGCCGAAAATGGGTGATCACTGTACATTTCTCTTCTGTTTCCTATTTATAATTATATTTTACCTCCTCAATTTAGCATTATGGACAGGGAAATACCTAATCTAAGATCTGCACAAAAATATTTTGCCTTCAAATTCATACCGTGATCGTAGCATGCATGGAATCGACTCATATGACTGGGATTTCCATGAAAAAGATTGTGGGCCGAAAATGGGTGATCACTGTACATTTCTCTTCTGTTTCCTATTTATATTTCCATTTTACCTCCTCAATTTGGAATTATGGCCAGGGAAAGACATTATCTAAGCTCTGCACAAAAATATTTTGCCTTCAAATTCATACCGTGATCGTAGCATGTATGGACTCGACTCATATGACTGGGATTTCCATGAAAAAGATTTGGGGCCGAAAATGGGTGATCACTGTACATTTCTCTTCTGTTTCCTATTTATATTTATATTTTACCTCCTCAATTTAGCATTATGGACAGGGAAAGACCTAATCTAAGATCTGCACAAAAATATTTACCTTCAAATTCATACCGTGATCATAGCATGCATGGACACGACTCATATGATTGGGATTTCCATGAAAAAGATTGTGGGCCGAAAATGGGTGATCACTGTACTTTTCTCTTCTGTTTCCTAATTATATTTCTATTTTACCTTCTCAATTTAGCATTATGGACAGGGAAAGACCTAATCTAAAATCTGCACAAAAATATTTTGCCTTCACATTCATACCGTGATCGTAGGATGCATGGACTCGACTCATATGACTGGGATTTCCATGAAAATTTTGTGGGCCGAAAATGGGTGATCACTGTACATTTCTCTTCTGTTTCCTATTTATATTTACATTTTACCTCCTCAATTTAGCATTATGGATAAAGAAAGACCTAATCTAAAATCTGCACAAAAATATTTTGCCTTCAAATTCATACCGTGATCGTAGCATGCATGGACTCGACTCATATGACTGGGATTTCCATGAAAAAGATTGTGGGCCGAAAATGGGTGATCACTGTACATTTCTCTTCTGTTTCCTATTTATATTTCTATTTTACCTCCTCAATTTAGCATTATGGACAGGGAAAGACCTAATCTAAGATCTGCACAAAAATATTTTGCCTTCAAATTCATACCGTGATCGTAGCATGCATGGAATCGACTCATATGACTGGGATTTCCATGAAAAAGATTGTGGGCCGAAAATGGTTGATCACTGTACATTTCTCTTCTGTTTCCTGTTTATATTTCTATTTTACCTCCTCAATTTAGCATTATGGACAGGGAAAGACCTAATCTAAAATCTGCACAAAAATATTTTGCCTTCAAATTCATACCGTGATCGTAGCATGCATGGACTCGATTCATATGACTGGGATTTCCATGAAAAAGATTGTGGGCCGAAAATGGGTGATCACTGTACATTTCTCTTCTGTTTCCTATTTATAATTATATTTTACCTCCTCAATTTAGCATTATGGACAGGGAAATACCTAATCTAAGATCTGCACAAAAATATTTTGCCTTCAAATTCATACCGTGATCGTAGCATGCATGGAATCAACTCATATGACTGGGATTTCCATGAAAAAGATTGTGGGCCGAAAATGGGTGATCACTGTACATTTCTCTTCTGTTTCCTATTTATATTTCTATTTTACCTCCTCAATTTGGAATTATGGCCAGGGAAAGACATTATCTAAGCTCTGCACAAAAATATTTTGCCTTCAAATTCATACCGTGATCGTAGCATGTATGGACTCGACGCATATGACTGGGATTTCCATGAAAAAGATTTTGGGCCGAAAATGGGTGATCACTGTACATTTCTCTTCTGTTTCCTATTTATATTTATATTTTACCTCCTCAATTTAGCATTATGGACAGGGAAAGACCTAATCTAAGATCTGCACAAAAATATTTACCTTCAAATTCATACCGTGATCATAGCATGCATGGACACGACTCATATGATTGGGATTTCCATGAAAAAGATTGTGGGCCGAAAATGGGTGATCACTGTACTTTTCTCTTCTGTTTCCTAATTATTTTTCTATTTTACCTTCTCAATTTAGCATTATGGACAGGGAAAGACCTAATCTAAAATCTGCACAAAAATATTTTGCCTTCACATTCATACCGTGATCGTAGCATGCATGGACTCGACTCATATGACTGGGATTTCCATGAAAATTTTGTGGGCCGAAAATGGGTGATAACTGTACATTTCTCTTCTGTTTCCTATTTATATTTACATTTTACCTCCTCAATTTAGCATTATGGCCAGGGAAAGACCTAATCTAAGATCTGCACAAAAATATTTTGCCTTCAAATTCATACCGTGATCGTAGCATGCATGGACTCGACTCATATGACTGGGATTTCCATGAAAAAGATTGTGGGCCGAAAATGGGTGATCACTGTACATTTCTCTTCTGTTTCCTATTTATATTTCTATTTTACCTCCTCAATTTAGCATTATGGACAGGGAAAGACCTAATCTAAGATCTGCACAAAAATATTTTGCCTTCAAATTCATACCGTGATCGTAGCATGCATGGACTCGACTCATATGACTGGGATTTCCATGAAAAAGATTGTGGGCCGAAAATGGGTGATCACTGTACATTTCACTTCTGTTTCGTATTTATATTTCTATTTTACCTCCTCAATTTAGCATTATGGACAGGGAAAGACGTAATCTAAGATCTGCACAAAAATATTTTGCCTTCAAATTCATACCGTGATCGTAGCATGCACGGACTCGACTCATATGACTGGGATTTCCATGAAAAAGATTGTGGGCCGAAAATGGTTGATCACTGTACATTTCTCTTCTGTTTCCTATTTATATTTCTATTTTACCTCCTCAATTTAGCATTATGGACAGGGAAAGACCTAATCTAAAATCTGCACAAAAATATTTTGCCTTCAAATTCATACCGTGATCGTAGCATGCATGGACTCGATTCATATGACTGGGATTTCCATGAAAAAGATTGTGGGCCGAAAATGGGTGATCACTGTACATTTCTCTTCTGTTTCCTATTTATATTTATATTTTACCTCCTCAATTTAGCATTATGGACAGGGAAATACCTAATCTAAGATCTGCACAAAAATATTTTGCCTTCAAATTCATACCGTGATCGTAGCATGCATGCAATCGACTCATATGACTGGGATTTCCATGAAAAAGATTGTGGGCCGAAAATGGGTGATCACTGTACATTTCTCTTCTGTTTCCTATTTATATTTCTATTTTACCTCCTCAATTTAGCATTATGGCCAGGGAAAGACATTATCTAAGCTCTGCACAAAAATATTTTGCCTTCAAATTCATACCGTGATCGTAGCATGTATGGACTCGACTCATATGACTGGGATTTCCATGAAAAAGATTTGGGGCCGAAAATGGGTGATCACTGTACATTTCTCTTCTGTTTCCTATTTATATTTATATTTTACCTCCTCAATTTAGCATTATGGACAGGGAAAGACCTAATCTAAGATCTGCACAAAAATATTTACCTTCAAATTCATACCGTGATCATAGCATGCATGGACACGAGTCATATGATTGGGATTTCCATGAAAAAGATTGTGGGCCGAAAATGGGTGATCACTGTACTTTACTCTTCTGTTTCCTAATTATATTTCTATTTTACCTTCTCAATTTAGCATTATGGACAGGGAAAGACCTAATCTAAAATCTGCACAAAAATATTTTGCCTTCAAATTCATACCGTGATCGTAGCATGCATGGACTCGAGTCATATGACTGGGATTTCCATGAAAAAGATTGTGGGCCGAAAATGGGTGATCACTGTACATTTCTCTTCTGTTTCCTATTTATATTTCTATTTTACCTCCTCAATTTAGCATTATGGACAGGGAAAGACCTAATCTAAGATCTGCACAAAAATATTTTGCCTTCAAATTCATACCGTGATCGTAGCATGCATGGACTCGACTCATATGACTGGGATTTCCATGAAAAAGATTGTGGGCCGAAAATGGGTGATCACTGTACATTTCTCTTCTGTTTCCTATTTATATTTCTATTTTAGCTCCTTAATTTAGCATTATGGCCAGGGAAAGACCTTATCTAAGCTCTGCACAAAAATATTTTGCCTTCAAATTCATACCGTGATCGTAGCATGCATGGACTCGAGTCATATGACTGGGACTTCCATGAAAAAGATTGTGGGCCGAAAATGGGTGATCACTGTACATTTCTCTTCTGTTTCCTATTTCTATTTCTATTTTACCTCATCAATTTAGCATTATGGACAGGGAAAGACGTAATCTAAGATCTGCACAAAAATATTTTGCCTTCAAATTCATACCGTGATCGTAGCATGCACGGACTCGACTCATATGACTGGGATTTCCATGAAAAAGATTGTGGGCCGAAAATGGTTGATCACTGTACATTTCTCTTCTGTTTCCTATTTATATTTCTATTTTACCTCCTCAATTTAGCATTATGGACAGGGAAAGACCTAATCTAAAATCTGCACAAAAATATTTTGCCTTCAAATTCATACCGTGATCGTAGCATGCATGGACTCGAGTCATATGACTGGGATTTCCATGAAAAAGATTGTGGGCCGAAAATGGGTGATCACTGTACATTTCTCTTCTGTTTCCTATTTATATTTCTATTTTACCTCCTCAATTTAGCATTATGGACAGGGAAAGACCTAATCTAAGATCTGCACAAACATATTTTGCCTTCAAATTCATACAGTGATCGTAGCATGCATGGAATCGACTCATATGACTGGGATTTCCATGAAAAAGATTGTGGGCCGAAAATGGTTGATCACTGTACATTTCTCTTCTGTTTCCTATTTATATTTCTATTTTACCTGCTCAATTTAGCATTATGGACAGGGAAAGACCTAATCTAAGATCTGCACAAAAATATTTTGCCTTCAAATTCATACCGTGATCGTAGGATGCATGGACTCGACTCATATGACTGGGATTTCCATGAAAATTTTGTGGGCCGAAAATGGGTGATCACTGTACATTTCTCTTCTGTTTCCTATTTATATTTACATTTTACCTCCTCAATTTAGCATTATGGATAAAGAAAGACCTAATCTAAAATCTGCACAAAAATATTTTGCCTTCAAATTCATACCGTGATCGTAGCATGCATGGACTCGACTCATATGACTGGGATTTCCATGAAAAAGATTGTGGGCCGAAAATGGGTGATCACTGTACATTTCTCTTCTGTTTCCTATTTATATTTCTATTTTACCTCCTCAATTTAGCATTATGGACAGGGAAAGACCTAATCTAAGATCTGCACAAAAATATTTTGCCTTCAAATTCATACCGTGATCGTAGCATGCATGGAATCGACTCATATGACTGGGATTTCCATGAAAAAGATTGTGGGCCGAAAATGGGTGATCACTGTACATTTCTCTTCTGTTTCCTATTTATATTTCTATTTTACCTCCTCAATTTAGCATTATGGACAGGGAAAGACCTAATCTAAGATCTGCACAAAAATATTTTGCCTTCAAATTCATACCGTGATCGTAGCATGCATGGAATCGACTCATATGACTGGGATTTCCATGAAAAAGATTGTGGGCCGAAAATGGGTGATCACTGTACATTTCTCTTCTGTTTCCTATTTATATTTCTATTTTACCTCCTCAATTTAGCATTATGGACAGGGAAAGACCTAATCTAAGATCTGCACAAAAATATTTTGCCTTCAAATTCATACCGTGATCGTAGCATGCATGGAATCGACTCATATGACTGGGATTTCCATGAAAAAGATTGTGGGCCGAAAATGGGTGATCACTGTACATTTCTCTTCTGTTTCCTATTTATATTTATATTTTACCTCATCAATTTAGCATTATGGCCAGGAAAGACATTATCTAAGCTCTGCACAAAAATATTTTGCCTTCAAATTCATACCGTGATCGTAGCATGTATGGACTCGACTCATATGACTGGGATTTCCATGAAAAAGATTGTGGGCCGAAAATGGGTGATCACTGTACATTTCTCTTCTGGTTCCTATTTATATTTCTATTTTACCTCCTCAATTTAGCATTATGGACAGGGAAAGACCTAATTTAAAATCTGCACAAAAATATTTTGCCTTCAAATTCATACCGTGATCGTAGCATGCATGGACTCAACTCATATGACTAGGATTTCCATGAAAAAGATTGTGGGCCGAAAATGGGTGATCACTGTACATTTCTCTTCTGTTTCCTATTTATATTTATATTTTACCTCCTCAATTTAGCATTATGGACAGGGAAAGACCTAATCTAAGATCTGCACAAAAATATTTTGCCTTCAAATTCATACCGTGATCGTAGCATGCATGGAATCGACTCATATGACTGGCATTTCCATGAAAAAGATTGTGGGCCGAAAATGGTTGATCACTGTACATTTCTCTTCTGTTTCCTATTTATATTTCTATTTTACCTCCTCAATTTAGCATTATGGCCAGGGAAAGACATTATCTAAGCTCTGCACAAAAATATTTTGCCTTCAAATTCATACCGTGATCGTAGCATGCATGGACTCGACTCATATGACTGGGATTTCCATGAAAAAGATTGTGGGCCGAAAATGGGTGATCACTGTACATTTCTCTTCTGTTTCCTATTTATATTTCTATTTTACCTCCTCAATTTAGCATTATGGACAGGGAAAGACCTAATCTAAGATCTGCACAAAAATATTTTGCCTTCAAATTCATACCGTGATCGTAGCATGTATGGACTCGACTCATATGACTGGGATTTCCATGAAAAAGATTGTGGGCCGAAAATGGGTGATCACTGTACATTTCTCTTCTGTTTCCTATTTATATTTATATTTTATCTCCTCAATTTAGCATTATGGACAGGGAAAGACCTAATCTAAAAGCTGCACCAAAATATTTTGCCTTCAAATTCATACCGTGATCGTAGCATGCATGGACTCGACTCATATGACTTGGATTTCCATGAAAAAGATTGTGGGCCGAAAATGGGTGATCACTGTACATTTCTCTTCTGTTTCCTATTTATATTTCTATTTTACCTCCTCAATTTAGCATTATGGACAGGGAAAGACCTAATCTAAGATCTGCACAAAAATATTTTGCCTTCAAATTCATACCGTGATCGTAGCATGCATGGAATCGACTCATATGACTGGGATTTCCATGAAAAAGATTGTGGGCCGAAAATGGGTGATCACTGTACATTTCTCTTCTGTTTCCTATTAATATTTCTATTTTACCTCCTCAATTTAGCATTATGGACAGGGAAAGACCTAATCTAAAATCTGCACAAAAATATTTTGCCTTCAAATTCATACCGTGATCGTAGCATGCATGGACTCGACTCATATGACTGGGATTTCCATGAAATAGATTGTGGGCCGAAAATGGGCGATCACTGTACATTTCTCTTCTGTTTCCTATTTATATTTCTATTTTAGCTCCTCAATTTAGCATTATGGACAGGGAAAGACCTAATCTAAGATCTGCACAAAAATATTTTGCCTTCAAATTCATACCGTGATCGTAGCATGCATGGAATCGACTCATATGACTGGTATTTCCATGAAAAAGATTGTGGGCCGAAAATGGTTGATCACTGTACATTTCTCTTCTGTTTCCTATTTATATTTCTATTTTACCTCCTCAATTTAGCATTATGGACAGGGAAAAACCTAATCTAAAATCTGCACAAAAATATTTTGCCTTCAAATTCATACCGTGATCGTAGCATGCATGGACTCGACTCATATGACTAGGATTTCCATGAAAAACATTGTGGGCCGAAAATGGGTGATCACTGTACATTTCTCTTCTGTTTCCTATTTATATTTCTATTTTACCTCCTCAATTTAGCATTATGGACAGGGAAAGACCTAATCTAAGATCTGCACAAAAATCTTTTGCCTTCAAATTCATACCGTGATCGTAGCATGCATGGAATCGACTCATATGACTGGGATTTTCATGAAAAAGATTGTGGGCCGAAAATGGGTGATCACTGTACATTTCTCTTCTGTTTCCTATTTATATTTCTATTTTACCTCCTCAATTTAGCATTATGGACAGGGAAAGACCTAATCTAAAATCTGCACAAAAATATTTTGCCTTCAAATTCATACCGTGATCGTAGCATGCATGGACTCGACTCATATGACTAGGATTTCCATGAAAAAGATTGTGGGCCGAAAATGGGTGATCACTGTACATTTCTCTTCTGTTTCCTATTTATATTTCTATTTTACCTCCTCAATTTAGCATTATGGACAGGGAAAGACCTAATCTAAGATCTGCACAAAAATCTTTTGCCTTCAAATTCATACCGTGATCGTAGCATGCATGGAATCGACTCATATGACTGGGATTTTCATGAAAAAGATTGTGGGCCGAAAATGGGTGATCACTGTACATTTCTCTTCTGTTTCCTATTTATATTTCTATTTTACCTCCTCAATTTAGCATTATGGACAGGGCAAGACCTAATCTAAGATCTGCACAATAATATTTTACCTTCAAATTCATACCGTGATCGTAGCATGCATGGACACGACTCATATGATTGGGATTTCCATGAAAAAGATTGTGGGCCGAAAATGGGTGATCACTGTACTTTTCTCTTCTGTTTCCTAATTATATTTCTATTTTACCTTCTCAATTTAGCATTATGGACAGGGAAAAACCTAATCTAAAATCTGCACAAAAATATTTTGCCTTCAAATTCATACCGTGATCGTAGCATGCATGGACTCGACTCATATGACTGGGATTTCCATGAAAAAGATTGTGGGCCGAAAATGGGTGATCACTGTACATTTCTCTTCTGTTTCCTATTTATATTTCTATTTTACCTCCTCAATTTAGCATTATGGATAGGGAAATACCTAATCTAAGATCTGCACAAAAATATTTTGCCTTCAAATTCATACCGTGATCGTAGCATGCATGGACTCGACTCATATGACTGGGATTTCCATGAAAAAGATTGTGGGCCGAAAATGGGTGATCACTGTACATTTCTCTTCTGTTTCCTATTTATATTTTACCTCCACAATTTAGCATTATGGACAGGGAAAGACATAATCTAAGATCTGCACAAAAATATTTTGCCTTTAAATTCATACCGTGATCGTAGCATGCATGGAATCGACTCATATGATTGGGATTTCCATGAAAAAGATTGTGGGCCGAAAATGGGTGATCACTGTACATTTCTCTTCTGTTTCCTAATTATATTTCTATTTTACCTTCTCAATTTAGCATTATGGACAGGAAAAGACCTAATCTAAGATCTGCACAAAAATATTTTGGCTTCAAATTCATACCGTGATCGTAGCATGCATGGACTCGACTCATATGACTGGGATTTCCATGAAAAAGATTGTGGGCCGAAAATGGGTGATCACTGTACATTTCTCTTCTGTTTCGTATTTATATTTCTATTTTACCTCCTCAATTTAGCATTATGGCCAGGGAAAGACCTTATCTAAGATCTGCACAAAAATATTTTGCCTTCAAATTCATACCGTGATCGTAGCATGCATGGACTCGAATCATATGACTGGGATTTTCCTGAAAAAGATTGTGGGCCGAAAATGGGTGATCACTGTACATTTCTCTTCTGTTTCCTATTTATATTTCTATTTAACTACTCAATTTAGCATTATGGACAGGGAAAGACCTAATCTAAGATCTGCACAAAAATATTTACCTTCGAATTCATACCGTGATCGTAGCATGCATGGACACGACTCATATGATTGGGATTTCCATGAAAAAGATTGTGGGCCGAAAATGGGTGATCACTGTACTTTTCTCTTCTGTTTCCTAATTATATTTCTATTTTACCTTCTCAATTTAGCATTATGGACAGGGAAAGACCTAATCTAAAATCTGCACAAAAATATTTTGCCTTCAAATTCATACCGTGATCGTAGCATGCATGGACTCGACTCATATGACTGGGATTTCCATGAAAAAGATTGTGGGCCGAAAATGGGTGATCACTGTACATTTCTCTTCTGTTTCGTATTTATATTTCTATTTTACCTCCTCAATTTAGCATTATGGCCAGGGAAAGACCTTATCTAAGATCTGCACAAAAATATTTTGCCTTCAAATTCATACCGTGATCGTAGCATGCATGGACTCGACTCATATGACTGGGATTTCCATGAAAAAGATTGTGGGCCGAAAATGGGTGATCACTGTACATTTCTCTTCTGTTTCCTATTTATATTTTACCTCCACAATTTAGCATTATGGACAGGGAAAGACATAATCTAAGATCTGCACAAAAATATTTTGCCTTTAAATTCATACCGTGATCGTAGCATGCATGGAATCGACTCATATGACTGGGATTTCCATGAAAAAGATTGTGGGCCGAAAATGGGTGATCACTGTACTTTTCTCTTCTGTTTCCTAATTATATTTCTATTTTACCTTCTCAATTTAGCATTATGGACAGGAAAAGACCTAATCTAAGATCTGCACAAAAATATTTTGGCTTCAAATTCATACCGTGATCGTAGCATGCATGGACTCGACTCATATGACTGGGATTTCCATGAAAAAGATTGTGGGCCGAAAATGGGTGATCACTGTACATTTCTCTTCTGTTTCCTAATTATATTTCTATTTTACCTCCTCAATTTAGCATTATGGCCAGGGAAAGACCTTATCTAAGATCTGCACAAAAATATTTTGCCTTCAAATTCATACCGTGATCGTAGCATGCATGGACTCGAATCATATGACTGGGATTTCCCTGAAAAAGATTGTGGGCCGAAAATGGGTGATCACTGTACATTTCTCTTCTGTTTCCTATTTCTATTTCTATTTTACCTCCTCAATTTAGCATTATGGACAGGGAAAGACCTAATCTAAGGTCTGCGCAAAAATATTTACCTTCGAATTCATACCGTGATCGTAGCATGCATGGACAGGACTCATATGATTGGGATTTCCATGAAAAAGATTGTGGGCCGAAAATGGGTGATCACTGTACATTTCTCTTCTGTTTCCTAATTATATTTCTATTTTACCTTCTCAATTTAGCATTATGGACAGGGAAAGACCTAATCTAAAATCTGCACAAAAATATTTTGCCTTCAAATTCATACCGTGATCGTAGCATGCATGGACTCGACTCATATGACTGGGATTTCCATGAAAAAGATTGTGGGCCGAAAATGGGTGATCACTGTACATTTCTCTTCTGTTTCGTATTTATATTTCTATTTTACCTCCTCAATTTAGCATTATGGCCAGGGAAAGACCTTATCTAAGATCTGCACAAAAATATTTTGCCTTCAAATTCATACCGTGATCGTAGCATGCATGGACTCGAATCATATGACTGGGATTTTCCTGAAAAAGATTGTGGGCCGAAAATGGGTGATCACTGTACATTTCTCTTCTGTTTCCTATTTATATTTCTATTTAACTACTCAATTTAGCATTATGGACAGGGAAAGACCTAATCTAAGATCTGCACAAAAATATTTACCTTCGAATTCATACCGTGATCGTAGCATGCATGGACACGACTCATATGATTGGGATTTCCATGAAAAAGATTGTGGGCCGAAAATGGGTGATCACTGTACTTTTCTCTTCTGTTTCCTAATTATATTTCTATTTTACCTTCTCAATTTAGCATTATGGACAGGGAAAGACCTAATCTAAAATCTGCACAAAAATATTTTGCCTTCAAATTCATACCGTGATCGTAGCATGCATGGACTCGACTCATATGACTGGGATTTCCATGAAAAAGATTGTGGGCCGAAAATGGGTGATCACTGTACATTTCTCTTCTGTTTCGTATTTATATTTCTATTTTACCTCCTCAATTTAGCATTATGGCCAGGGAAAGACCTTATCTAAGATCTGCACAAAAATATTTTGCCTTCAAATTCATACCGTGATCGTAGCATGCATGGACTCGAATCATATGACTGGGATTTTCCTGAAAAAGATTGTGGGCCGAAAATGGGTGATCACTGTACATTTCTCTTCTGTTTCCTATTTATATTTCTATTTTACCTACTCAATTTAGCATTATGGACAGGGAAAGACCTAATCTAAGATCTGCACAAAAATATTTACCTTCGAATTCATACCGTGATCGTAGCATGCATGGACACGACTCATATGATTGGGATTTCCATGAAAAAGATTGTGGGCCGAAAATGGGTGATCACTGTACTTTTCTCTTCTGTTTCCTAATTATATTTCTATTTTACCTTCTCAATTTAGCATTATGGACAGGGAAAGACCTAATCTAAAATCTGCAAAAAAATATTTTGCCTTCAAATTCATACCGTGATCGTAGCATGCATGGACTCGACTCATATGACTGGGATTTCCATGAAAAAGATTGTGGGCCGAAAATGGGTGATCACTGTACATTTCTCTTCTGTTTCCTATTTATATTTTTATTTTACCTCCTCAATTTAGCATTATGGACAGGGAAAGACCTAATCTAAGATCTGCACAAAAATATTTTGCCTTCAAATTCATACCGTGATCGTAGCATGCATGGAATCGACTCATATGACTGGGATTTCCATGAAAAAGATTGTGGGCCGAAAATGGGTGATCACTGTACATTTCTCTTCTGTTTCCTATTTATATTTCTATTTTACCTCCTCAATTTAGCATTATGGACAGGGAAAGACCTAATCTAAGATCTGCACAAAAATATTTTGCCTTCAAATTCATACCGTGATCGTAGCATGCATGGACTCGACTCATATGATTGGGATTTCCATGAAAAAGATTGTGGGCCGAAAATGGGTGATCACTGTACATTTCTCTTCTGTTTCCTATTTATATTTCTATTTTAGCTCCTCAATTTAGCATTATGGCCAGGGAAAGACCTTATGTAAGATCTGCACAAAAATATTTTGCCTTCAAATTCATACCGTGATCGTAGCATGCATGGAATCGACTCATATGACTGGGATTTCCATGAAAAAGTTTGTGGGCCGAAAATGGGTGATCACTGTACATTTCTCTTCTGTTTCCTATTTATATTTTACCTCCACAATTTAGCATTATGGACAGGGAAAGACATAATCTAAGATCTGCACAAAAATATTTTGCCTTTAAATTCATACCGTGATCGTAGCATGCATGGAATCGACTCATATGACTGGGATTTCCATGAAAAAGATTGTGGGCCGAAAATGGTTGATCACTGTACATTTCTCTTCTGTTTCCTATTTATATTTCTATTTTACCTCCTCAATTTAGCATTATGGACAGGGAAAGACATAATCTAAGATCTGCACAAAAATATTTTGCCTTCAAATTCATACCGTGATCGTAGCATGCATGGACTCGACTCATAGGACTGGGATTTCCATGAAAAAGATTGTGGGCCGAAAATGGGTGATCACTGTACATTTCTCTTCTGTTTCCTATTTATATTTATATTTTACCTCCTCAATTTAGCATTATGGACAGGGACAGACCTAATCTAAAATCTGCACAAAAATATTTTGCCTTCAAATTTATACCGTGATCGTAGCATGCATGGACTCGACTCATATGACTGGGATTTCAATGAAAAAGATTGTGGGCCGAAAATGGGTGATCACTGTACATTTCTCTTCTGTTTCCTATTTATATTGATATTTTACCTCCTCAATTTAGCATTATGGACAGGGAAAGACCTAATCTAACATCTGCACAAAAATATTTTGCCTTCAAATTCATACCGTGATCATGGCATGTATGGACTCGACTCATATGACTGGGATTTCCATGAAAAAGAATTTAGGCCGAAAATGGGTGATCACTGTACTTTTCTCTTCTTTTTCCTAATTATATTTCTATTTTACCTTCTCAATTTAGCATTATGGACAGGGAAAGACCTAATCTAAAATCTGCACAAAAATATTTACCTTCAAATTCATACCGTGATCGTAGCATGCATGGACACGACTCATATGATTGGGATTTCCATGAAAAAGATTGTGGGCTGAAATGGGTGATCACTGTACTTTTCTCTTCTTTTTCCTAATTATATTTCTATTTTACCTTCTCAATTTAGCATTATGGACAGGGAAAGAGCTAATCTAAAATCTGCACAAAAATATTTTGCCTTCAAATTCATACCGTGATCGTAGCATGCATGGACTCGACTCATATGACTGGGATTTCCATGAAAAAGATTGTGGATCGAAAATGGGTGATCACTGTACATTTCTCTTCTGTTTCCTATTTATATTTCTATTTTACCTCCTCAATTTAGCATTATGGACAGGGAAAGACCTAATCTAAGATCTGCACAAAAATATTTACCTTTAAATTCATACCGTGATCGTAGCATGCATGGATACAACTCATATGATTGGGATTTCCATGAAAAAGATTGTGGGCCGAAAATGGGTGATCACTGTACTTTTCTCTTCTGTTTCCTAATTATATTTCTATTTTACCTTCTCAATTTAGCATTATGGACAGGGAAAGACCTAATCTAAAATCTGCACAAAAATATTTTGCCTTCAAATTCATACCGTGATCGTAGCATGCATGGACTCCACTCATATGACTGGGATTTCCATGAAAAAGATTGTGGGACGAAAATGGGTGATCACTGAACATTTCTCTTCTGTTTCTTATTTATATTTATATTTTACCTCCTCAATTTAGCATTATGGACAGGGAAAGACCTAATCTAAGATCTGCACAAAAATATTTTGCCTTCAAATTCATACCGTGATCATAGCATGTATGGACTCGACTCATATGACTGGGATTTCCATGAAAAAGAATTTAGGCCGAAAATGGGTGATCACTGTACTTTTCTCTTCTTTTTCCTAATTATATTTCTATTTTACCTTCTCAATTTAGCATTATGGACAGGGAAAGACCTAATCTAAAATCTGCACAAAATTATTTACCTTCAAATTCATACCGTGATCGTAGCATGCATGGACACGACTCATATGATTGGGATTTCCATGAAAAAGATTGTGGGCTGAAATGGGTGATCACTGTACTTTTCTCTTCTTTTTCCTAATTATATTTCTATTTTACCTTCTCAATTTAGCATTATGGACAGGGAAAGACCTAATCTAAAATCTGCACAAAAATATTTTGCCTTCAAATTCATACCGTGATCGTAGCATGCATGGACTCCACTCATATGACTGGGATTTTCATGAAAAAGATTGTGGGACGAAAATGGGTGATCACTGTACATTTCTCTTCTGTTTCCTATTTATATTTCTATTTTACCTCCTCAATTTAGCATTATGGACAGGGAAAGACCTAATCTAAGATCTGCACAAAAATATTTTGCCTTCAAATTCATACCGTGATCGTAGCATGCATGGACTCGACTCATATGACTGGGATTTCCATGAAAAAGATTGTGGGCCGAAAATGGGTGATCACTGTATATTTCTCTTCTGTTTCCTATTTATATTTCTATTTTACCTCCTCAATTTAGCATTATGGACAGGGAAAGACCTAATCTAAGATCTGCACAAAAATATTTTGCCTTCAAATTCATACCGTGATCGTAGCATGCATGGACTCGACTCATATGACTGGGATTTCCATGAAAAAGATTGTGGGCCGAAAATGGGTGATCACTGTACATTTCTCTTCTGTTTCCTATTTATATTTCTATTTTAGCTCCTCAATTTAGCATTATGGCCAGGGAAAGACCTTATCTAAGCTCTGCACAAAAATATTTTGCCTTCAAATTCATACCGTGATCGTAGCATGCATGGACTCGAATCATATGACTGGGATTTCCATGAAAAAGATTGTGGGCCGAAAATGGGTGATCACTGTACATTTCTCTTCTGTTTCCTATTTATATTTATATTTTAGCTCCTCAATTTAGCATTATGGCCAGGGAAAGACCTTATCTAAGCTCTGCACAAAAATATTTTGCATTCAAATTCATACCGTGACCGTAGCATGCATGGACTCGAATCATATGACTGGGATTTCCCTGAAAAAGATTGTGGGCCGAAAATGGGGGATCACTGTACATTTCTCTTCTGTTTCCTATTTATATTTATATTTTACCTCCTCAATTTAGCATTATGGACAGGGAAAGACCTAATCTAAGATCTGCACAAAAATATTTTGCCTTCAAATTCATACCGTGATCGTAGCATGCATGGACTCGACTCATATGACTGGGATTTCCATGAAAAAGATTGTGGGCCGAAAATGGGTGATCACTGTACATTTCTCTTCTGTTTCCTATTTATATTTCTATTTTACCTCCTCAATTTAGCATTATGGAGAGGGAAAGACCTAATCTAAAATCTGCACAAAAATATTTTGCCTTCAAATTCATACCGTGATCGTAGCATGCATGGACTCGACTCATATGACTGGGATTTCCATGAAAAAGATTGTGGGCCGAAAATGGGTGATCACTGTACCTTTCTCTTCTGTTTCCTCTTTATATTTCTATTTTAGCTCCTCAATTTAGCATTATGGACAGGGAAAGACCTAATCTAAGATCTGCACAAAAATATTTTGCCTTCAAATTCATACCGTGATCGTAGCATGCATGGACTCGACTCATATGACTGGGATTTCCATGAAAAAGATTGTGGGCCGAAAATGGGTGATCACTGTACATTTCTCTTCTGTTTCCTATTTATATTTCTATTTTACCTCCTCAATTTAGCATTATGGACAGGGCAAGACCTAATCTAAAATCTGCACAAAAATATTTTGCCTTCAAATTCATACCGTGATCATAGCATGTATGGACTCGACTCATATGACTGGGATTTCCATGAAAAAGATTGTGGGCCGAAAATGGGTGATCACTGTACATTTCTCTTCTGTTTCCTATTTATATTTCTATTTTAGCTCCTCAATTTAGCATTATGGACAGGGAAAGACCTAATCTAAGATCTGCACAAAAATATTTTGCCTTCAAATTCATACCGTGATCGTAGCATGCATGGACACGACTCATATGACTGGGATTTCCATGAAAAAGATTGTGGACCGAAAATGGGTGATCACTGTACATTTCTCTTCTGTTTCCTATTTATATTTATATTTTACCTCCTCAATTTAGCATTATGGACAGGGAAAGACCTAATCTAAGATCTGCACAAAAATATTTACCTTCAAATTCATACCGTGATCGTAGCATGCATGGACACGTCTCATATGATTGGGATTTCCATGAAAAAGATTGTGGGCCGAAAATGGGTGATCACTGTACTTTTCTCTTCTGTTTCCTAATTATATTTCTATTTTATCTTCTCAATTTAGCATTATGGACAGGGAAAGACCTAATCTAAAATCTGCACAAAAATATTTTGCCTTCAAATTCATACCGTGATCGTAGCATGCATGGACTCGACTCATATGACTGGGATGTCCATGAAAAAGATTGTGGACCGAAAATGGGTGATCACTGTACATTTCTCTTCTGTTTCCTATTTATATTTCTATTTTACCTCCTCAATTTAGCATTATGGACAGGGAAAGACCTAATCTAAGATCTGCACAAAAATATTTTGCCTTCAAATTCATACCGTGATCGTAGCATGCATGGACTCGACTCATATGACTGGGATTTCCATGAAAAAGATTGTGGGCAGAAAATGGGTGATCACTGTACATTTCTCTTCTGTTTCCTATTTATATTTCTATTTTAGCTCCTCAATTTAGCATTATGGCCAGGGAAAGACCTTATCTAAGCTCTGCACAAAAATATTTTGCCTTCAAATTCATACCGTGATCGTAGCATGCATGGACTCGAATCATATGACTGGGATTTCCCTGAAAAAGATTGTGGGCCGAAAATGGGTGATCACTGTACATTTCTCTTCTGTTTCCTATTTATATTTCTATTTTACCTCCTCAATTTAGCATTATGGACAGGGAAAGACCTAATCTAAGATCTGCACAAAAATATTTACCTTCGAATTCATACCGTGATCGTAGCATGCATGGACACGACTCATATGATTGGGATTTCCATGAAAAAGATTGTGGGCCGAAAATGGGTGATCACTGTACTTTTCTCTTCTGTTTCCTAATTATATTTCTATTTTACCTTCTCAATTTAGCATTATGGACAGGGAAAGACCTAATCTAAAATCTGCACAAAAATATTTTGCCTTCAAATTCATACCGTGATCGTAGCATGCATGGACTCGACTCATATGGCTGGGATTTCCATGAAAAATATTGTGGGCCGAAAATGGGTGATCACTGTACATTTCTCTTCTGTTTCCTATTCATATTTATATTTTACCTCCTCAATTTAGCATTATGGACAGGGAAAGACCTAATCTAAAATCTGCACAAAAATATTTTGCCTTCAAATTCATACCGTGATCGTAGCATGCATGGACTCGACTCATATGACTGGGATTTCCATGAAAAATATTGTGGGCCGAAAATGGGTGATCACTGTACATTTCTCTTCTGTTTCCTATTTATATTTATATTTTACCTCCTCAATTTAGCATTATGGACAGGGAAAGACCTAATCTAAGATCTGCACAAAAATATTTTGCCTTCAATTTCATACCGTGATCGTAGCATGCATGGACACGACTCATATGACTGGGATTTCCATGAAAAAGATTGTGGGCCGAAAATGGGTGATCACTGTACATTTCTCTTCTGTTTCCTATTTATATTTCTATTTTACCTCCTCAATTTAGCATTATGGACAGGGAAAGACCTAATCTAAGATCTGCACAAAAATATTTTGCCTTCAAATTCATACCGTGATCGTAGCATGCATGGACTCGACTCATATGATTGGGATTTCCATGAAAAAGATTGTGGGCCGAAAATGGGTGATCACTGTACATTTCTCTTCTGTTTCCTATTTATATTTCTATTTTAGCTCCTCAATTTAGCATTATGGCCAGGGAAAGACCTAATCTAAGATCTGCACAAAAATATTTTGCCTTCAAATTCATACCGTGATCGTAGCATGCATGGACACGACTCATATGACTGGGATTTCCATGAAAAAGATTGTGGACCGAAAATGGGTGATCACTGTACATTTCTCTTCTGTTTCCTATTTATATTTATATTTTACCTCCTCAATTTAGCATTATGGACAGGGAAAGACCTAATCTAAGATCTGCACAAAAATATTTACCTTCAAATTCATACCGTGATCGTAGCATGCATGGACACGTCTCATATGATTGGGATTTCCATGAAAAAGATTGTGGGCCGAAAATGGGTGATCACTGTACTTTTCTCTTCTGTTTCCTAATTATATTTCTATTTTATCTTCTCAATTTAGCATTATGGACAGGGAAAGACCTAATCTAAAATCTGCACAAAAATATTTTGCCTTCAAATTCATACCGTGATCGTAGCATGCATGGACTCGACTCATATGACTGGGATGTCCATGAAAAAGATTGTGGACCGAAAATGGGTGATCACTGTACATTTCTCTTCTGTTTCCTATTTATATTTCTATTTTACCTCCTCAATTTAGCATTATGGACAGGGAAAGACCTAATCTAAGATCTGCACAAAAATATTTTGCCTTCAAATTCATACCGTGATCGTAGCATGCATGGACTCGACTCATATGACTGGGATTTCCATGAAAAAGATTGTGGGCCGAAAATGGGTGATCACTGTACATTTCTCTTCTGTTTCCTATTTATATTTCTATTTTAGCTCCTCAATTTAGCATTATGGCCAGGGAAAGACCTTATCTAAGCTCTGCACAAAAATATTTTGCCTTCAAATTCATACCGTGATCGTAGCATGCATGGACTCGAATCATATGACTGGGATTTCCCTGAAAAAGATTGTGGGCCGAAAATGGGTGATCACTGTACATTTCTCTTCTGTTTCCTATTTATATTTCTATTTTACCTCCTCAATTTAGCATTATGGACAGGGAAAGACCTAATCTAAGATCTGCACAAAAATATTTACCTTCGAATTCATACCGTGATCGTAGCATGCATGGACACGACTCATATGATTGGGATTTCCATGAAAAAGATTGTGGGCCGAAAATGGGTGATCACTGTACTTTTCTCTTCTGTTTCCTAATTATATTTCTATTTTACCTTCTCAATTTAGCATTATGGACAGGGAAAGACCTAATCTAAAATCTGCACAAAAATATTTTGCCTTCAAATTCATACCGTGATCGTAGCATGCATGGACTCGACTCATATGGCTGGGATTTCCATGAAAAATATTGTGGGCCGAAAATGGGTGATCACTGTACATTTCTCTTCTGTTTCCTATTCATATTTATATTTTACCTCCTCAATTTAGCATTATGGACAGGGAAAGACCTAATCTAAAATCTGCACAAAAATATTTTGCCTTCAAATTCATACCGTGATCGTAGCATGCATGGACTCGACTCATATGACTGGGATTTCCATGAAAAATATTGTGGGCCGAAAATGGGTGATCACTGTACATTTCTCTTCTGTTTCCTATTTATATTTATATTTTACCTCCTCAATTTAGCATTATGGACAGGGAAAGACCTAATCTAAGATCTGCACAAAAATATTTTGCCTTCAATTTCATACCGTGATCGTAGCATGCATGGACACGACTCATATGACTGGGATTTCCATGAAAAAGATTGTGGGCCGAAAATGGGTGATCACTGTACATTTCTCTTCTGTTTCCTATTTATATTTCTATTTTACCTCCTCAATTTAGCATTATGGACAGGGAAAGACCTAATCTAAGATCTGCACAAAAATATTTTGCCTTCAAATTCATACCGTGATCGTAGCATGCATGGACTCGACTCATATGATTGGGATTTCCATGAAAAAGATTGTGGGCCGAAAATGGGTGATCACTGTACATTTCTCTTCTGTTTCCTATTTATATTTCTATTTTAGCTCCTCAATTTAGCATTATGGCCAGGGAAAGACCTTATCTAAGCTCTGCACAAAAATATTTTGCCTTCAAATTCATACCGTGATCGTAGCATGCATGGACTCGACTCATATGACTGGGATTTCCATGAAAAATATTGTGGGCCGAAAATGGGTGATCACTGTACATTTCTCTTCTGTTTCCTATTTATATTTATATTTTACCTCCTCAATTTAGCATTATGGACAGGGAAAGACCTAATCTAAGATCTGCACAAAAATATTTTGCCTTCAAATTCATACCGTGATCGTAGCATGCATGTACACGACTCATATGACTGGGATTTCCATGAAAAAGATTGTGGGCCGAAAATGGGTGATCACTGTACATTTCTCTTCTGTTTCCTATTTATATTTCTATTTTACCTCCTCAATTTAGCATTATGGACAGGGAAAGACCTAATCTAAGATCTGCACAAAAATATTTTGCCTTCAAATTCATACCGTGATCGTAGCATGCATGGACTCGACTCATATGATTGGGATTTCCATGAAAAAGATTGTGGGCCGAAAATGGGTGATCACTGTACATTTCTCTTCTGTTTCCTATTTATATTTCTATTTTAGCTCCTCAATTTAGCATTATGGCCAGGGAAAGACCTTATCTAAGCTCTGCACAAAAATATTTTGCCTTCAAATTCATACCGTGATCGTAGCATGCATGGACTCGAATCATATGACTGGGATTTCCCTGAAAAAGATTGTGGGCCGAAAATGGGTGATCACTGTACATTTCTCTTCTGTTTCCTATTTATATTTCTGTTTTACCTCCTCAATTTAGCATTATGGACAGGGAAAGACCTAATCTAAGATCTGCACAAAAATATTTTGCCTTCAAATTCATACCGTGATCGTAGCATGCATGGACTCGACTCATATGACTGGGATTTCCATGAAAAAGATTGTGGGCCGAAAATGGGTGATCACTGTACATTTCTCTTCTGTTTCCTATTTATATTTCTATTTTAGCTTCTCAATTTAGCATTATGGCCAGGGAAAGACCTTATCTAAGCTCTGCACAAAAATATTTTGCCTTCAAATTCATACCGTGATCGTAGCATGCATAGACTCGAATCATATGACTGGGATTTCCCTGAAAAAGATTGTGGGCCGAAAATGGGTGATCACTGTACATTTCTCTTCTGTTTCCTATTTATATTTATATTTTACCTCCTCAATTTAGCATTATGGAGAGGGAAAGACCTAATCTAAAATCTGCACAAAAATATTTTGCATTCAAATTCATACCGTGATCGTAGCATGCATGGACTCGACTCATATGACGGGGATTTCCATGAAAAAGATTGTGGGCCGAAAATGGGTGATCACTGTACATTTCTCTTCTGTTTCCTATTTATATTTCTATTTTAGCTCCTCAATTTAGCATTATGGACAGGGAAAGACCTAATCTAAGTTCTGCACAAAAATATTTTGCCTTCAAATTCATACCGTGATCGTAGCATGCATGGACTCGACTCATATGACTGGGATTTCCCTGAAAAAGATTGCGGGCCGAAAATGGGTGATCACTGTACATTTCTCTTCTGTTTCCTATTTATATTTCTCTTTTACCTCCTCAATTTAGCATTATGGAGAGGGAAAGACCTAATCTAAGATCTGCAAAAAAAATATTTTGCCTTCAAATTCATACCGTGATCATAGCATGTATGGACTCGACTCATATGACTGGGATTTCCATGAAAAAGAATTTGGGCCGAAAATGGGTGATCACTGTACATTTCTCTTCTGTTTCCTATTTATATTTCTATTTTACCTCCTCAATTTAGCATTATGGACAGGGACAGACCTAATCTAAAATCTGCACAAAAATATTTTGCCTTCAAATTCATACCGTGATCGTAGCATGCATGGACTCGACTCATATGACTGGGATTTCCATGAAAAAGATTGTGGGCCGAAAATGGGTGATCACTGTACATTTCTCTTCTGTTTCCTATTTATATTTATATTTTACCTCCTCAATTTAGCATTATGGAGAGGGAAAGACCTAATCTAAAATCTGCACAAAAATATTTTGCCTTCAAATTCATACCGTGATCGTAGCATTCATGGACTCGACTCATATGACTGGGATTTCCATGAAAAAGATTGTGGGCCGAAAATGGGTGATCACTGTACATTTCTCTTCTGTTTCCTATTTATATTTCTCTTTTAGCTCCTCAATTTAGCATTATGGACAGGGAAAGACCTAATCTAAGATCTGCACAAAAATATTTTGCCTTCAAATTCATACCGTGATCATAGCATGCATGGACTCGACTCATATGACTGGGATTTCCATGAAAAAGTTTGTGGGCCGAAAATGGGTGATCACTGTACATTTCTCTTCTGTTTCCTATTTATATTTTACCTCCTCAATTTAGCATTTTGGACAGGGAAAGACATAATCTAAGATCTGCACAAAAATATTTCGCCTTTAAATTCATACCGTGATCGTAGCATGCATGGAATCGACTCATATGACTGGGATTTCCATGAAAAAGATTGTGGGCCGAAAATGATTGATCACTGTACATTTCTCTTCTGTTTCCTATTTATATTTCTATTTTACCTCCTCAATTTAGCATTATGGACAGGGAAAGACCTAATCTAAGATCTGCACAAAAATATTTTGCCTTCAAATTCATACCGTGATCGTAGTATGCATGGACTCGACTCATATGACTGGGATTTCCATGAAAAAGATTGTGGGCCGAAAATGGGTGATCACTGTACATTTCTCTTCTGTTTCCTATTTATATTTATATTTTACCTCCTCAATTTAGCATTATGGACAGGGAAAGACCTAATCTAAGGTCTGCACAAAAATATTTTGCCTTCAAATTCATACCGTGATCGTAGCATGCATGGACTCGACTCATATGACTGGGATTTCCATGAAAAGATTGTGGGCCGAACATGGGTGATCACTGTACATTTCTCTTCTGTTTCCTATTTATATTTCTATTTTACCTCCTCAATTTAGCATTATGGACAGGGAAAGACCTAATCTAAGATCTGCACAAAAATATTTTGCCTTCAAATTCATACCGTGATCGTAGCATGCATGGACTCGACTCATATGATTGGGATTTCCATGAAAAAGATTGTGGGCCGAAAATGGGTGATCACTTTACATTTCTCTTCTCTTTCTTATTTATATTTATATTTTACCTCCTCAATTTAGCATTATGGACAGGGAAAGACCTAATCTAAGATCTGCACAAAAATATTTTGCTTTTAAATTCATACCGTGATCGTAGCATGCATGGAATCGACTCATATGACTGGGATTTCCATGAAAAAGATTGTGGGCCGAAAATGGTTGATCACTGTACATTTCTCTTCTGTTTCCTATTTATATTTCTATTTTACCTCCTCAATTTAGCATTATGGACAGGGAAAGACCTAATCTAAGATCTGCACAAAAATATTTTGCCTTCAAATTCATACCGTGATCGTAGCATGCATGGACTCGACTCATATGATTGGGATTTCCATGAAAAAGATTGTGGGCCGAAAATGGGTGATCACTGTACATTTCTCTTCTGTTTCCTATTTATATTTCTATTTTAGCTCCTCAATTTAGCATTATGGCCAGGGAAAGACCTTATCTAAGCTCTGCACAAAAATATTTTGCCTTCAAATTCATACCGTGATCGTAGCATGCATGGACTCGACTCATATGACTGGGATTTCCATGAAAAATATTGTGGGCCGAAAATGGGTGATCACTGTACATTTCTCTTCTGTTTCCTATTTATATTTATATTTTACCTCCTCAATTTAGCATTATGGACAGGGAAAGACCTAATCTAAGATCTGCACAAAAATATTTTGCCTTCAAATTCATACCGTGATCGTAGCATGCATGGACACGACTCATATGACTGGGATTTCCATGAAAAAGATTGTGGGCCGAAAATGGGTGATCACTGTACATTTCTCTTCTGTTTCCTATTTATATTTATATTTTACCTCCTCAATTTAGCATTATGGACAGGGAAAGACCTAATCTAAGATCTGCACAAAAATATTTTGCCTTCAAATTCATACCGTGATCGTAGCATGCATGGACTCGACTCATATGATTGGGATTTCCATGAAAAAGATTGTGGGCCGAAAATGGGTGATCACTGTACATTTCTCTTCTGTTTCCTATTTATATTTCTATTTTAGCTCCTCAATTTAGCATTATGGCCAGGGAAAGACCTTATCTAAGCTCTGCACAAAAATATTTTGCCTTCAAATTCATACCGTGATCGTAGCATGCATGGACTCGAATCATATGACTGGGATTTCCCTGAAAAAGATTGTGGGCCGAAAATGGGTGATCACTGTACATTTCTCTTCTGTTTCCTATTTATATTTCTGTTTTACCTCCTCAATTTAGCATTATGGACAGGGAAAGACCTAATCTAAGATCTGCACAAAAATATTTTGCCTTCAAATTCATACCGTGATCGTAGCATGCATGGACTCGACTCATATGACTGGGATTTCCATGAAAAAGATTGTGGGCCGAAAATGGGTGATCACTTTACATTTCTCCTCTGTTTCCTATTTATATTTATATTTTACCTCCTCAATTTAGCATTATGGACAGGGAAAGACCTAATCTAAGATCTGCACAAAAATATTTTGCCTTCAAATTCATACCGTGATCGTAGCATGCATGGACTCGACTAATATGACTGGGATTTCCATGAAAAAGATTGTGGGCCGAAAATGGGTGATCACTGTACATTTCTCTTCTGTTTCCTATTTATATTTCTATTTTAGCTTCTCAATTTAGCATTATGGCCAGGGAAAGACCTTATCTAAGCTCTGCACAAAAATATTTTGCCTTCAAATTCATACCGTGATCGTAGCATGCATAGACTCGAATCATATGACTGGGATTTCCCTGAAAAAGATTGTGGGCCGAAAATGGGTGATCACTGTACATTTCTCTTCTGTTTCCTATTTATATTTATATTTTACCTCCTCAATTTAGCATTATGGAGAGGGAAAGACCTAATCTAAAATCTGCACAAAAATATTTTGCATTCAAATTCATACCGTGATCGTAGCATGCATGGACTCGACTCATATGACTGGGATTTCCATGAAAAAGATTGTGGGCCGAAAATGGGTGATCACTGTACATTTCTCTTCTGTTTCCTATTTATATTTCTATTTTAGCTCCTCAATTTAGCATTATGGACAGGGAAAGACCTAATCTAAGATCTGCACAAAAATATTTTGCCTTCAAATTCATACCGTGATCGTAGCATGCATGGACACGACTCATATGACTGGGATTTCCATGAAAAAGATTGTGGGCCGAAAATGGGTGATCACTGTACATTTCTCTTCTGTTTCCTATTTATATTTCTATTTTACCTCCTCAATTTAGCATTATGGACAGGGAAAGACCTAATCTAAGATCTGCACAAAAATATTTTGCCTTCAAATTCATACCGTGATCGTAGCATGCATGGACTCGACTCATATGATTGGGATTTCCATGAAAAAGACTGTGGGCCGAAAATGGGTGATCACTGTACATTTCTCTTCTGTTTCCTATTTATATTTCTATTTTAGCTCCTCAATTTAGCATTATGGCCAGGGAAAGACCTTATCTAAGCTCTGCACAAAAATATTTTGCCTTCAAATTCATACCGTGATCGTAGCATGCATGGACTCGAATCATATGACTGGGATTTCCCTGAAAAAGATTGTGGGCCGAAAATGGGTGATATACTGTACATTTCTCTTCTGTTTCCTATTTATATTTCTGTTTTACCTCCTCAATTTAGCATTATGGACAGGGAAAGACCTAATCTAAGATCTGCACAAAAATATTTTGCCTTCAAATTCATACCGTGATCGTAGCATGCATGGACTCGACTCATATGACTGGGATTTCCATGAAAAAGATTGTGGGCCGAAAATGGGTGATCACTTTACATTTCTCCTCTGTTTCCTATTTATATTTATATTTTACCTCCTCAATTTAGCATTATGGACAGGGAAAGACCTAATCTAAGATCTGCACAAAAATATTTTGCCTTCAAATTCATACCGTGATCGTAGCATGCATGGACTCGACTCATATGACTGGGATTTCCATGAAAAAGATTGTGGGCCGAAAATGGGTGATCACTGTACATTTCTCTTCTGTTTCCTATTTATATTTCTATTTTAGCTTCTCAATTTAGCATTATGGCCAGGGAAAGACCTTATCTAAGCTCTGCACAAAAATATTTTGCCTTCAAATTCATACCGTGATCGTAGCATGCATAGACTCGAATCATATGACTGGGATTTCCCTGAAAAAGATTGTGGGCCGAAAATGGGTGATCACTGTACATTTCTCTTCTGTTTCCTATTTATATTTATATTTTACCTCCTCAATTTAGCATTATGGAGAGGGAAAGACCTAATCTAAAATCTGCACAAAAATATTTTGCATTCAAATTCATACCGTGATCGTAGCATGCATGGACTCGACTCTTATGACTGGGATTTCTATGAAAAAGATTGTGGGTCGAAAATGGGTGATCACTGTACATTTCTCTTCTGTTTCCTATTTATATTTCTATTTTAGCTCCTCAATTTAGCATTATGGACAGGGAAAGACTTAATCTAAGATCTGCACAAAAATATTTTGCCTTCAAATTCATACCGTGATCGTAGCATGCATGGACTCGACTCATATGACTGGGATTTCCATGAAAAAGATTGTGGGCCGAAAATGGGTGATCACTGTACATTTCTCTTCTGTTTCCTATTTATATTTTACCTCCTCAATTTAGCATTATGGACAGGGAAAGACATAATCTAAGATCTGCACAAAAATATTTCGCCTTTAAATTCATACCGTGATCGTAGCATGCATGGACTCGAATCATATGACTGGGATTTCCATGAAAAAGATTGTGGGCCGAAAATGATTGATCACTGTACATTTCTCTTCTGTTTCCTATTTATATTTCTATTTTACCTCCTTAATTTATCATTATGGAGAGGGAAAGACATAATCTAAGATCTGCACAAAAATATTTTGCCTTCAAATTCATACCGTGATCGTAGCATGCATGGACTCGACTCATATGACTGGGATTTCCATGAAAAACATTGTGGGCCGAAAATGGGTGATCACTGTACATTTCTCTTCTGTTTCCTATTTATATTTCTATTTTAGCTCCTCAATTTAGCATTATGGCCAGGGAAAGACCTTATCTAAGCTCTGCACAAAAATATTTTGCATTCAAATTCATACCGTGATCGTAGCATGCATAGACTCGAATCATATGACTGGGATTTCCCTGAAAAAGATTGTGGGCCGAAAATGGGTGATCACTGTACATTTCTCTTCTGTTTCCTATTTATATTTCTCTTTTACCTCCTCAATTTAGCATTATGGAGAGGGAAAGACCTAATCTAAGATCTGCAAAAAAAATATTTTGCCTTCAAATTCATACCGTGATCATAGCATGTATGGACTCGACACATATGACTGGGATTTCCATGAAAAAGAATTTGGGCCGAAAATGGGTGATCACTGTACATTTCTCTTCTGTTTCCTATTTATATTTCTATTTTACCTCCTCAATTTAGCATTATGGACAGGGAAAGACCTAATCTAAAATCTGCACAAAAATATTTTGCCTTCAAATTCATACCGTGATCGTAGCATGCATGGACTCAACTCATATGACTGGGATTTCCATGAAAAAGATTGTGGGCCGAAAATGGGTGATCACTGTACATTTCTCTTCTGTTTCCTATTTATATTTCTATTTTACCTCCTCAATTTAGCATTATGGACAGGGAAAGACCTAATCTAAGATCTGCACAAAAATATTTTGCCTTCAAATTCATACCGTGATCGTAGCATGCATGGACTCGACTCATATGACTGGGATTTCCATGAAAAAGATTGTGGGCCGAAAATGGGTGATCACTGTACATTTCTCTTCTGTTTCCTATTTATATTTATATTTTACCTCCTCAATTTAGCATTATGGACAGGGAAAGACCTAATCTAAGATCTGCACAAAAATATTTTGCCTTCAAATTCATACCGTGATCGTAGTATGCATGGACTCGACTCATATGACTGGGATTTCCATGAAAAAGATTGTGGGCCGAAAATGGGTGATCACTGTACATTTCTCTTCTGTTTCCTATTTATATTTATATTTTACCTCCTCAATTTAGCATTATGGACAGGGAAAGACCTAATCTAAGGTCTGCACAAAAATATTTTGCCTTCAAATTTATACCGTGATCGTAGCATGCATGGACTCGACTCATATGACTGGGATTTCCATGAAAAGATTGTGGGCCGAACATGGGTGATCACTGTACATTTCTCTTCTGTTTCCTATTTATATTTCTATTTTACCTCCTCAATTTAGCATTATGGACAGGGAAAGACCTAATCTAAGATCTGCACAAAAATATTTTGCCTTCAAATTCATACCGTGATCGTAGCATGCATGGACTCGACTCATATGATTGGGATTTCCATGAAAAAGATTGTGGGCCGAAAATGGGTGATCACTTTACATTTCTCTTCTGTTTCTTATTTATATTTATATTTTACCTCCTCAATTTAGCATTATGGACAGGGAAAGACCTAATCTAAGATCTGCACAAAAATATTTTGCTTTTAAATTCATACCGTGATCGTAGCATGCATGGAATCGACTCATATGACTGGGATTTCCATGAAAAAGATTGTGGGCCGAAAATGGTTGATCACTGTACATTTCTCTTCTGTTTCCTATTTATATTTCTATTTTACCTCCTCAATTTAGCATTATGGACAGGGAAAGACCTAATCTAAGATCTGCACAAAAATATTTTGCCTTCAAATTCATACCGTGATCGTAGCATGCATGGACTCGACTCATATGACTGGGATTTCCATGAAAAAGATTGTGGGCCGAAAATGGGTGATCACTGTACATTTCTCTTCTGTTTCCTATTTATATTTATATTTTACCTCCTCAATTTAGCATTATGGACAGGGAAAGACCTAATCTAAGGTCTGCACAAAAATATTTTGCCTTCAAATTTATACCGTGATCGTAGCATGCATGGACTCGACTCATATGACTGGGATTTCCATGAAAAGATTGTGGGCCGAACATGGGTGATCACTGTACATTTCTCTTCTGTTTCCTATTTATATTTCTATTTTACCTCCTCAATTTAGCATTATGGACAGGGAAAGACCTAATCTAAGATCTGCACAAAAATATTTTGCCTTCAAATTCATACCGTGATCGTAGCATGCATGGACTCGACTCATATGATTGGGATTTCCATGAAAAAGATTGTGGGCCGAAAATGGGTGATCACTTTACATTTCTCTTCTGTTTCTTATTTATATTTATATTTTACCTCCTCAATTTAGCATTATGGACAGGGAAAGACCTAATCTAAGATCTGCACAAAAATATTTTGCTTTTAAATTCATACCGTGATCGTAGCATGCATGGAATCGACTCATATGACTGGGATTTCCATGAAAAAGATTGTGGGCCGAAAATGGTTGATCACTGTACATTTCTCTTCTGTTTCCTATTTATATTTCTATTTTACCTCCTCAATTTAGCATTATGGACAGGGAAAGACCTAATCTAAGATCTGCACAAAAATATTTTGCCTTCAAATTCATACCGTGAGCGTAGCATGCATGGACTCAACTCATATGACTGGGATTTCCATGAAAAAGATTGTGGGCCGAAAATGGGTGATCACTGTACATTTCTCTTCTGTTTCCTATTTATATTTATATTTTACCTCCTCAATTTAGCATTATGGACAGGGAAAGACCTAATCTAAGATCTGCACAAAAATATTTTGCCTTCAAATTCATACCGTGATCGTGGCATGCATGGACTCGACTCATATGACTGGGATTTCCATGAAAAAGATTGTGGGCCGAAAATGGGTGATCACTTTACATTTCTCTTCTGTTTCCTATTTATATTTATATTTTACCTCCTCAATTTAGCATTATGGACAGGGAAAGACCTAATCTAAGATCTGCACAAAAATATTTTGCCTTTAAATTCATACCGTGATCGTAGCATGCATGGAATCGACTCATATGACTGGGATTTCCATGAAAAAGATTGTGGGCCGAAAATGGTTGATCACTGTACATTTCTCTTCTGTTTCCTATTTATATTTCTATTTTACCTCCTCAATTTAGCATTATGGACAGGGAAAGACATAATCTAAGATCTGCACAAAAATATTTTGCCTTCAAATTCATACCGTGATCGTAGCATGCATGGACTCGACTCATATGACTGGGATTTCCATGAAAAAGATTGTGGGCCGAAAATGGGTGATCACTGTACATTTCTCTTCTGTTTCCTATTTATATTTATATTTTACCTCCTCAATTTAGCATTATGGACAGGGACAGACCTAATCTAAAATCTGCACAAAAATATTTTGCCTTCAAATTTATACCGTGATCGTAGCATGCATGGACTCGACTCATTTGACTGGGATTTCCATGAAAAAGATTGTGGGCCGAAAATGGGTGATCACTGTACATTTCTCTTCTGTTTCCTATTTATATTTCTATTTTACCTCCTCAATTTAGCATTATGGATAGGGACAGACCTAATCTAAAATCTGCACAAAAATATTTTGCCTTCAAATTCATACCGTGATCGTAGCATGCATGGACTCGACTCATATGACTGGGATTTCCATGAAAAAGATTGTGGGCCGAAAATGGGTGATCACTGTACATTTCTCTTCTGTTTCCTATTTATATTTCTATTTTACCTCCTCAATTTAGCATTATGGACAGGGAAAGACCTAATCTAAGATCTGCACAAAAATATTTTGCCTTCAAATTCATACCGTGATCGTAGCATGCATGGACTCGACTCATATGACTGGGATTTCCATGAAAAAGATTGTGGGCCGAAAATGGTTGATCACTGTACATTTCTCTTCTGTTTCCTATTTATATTTCTATTTTACCTCCTCAATTTAGCATTATGGACAGGGAAAGACATAATCTAAGATCTGCACAAAAATATTTTGCCTTCAAATTCATACCGTGATCGTAGCATGCATGGACTCGACTCATATGACTAGGATTTCCATGAAAAAGATTGTGGGCCGAAAATGGGTGATCACTGTACATTTCTCTTCTGTTTCCTATTTATATTTATATTTTACCTCCTCAATTTAGCATTATGGACAGGGCAAGACCTAATCTAAAATCTGCACAAAAATATTTTGCCTTCAAATTCATACCGTGATCATAGCATGTATGAACTCGACTCATATGACTGGGATTTCCATGAAAAAGATTGTGGGCCGAAAATGGGTGATCACTGTACATTTCTCTTCTGTTTCCTATTTATATTTATATTTTACCTCCTCAATTTAGCATTATGGACAGGGACAGACCTAATCTAAAATCTGCACAAAAATATTTTGCCTTCAAATTTATACCGTGATCGTAGCATGCATGGACTCGACTCATATGACTGGGATTTCCATGAAAAAGATTGTGGGCCGAAAATGGGTGATCACTGTACATTTCTCTTCTGTTTCCTATTTATATTTATATTTTACCTCCTCAATTTAGCATTATGGACAGGGAAAGACCTAATCTAAGATCTGCACAAAAATATTTTGCCTTCAAATTCATACCGTGATCGTAGCATGCATGGACTCGACTCATATGACTGGGATTTCCATGAAAAAGATTGTGGGCCGAAAATGGGTGATCACTTTACATTTCTCTTCTGTTTCCTATTTATATTTATATTTTACCTCCTCAATTTAGCATTATGGACAGGGAAAGACCTAATCTAAGATCTGCACAAAAATATTTTGCCTTTAAATTCATACCGTGAACGTAGCATGCATGGAATCGACTCATATGACTGGGATTTCCATGAAAAAGATTGTGGGCAGAAAATGGTTGATCGCTGTACATTTCTCTTCTGTTTCCTATTTATATTTCTATTTTACCTCCTCAATTTAGCATTATGGACAGGGAAAGACATAATCTAAGATCTGCACAAAAATATTTTGCCTTCAAATTCATACCGTGATCGTAGCATGCATGGACTCGACTCATATGACTGGGATTTCCATGAAAAAGATTGTGGGCCGAAAATGGGTGATCACTGTACATTTCTCTTCTGTTTCCTATTTATATTTATATTTTACCTCCTCAATTTAGCATTATGGACAGGGACAGACCTAATCTAAAATCTGCACAAAAATATTTTGCCTTCAAATTTATACCGTGATCGTAGCATGCATGGACTCGACTCATTTGACTGGGATTTCCATGAAAAAGATTGTGGGCCGAAAATGGGTGATCACTGTACATTTCTCTTCTGTTTCCTATTTATATTTCTATTTTACCTCCTCCATTTAGCATTATGGACAGGGACAGACCTAATCTAAAATCTGCACAAAAATATTTTGCCTTCAAATTCATACCGTGATCGTAGCATGCATGGACTCGACTCATATGACTGGGATTTCCATGAAAAAGATTGTGGGCCGAAAATGGGTGATCACTGTACATTTCTCTTCTGTTTCCTATTTATATTTCTATTTTACCTCCTCAATTTAGCATTATGGACAGGGAAAGACCTAATCTAAGATCTGCACAAAAATATTTTGCCTTCAAATTCATACCGTGATCGTAGCATGCATGGACTCGACTCATATGACTGGGATTTCCATGAAAAAGATTGTGGGCCGAAAATGGTTGATCACTGTACATTTCTCTTCTGTTTCCTATTTATATTTCTATTTTACCTCCTCAATTTAGCATTATGGACAGGGAAAGACATAATCTAAGATCTGCACAAAAATATTTTGCCTTCAAATTCATACCGTGATCGTAGCATGCATGGACTCGACTCATATGACTAGGATTTCCATGAAAAAGATTGTGGGCCGAAAATGGGTGATCACTGTACATTTCTCTTCTGTTTCCTATTTATATTTATATTTTACCTCCTCAATTTAGCATTATGGACAGGGCAAGACCTAATCTAAAATCTGCACAAAAATATTTTGCCTTCAAATTCATACCGTGATCATAGCATGTATGAACTCGACTCATATGACTGGGATTTCCATGAAAAAGATTGTGGGCCGAAAATGGGTGATCACTGTACATTTCTCTTCTGTTTCCTATTTATATTTATATTTTACCTCCTCAATTTAGCATTATGGACAGGGAAAGACCTAATCTAAGATCTGCACAAAAATATTTTGCCTTCAAATTCATACCGTGATCGTAGCATGCATGGACTCGACTCATATGACTGGGATTTCCTTGAAAAAGATTGTGGGCCGAAAATGGGTGATCACTGTACATTTCTCTTCTGTTTCCTATTTATATTTATATTTTACCTCCTCAATTTAGCATTATGGACAGGGAAAGACCTAATCTAAGATCTGCACAAAAATATTTTGCCTTCAAATTCATACCGTGATCGTAGCATGCATGGACTCGACTCATATGATTGGGATTTCCATGAAAAAGATTGTGGGCCGAAAATGGGTGATCACTGTACATTTCTCTTCTGTTTCCTATTTATATTTATATTTTACCTCCTCAATTTAGCATTATGGACAGGGACAGACCTAATCTAAAATCTGCACAAAAATATTTTGCCTTCAAATTTATACCGTGATCGTAGCATGCATGTACTCGACTTATATGACTGGGATTTCCATGAAAAAGATTGTGGGCCGAAAATGGGTGATCACTGTACATTTCTCTTCTGTTTCCTATTTATATTTCTATTTTACCTCCTCAATTTAGCATTATGGACAGGGAAAGACCTAATCTAAGATCTGCACAAAAATATTTTGCCTTCAAATTCATACCGTGATCGTAGCATGCATGGACTCGACTCATATGACTGGGATTTCCATGAAAAAGATTGTGGGCCGAACATGGGTGATCACTGTACATTTCTCTTCTGTTTCCTATTTATATTTCTATTTTACCTCCTCAATTTAGCATTATGGACAGGGACAGACCTAATCTAAGATCTGCACAAAAATATTTTGCCTTCAAATTCATACCGTGATCGTAGCATGCATGGACTCGACTCATATGATTGGGATTTCCATAAAAAAGATTGTGGGCCGAAAATGGGTGATCACTGTACATTTCTCTTCTGTTTCCTATTTATATTTATATTTTAGCTCCTCAATTTAGCATTATGGCCGGGGAAAGACCTTATCTAAGCTCTGCACAAAAATATTTTGCCTTCAAATTCATACCGTGATCGTAGCATGCATGGACTCGAATCATATGACTGGGATTTCCTTGAAAAAGATTGTGGGCCGAAAATGGGTGATCACTGTACATTACTCTTCTGTTTCCTATTTATATTTCTATTTTACCTCCTCAATTTAGCATTATGGACAGGGAAAGACCTAATCTAAGATCTGCACAAAAATATTTTGCCTTCAAATTCATACCGTGATCGTAGCATGCATGGACTCGACTCATATGACTGGGATTTCCATGAAAAAGATTGTGGGCCGAAAATGGTTGATCACTGTACATTTCTCTTCTGTTTCCTATTTATATTTATATTTTACCTCCTCAATTTAGCATTATGGACAGGGAAAGACATAATCTAAGATCTGCACAAAAATATTTTGCCTTCAAATTCATACCGTGATCGTAGCATGCATGGACTCGACTCATATGACTGGGATTTCCATGAAAAAGATTGTGGGCCGAAAATGGGTGATCACTGTACATTTCTCTTCTGTTTCCTATTTATATTTATATTTTACCTCCTCAATTTAGCATTATGGACAGGGACAGACCTAATCTAAAATCTGCACAAAAATATTTTGCCTTCAAATTTATACCGTGATCGTAGCATGTATGGACTTGACTCATATGACTGGGATTTCCATGAAAAAGATTGTGGGCCGAAAATGGGTGATCACTGTACATTTCTCTTCTGTTTCCTATTTATATTTATATTTTATCTCCTCAATTTAGCATTATGGACAGGGACAGACCTAATCTAAAATCTGCACAAAAATATTTTGCCTTCAAATTCATACCGTGATCGTAGCATGCATGGACTCGACTCATATGACTGGGATTTCCCTGAAAAAGATTGTGGGCCGAAAATGGGTGATCACTGTACATTTCTCTTCTGTTTCCTATTTATATTTCTATTTTACCTCCTCAATTTAGCATTATGGACAGGGAAAGACTTAATCTAAGATCTGCACAAAAATATTTTGCCTTCAAATTCATACCGTGATCGTAGCATGCATGGACTCGACTCATATGACTGGGATTTCCATGAAAAAGATTGTGGGCCGAAAATGGGTGGTCACTTTACATTTCTCTTCTGTTTCCTATTTATATTTATATTTTACCTCCTCAATTTAGCATTATGGACAGGGAAAGACCTAATCTAAGATCTGCACAAAAATATTTTGCCTTTAAATTCATACCGTGATCGTAGCATGCATGGAATCGACTCATATGACTGGGATTTCCATGAAAAAGATTGTGGGCCGTAAATGGTTGATCACTGTACATTTCTCTTCTGTTTCCTATTTATATTTCTATTTTACCTCCTCAATTTAGCATTATGGACAGGGAAAGACCTAATCTAAGATCTGCACAAAAATATTTTGCCTTCAAATTCATACCGTGATCGTAGCATGCATGGACTCGACTCATATGACTGGGATTTCCATGAAAAAGATTGTGGGCCGAAAATGGGTGATCACTGTACATTTCTCTTCTGTTTCCTATTTATATTTATATTTTACCTCCTCAATTTAGCATTATGGACAGGGACAGACCTAATCTAAAATCTGCACAAAAATATTTTGCCTTCAAATTCATACCGTGATCGTAGCATGCATGGACTCGACTCATATGACTGGGATTTCCATGAAAAAGATTGTGGGCCGAAAATGGGTGATCACTGTACATTTCTCTTCTGTTTCCTATTTATATTTATATTTTACCTCCTCAATTTAGCATTATGGACAGGGCAAGACCTAATCTAAAATCTGCACAAAAATATTTTGCCTTCAAATTCATACCGTGATCATAGCATGTATGGACTCGACTCATATGACTGGGATTTCCATGAAAAAGATTGTGGGCCGAAAATGGGTGATCACTGTACATTTCTCTTCTGTTTCCTATTTATATTTATATTTTACCTCCTCAATTTAGCATTATGGACAGGGAAAGACCTAATCTAAGATCTGCACAAAAATATTTTGCCTTGAAATTCATACCGTGATAGTAGCATGCATGGACTCGACTCATATGACTGGGATTTCTATGAAAAAGATTGTGGGCCGAAAATGGGTGATCACTGTACATTTCTCTTCTGTTTCCTATTTATATTTCTATTTTACCTCCTCAATTTAGCATTATGGACAGGGAAAGACCTAATCTAAGATCTGCACAAAAATATTTTGCCTTCAAATTCATACCGTGATCGTAGCATGCATGGACTCGACTCATATGACTGGGATTTCCATGAAAAAGATTGTGGGCCGAAAATGGGTGATCACTGTACATTTCTCTTCTGTTTCCTATTTATATTTCTATTTTACCTCCTCAATTTAGCATTATGGACAGGGAAAGACCTAATCTAAGATCTGCACAAAAATATTTTGCCTTCAAATTCATACCGTGATCGTAGCATGCATGGACTCGACTCATATGATTGGGATTTCCATGAAAAAGATTGTGGGCCGAAAATGGGTGATCACTGTACATTTCTCTTCTGTTTCCTATTTATATTTATATTTTAGCTCCTCAATTTAGCATTATGGCCAGGGAAAGACCTTATCTAAGCTCTGCACAAAAATATTTTGCCTTCAAATTCATACCGTGATCGTAGCATGCATGTACTCGACTCATATGACTGGGATTTCCATGAAAAAGATTGTGGGCCGAAAATGGGTGATCACTTTACATTTCTTTTCTGTTTCCTATTTATATTTATATTTTACCTCCTCAATTTAGCATTATGGACAGGGAAAGACCTAATCTAAGATCTGCACAAAAATATTTTGCCTTTAAATTCATACCGTGATCGTAGCATGCATGGAATCGACTCATATGACTGGGATTTCCATGAAAAAGATTGTGGGCCGAAAATGGTTGATCACTGTACATTTCTCTTCTGTTTCCTATTTATATTTATATTTTACCTCCTCAATTTAGCATTATGGACAGGGAAAGACATAATCTAAGATCTGCACAAAAATATTATGCCTTCAAATTCATACCGTGATCGTAGCATGCATGGACTCGACTCATATGACTGGGATTTCCATGAAAAAGATTGTGGGCCGAAAATGGGTGATCACTGTACATTTCTCTTCTGTTTCCTATTTATATTTATATTTTACCTCCTCAATTTAGCATTATGGAGAGGGAAAGACCTAATCTAAGATCTGCACAAAAATATTTTGCCTTCAAATTCATACCGTGATCATAGCATGTATGGACTCGACTCATATGACTGGGATTTCCATGAAAAAGAATTTGGGCCGAAAATGGGTGATCACTGTACATTTCTCTTCTGTTTCCTATTTATATTTATATTTTACCTCCTCAATTTAGCATTATGGACAGGGAAAGACCTAATCTAAAATCTGCACAAAAATATTTTGCCTTCAAATTCATACCGTGATCCTAGCATGCATGGACTCGACTCATATGACTGGGATTTCCATGAAAAAGATTGTGGGCCGAAAATGGGTGATCACTGTACATTTCTCTTCTGTTTCCTATTTATATTTATATTTTACCTCCTCAATTTAGCATTATGGACAGGGCAAGACCTAATCTAAAATCTGCACAAAAATATTTTGCCTTCAAATTCATACCGTGATCGTAGTATGCATGGACTCGACTCATATGACTGGGATTTCCATGAAAAAGATTGTGGGCCGAAAATGGGTGATCACTGTACATTTCTCTTCTGTTTCCTATTTATATTTATATTTTACCTCCTCAATTTAGCATTATGGACAGGGAAAGACCTAATCTAAGATCTGCACAAAAATATTTTGCCTTCAAATTCATACCATGATCGTAGCATGCATGGACTCGACTCATATGACTGGGATTTCCATGAAAAAGATTGTGGGCCGAAAATGGGTGATCACTGTACATTTCTCTTCTGTTTCCTATTTATATTTATATTTTACCTCCTCAATTTAGCATTATGGAGAGGGAAAGACCTAATCTAAGATCTGCACAAAAATATTTTGCCTTCAAATTCATACCGTGATCATAGCATGTATGGACTCGACTCATATGACTGGGATTTCCATGAAAAAGAATTTGGGCCGAAAATGGGTGATCACTGTACATTTCTCTTCTGTTTCCTATTTATATTTATATTTTACCTCCTCAATTTAGCATTATGGACAGGGCAAGACCTAATCTAAAATCTGCACAAAAATATTTTGCCTTCAAATTCATACCGTGATCATAGCATGTTTGGACTCGACTCATATGACTGGGATTTTCATGAAAAAGATTGTGGGCCGAAAATGGGTGATCACTGTACATTTCTCTTCTGTTTCCTATTTATATTTATATTTTACCTCCTCAATTTAGCATTATGGACAGGGAAAGACCTAATCTAAGATCTGCACAAAAATATTTTGCCTTCAAATTCATACCGTGATCGTAGTATGCATGGACTCGACTCATATGACTGGGATTTCCATGAAAAAGATTGTGGGCCGAAAATGGGTGATCACTGTACATTTCTCTTCTGTTTCCTATTTATATTTATATTTTACCTCCTCAATTTAGCATTATGGACAGGGAAAGACCTAATCTAAGATCTGCACAAAAATATTTTGCCTTCAAATTCATACCGTGATCGTAGCATGCATGGACTCGACTCATATGACTGGGATTTCCATGAAAAAGATTGTGGGCCGAAAATGGGTGATCACTGTACATTTCTCTTCTGTTTCCTATTTATATTTCTATTTTACCTCCTCAATTTAGCATTATGGACAGGGAAAGACCTAATCTAAGCTCTGCACAAAAATATTTTGCCTTCAAATTCATACCGTGATCGTAGCATGCATGGACTCGACTCATATGATTGGGATTTCCATGAAAAAGATTGTGGGCCGAAAATGGGTGATCACTGTACATTTCTCTTCTGTTTCCTATTTATATTTATATTTTAGCTCCTCAATTTAGCATTATGGACAGGGAAAGACCTAATCTAAGATCTGCACAAAAATATTTTGCCTTCAAATTCATACCGTGATCGTAGCATACATGGACTCGACTCATATGACTGGGATTTCCATGAAAAAGATTGTGGGCCGAAAATGGGTGATCACTGTACATTTCTCTTCTGTTTCCTATTTATATTTATATTTTACCTCCTCAATTTAGCATTACGGACAGGGACAGACCTAATCTAAAATCTGCACAAAAATATTTTGCCTTCAAATTCATACCGTGATCGTAGCATGCATGGACTCGACTCATATGACTGGGATTTCCATGAAAAAGATTGTGGGCCGAAAATGGGTGATCACTGTACATTTCTCTTCTGTTTCCTATTTATATTTATATTTTACCTCCTCAATTTAACATTATGGAGAGGGAAAGACCTAATCTAAAATCTGCACAAAAATATTTTGCCTTCAAATTCATACCGTGATCGTAGCATGCATGGACTCGACTCATATGAATGGGATTTCCATGAAAAAGATTGTGGGCCGAAAATGGGTGATCACTGTACATTTCTTTTCTGTTTCCTATTTATATTTCTATTTTACCTCCTCAATTTAGCATTATGGACAGGGAAAGACCTAATCTAAGATCTGCACAAAAATATTTTGCCTTCAAATTCATACCGTGATCGTAGCATGCATGGACTCGACTCATATGATTGGGATTTCCATGAAAAAGATTGTGGGCCGAAAATGGGTGATCACTGTACATTTCTCTTCTGTTTCCTATTTATATTTATATTTTAGCTCCTCAATTTAGCATTATGGCCAGGGAAAGACCTTATCTAAGCTCTGCACAAAAATATTTTGCCTTCAAATTCATACCGTGATCGTAGCATGCATGGACTCGAATCATATGACTGGGATTTCCCTGAAAAAGATTGTGGGCCGAAAATGGGTGATCACTGTACATTTCTCTTCTGTTTCCTATTTATATTTCTATTTTACCTCCTCAATTTAGCATTATGGACAGGGAAAGACCTAATCTAAGATCTGCACAAAAATATTTTGCCTTCAAATTCATACCGTGATCGTAGCATGCATGGACTCGACTCATATGACTGGGATTTCCATGAAAAAGATTGTGGGCCGAAAATGGGTGATCACTTTACATTTTTCTTCTGTTTCCTATTTATATTTATATTTTACCTCCTCAATTTAGCATTATGGACAGGGAAAGACCTAATCTAAGATCTGCACAAAAATATTTTGCCTTTAAATTCATACCGTGATCGTAGCATGCATGGAATCGACTCATATGACTGGGATTTCCATGAAAAAGAATTTGGGCCGAAAATGGGTGATCACTGTACATTTCTCTTCTGTTTCCTATTTATATTTATATTTTACCTCCTCAATTTAGCATTATGGACAGGGAAAGACCTAATCTAAAATCTGCACAAAAATATTTTGCCTTCAAATTCATACCGTGATCCTAGCATGCATGGACTCGACTCATATGACTGGGATTTCCATGAAAAAGATTGTGGGCCGAAAATGGGTGATCACTGTACATTTCTCTTCTGTTTCCTATTTATATTTATATTTTACCTCCTCAATTTAGCATTATGGACAGGGCAAGACCTAATCTAAAATCTGCACAAAAATATTTTGCCTTCAAATTCATACCGTGATCATAGCATGTTTGGACTCGACTCATATGACTGGGATTTCCATGAAAAAGATTGTGGGCCGAAAATGGGTGATCACTGTACATTTCTCTTCTGTTTCCTATTTATATTTATATTTTACCTCCTCAATTTAGCATTATGGACAGGGAAAGACCTAATCTAAGATCTGCACAAAAATATTTTGCCTTCAAATTCATACCGTGATCGTAGTATGCATGGACTCGACTCATATGACTGGGATTTCCATGAAAAAGATTGTGGGCCGAAAATGGGTGATCACTGTACATTTCTCTTCTGTTTCCTATTTATATTTATATTTTACCTCCTCAATTTAGCATTATGGACAGGGAAAGACCTAATCTAAGATCTGCACAAAAATATTTTGCCTTCAAATTCATACCGTGATCGTAGCATGCATGGACTCGACTCATATGACTGGGATTTCCATGAAAAAGATTGTGGGCCGAAAATGGGTGATCACTGTACATTTCTCTTCTGTTTCCTATTTATATTTATATTTTACCTCCTCAATTTAGCATTATGGAGAGGGAAAGACCTAATCTAAGATCTGCACAAAAATATTTTGCCTTCAAATTCATACCGTGATCATAGCATGTATGGACTCGACTCATATGACTGGGATTTCCATGAAAAAGAATTTGGGCCGAAAATGGGTGATCACTGTACATTTCTCTTCTGTTTCCTATTTATATTTATATTTTACCTCCTCAATTTAGCATTATGGACAGGGAAAGACCTAATCTAAGATCTGCACAAAAATATTTTGCCTTCAAATTCATACCGTGATCGTAGTATGCATGGACTCGACTCATATGACTGGGATTTCCATGAAAAAGATTGTGGGCCGAAAATGGGTGATCACTGTACATTTCTCTTCTGTTTCCTATTTATATTTATATTTTACCTCCTCAATTTAGCATTATGGACAGGGAAAGACCTAATCTAAGATCTGCACAAAAATATTTTGCCTTCAAATTCATACCGTGATCGTAGTATGCATGGACTCGACTCATATGGACTGGGATTTCCATGAAAAAGATTGTGGGCCGAAAATGGGTGATCACTGTACATTTCTCTTCTGTTTCCTATTTATATTTATATTTTACCTCCTCAATTTAGCATTATGGACAGGGAAAGACCTAATCTAAGATCTGCACAAAATATTTTGCCTTCAAATTCATACCGTGATCGTAGCATGCATGGACTCGACTCATATGACTGGGATTTCCATGAAAAAGATTGTGGGCCGAAAATGGGTGATCACTGTACATTTCTCTTCTGTTTCCTATTTATATTTCTATTTTACCTCCTCAATTTAGCATTATGGACAGGGAAAGACCTAATCTAAGCTCTGCACAAAAAATATTTTTGCCTTCAAATTCATACCGTGATCGTAGCATGCATGGACTCGACTCATAT